>BSBM01000797.1:1552500-1562500 GCA_027924585.1 Larix kaempferi | reverse complement strand
AGACTTATGATTTCAAAAGAATCTGATGATGACAACATCCATGATGAGGATGATGATGATGAGGAGGAGGAGGAGGAGGAGGAGGAGGAGGAGGATGACGATGATGATGAAGATGAGGATGATGAAGATGATGATGAAGATGACGATGAAGATGATGACGATGATGATGATGATGATGATGATGATGATGATGATGATGATATTTTATCCTAGAAACCCTCCCACACCATCAATGCATGAATCTAGTTGTTTAACCATGCCAAATTTTAGTCCAAGCCGACACATATTTGAAAAAATTCAACTTTGGCCCCATGTAGCACATTAATTAATCTATAGGTATGGTTTTTTATGCTCCAATGGTTAGTGTCAGTCATGTTTGAGTCTAGAAACCATCCCACACCATCAATGCATGCGTCTTGTAGAACCATGCCAAATTTTAGTACAAGCCAACACATATTTAAAAAATTTCAATGTTGGCCCCATCTAGCACATTAATTAATCTATAGGTATGGTTTTTTATGCTTCAATGATTGGTGTTAGTCATGTTTGAGTCCGGAAAGCCTCCGACACCGTCAATGCATGTGTCTAGTCTAACCATGCCAAATTTCAGTCCAAGCCAGCACATGTTTAAAAATTTCAACGTTGGCCCCATGTATCACATTATTTAATCTATAGGTATGGTTTTTTATGCTGCAATGGTTAGTGTCAGTCATGTTTGAGTCTGGAAACCATCCCACACTGTCAATGCATGTGTCTAGTCTAACCATGCCAAATTTAAGCCCAAGCCAACAAATATTTAAAAAAATTCAACGTTGGTCCCATGTATCACATTAATTAATCTATAGGTATGGTTTTTTATTCTGAAGATGATGATGAAGATGATGATGAAGAGGATGATGAAGAGGATGATGAAGATGATGATGATGATGATGATGATGTCGATGATGATGATGCGGATGATGATGAAGAGGAGGAGGAGGTGTAGGAGGAGGATGATGATGAGGATGATGATGAGGAGGAGGAAGATGAGGGGGAGGAGGAGGAGGAGGAGGAGGAGGAGGATAAATATGATGATGATGATGATGATGATGATGATGATGATGAACATGATGATGATGTTGATGATGGTGGTGGTGACGGTGATGAAAACATCAATGATGATTATGATCATGATGATGATGGATCCGACAACCTCGCCATACCACCGATGGAAAGAGGCATTGGATATCACACTTATGACTTCAAAAGAATCCGATGACAACAACGTCCATGATGATAATGATGATGATGATGATGATGATGATGATGATGATGATGAGGATGAGGATGAGGATGATGATGATTGTTAAGTTTAAACCAAATAGACTAGCAAGATCACTGAAAGAAACATAATCACAAGATAGACACATAATATACCCTGGGAAACCCTCATGGGGTAGAAAACCCAGCAAAGCTTTCCTCAATAAGATGATCAACCAAAATACAAGATGTGCTCCTTCCTTCCTTGTCTCCTTAGCAGATCTCCCAGACAAGTGCGCACTCTTCCACAAGTGAGTGAATGATCTAATGAGGAGTTCACCTCCTCTATTTATACTGACTCCTAACTGACTAAAAGACCTTATGGGGCCGACCTATCCTGGAGAAGTCTAATAACCCCTAAAATATAATCCCTGGGCCGACCCCCACATGGTGGGTCTAATAACCCTAGTTACCACAACTCCTCGGAGGAATAAACATCTCCGGATACACAATAGAATTACCTTGGAGGGATGGAACATCTCCGGAATAAATAAAGTACAAATATAATATTCTTAGAAGTTACAATATTCAACACTCCCCCTTAACGAGAAGGATATTATAACAGCGTCTGCAGGAGCAAGGAGTCATCATACATGATACATCTATATATCATCGGAAGCTTTCTTCAATTTATTGTTATCATCACACGATCATCGTCATCGCACGATCATCAGCATCGTCATCTCACGATCATCAGCATCGTCATCTCACGATCACCAACATCGTCATCACACGATGATCAACATCGTCATCACATGATCATCAGCATCGTCATCTCACGATCACCAGCATCGTCATCACACGATCATCAGCATCGTCATCACACGATCATCAGCATCGTCATCTCAGGATCATCAGCATCGTCATCTCACGATCACCAGCATCATCATCACACGATCATCAGCATCATCATCACACGATCATCAGCATCGTCATCTCACCATCACCAGCATCGTCATCACACGATCATCAGCATCGTCATCACACGATCATCAGCATCATCATCTCACGATCACCAGCATCGTCATCACACGATCATCAACATCGTCATCACACGATCATCAACATCATCATCACACGATCATCAACATCGTCATCACACGATCATCAGCATCGTCATCACACGATCATCATTAGTACAAGTATTCATGCCAATACAAGTAACCATATCATTAATACGAGTATCCTACCGATACAAGTAACCATATCATCAATACAGGTATCCTACCGATACAAGTAACCACATCATCAATACAAGTATCCTATCGATACAAGTAACCACATCATCAATACAAGTATCCTACCGATACAAGTAACCACATCATCAATACAAGTATCCTACCGATACAAGTAACCACATCATCAATACAAGTATCCATACCGATACAAGTAACCACATCATCAATACAAGTATCCATACCGATACAAGTAACCACATCATCAATACAAGTATCCTACCGATACAAGTAACCACATCACTAATAAAAGTAAAAATCACTTTCTCGGAGACCATTCGTCTACGGATCAATTCAGGGACCAAAGTCCAGGGATGATACAATCCCCACTTCTCGGAGACCACACGTCTACGGATCAATTCAGGGATTGAAGTCCGGGGATGATACAATCCCCACTTCTTGGAGACCACACGTCTATGGATCAATTCAGGGACCGAAGTCCGGGGATGATACAATCCCCACTTCTCGGAGACCACACGTCTACGGATCAATTCAGGGACCGAAGTCCGGGGATGATACAATCCCCACTTATCGGAGACCACATGTCTACGGATCAATTCAGGGACCGAAGTCCGGGGATGATACAATCCCCATTTCTCGGAGACCACACATCTATGGATCAATTCAGGGACCGAAGTTCGGGGATGATACAATCCCCACTTCTCGGAGACCACACGTCTACGGATCAATTCAGGGACCGAAGTCCGGGGATGATACAATCCCCACTTCTCGGAGACCACACGTCTATGGATCAATTCAGGGACCGAAGTCCGGGGATGATACAATCCCCACTTCTCGGAGACCACACGTCTACGGATCAATTCAGGGACCGAAGTCCGGGGATGATACAATCCCCATTTCTCAGAGACCACACGTCTACGGATCAATTTAGGGACTGAATTCTGGGGATGATACAATCCCCATCTGTCCACTAAGGACTTCTTTTTCGGAGACCACACGTCTATGGATCAATTCGGGGAACCAATGTCCAGGGATGATACAATCCCTATTTGTCCACTAAGGACTTCATTTTCGGAGACCATACGTCTATGGATCAATTCAAGGAACCAATGTCCAGGGATGATACAATCCCTATCTGTCCACTAAGGACTTCATTTTCGGAGACCATACGTCTACGGATCAATTCAAGGAACCAATGTCCATGGATGATACAATCCCTATCTGTCCACTAAGGACTTCATTTTCGGAGACCTCACATCTACGGATCACTTTAGAACTTAAGTTCAAGGATGATCCAATCCTCATCTGTCCACTAAGGACTTCATTTTCGGAGACCTCACGTCTACGACTCACTTTAGAACTTAAGTTCAAGGATGATCCAATCCTCATCTGTATTCTCATCTATAAAGGTACAAATATCCAAGAGCATGTATCACATCAAAAACATGTATACATCACTAATCAAAACATGTATACATCTAGCATGTATTCTCACTAATACATCTAACATCAAAACATGTATACATTACATCAAAAACATGTATACATCAAAAATAAAATATATATAAGAGTTCTAAATCTAAATAATTCTAAGTAACTAAGTGCAATAAAACAAAATTTAAGGAACAGACTTGTTATCAAGTACTATACTACTCCCCCTTTCGAGGAGGGTCCTTCTGAACTATACCAAGCTTGTCTCGGAAGTATTCAAACTTTACTCCAGACAAAGGTTTAGTCAGGATATCGGCAATCTTATCCTCAGTGCTTATATACTCGAGCTTGATAGCTCCTCTCTACACCATGTCTCGTATATAGAAGTAACGGATCTCAATGTGTTTTGACTTATCATGGAACATAGGATTTTCAGTCATCTTAATGCAGCTTTGATTATCACACATAATCACAGTGGGATCCATTTCTAAGTCAAATATTCCAGATAAAAGTTTTCGAAGCCACACTGCTTCACAGCTGGCAGAGCAAGCGGCTATATATTCTGCTTCAGCAGTACTGAGGGCCACACTAGATTGTTTCTTGCTGAACCAGGAGATCATGGCAGATCCAAGACCATAACATCCACTTGAAGTACTTTTTCTGTCTGAGACACTACCTGCCCAATCAGAATCTGAGTAACCATGTAACTTGAGTTCATTACCTCCAAGATAGTATAGGCCAAAGTTCAATGTACCTTTTAGGTACCTCATTATATGCTTTGCAGCTATGAGGTGAACCTTTCTATGTTATACTAGATACTGACTTAGGGTATTTACAACAAAGCATATATCCGGCCTAGTATTTGTCAAATACATCAATGATCCAATGATTTGTCTATATAGAGTTACGTCCACTAGTTCTGATGAATCATTAACTAATAGTTTCAGGTTGGAGTCCATGGGAGTGGCCATGGCTTTACACTCCAACATATCAAATATTTTGAGAATCTCCACAGTATACTTACCTTGATTTAGAAAGATTCCTTTTGGTTCTTGCCACACTTTTAAGCCTAGGAAGTAGTGCATTAATCCGAGATCTTTCATTTCGAATTCTAAAGAAAGCTTCTTCTTGCTTTCAATAATTTGTTTCTCATTTCCGGTTAGAAATAGATCATATACATATAACAACAATATAACAGGTTCATCAACCATCACTTTAAGATAAATATTGGGGTCAGCTTTACTTTTGGTAAAGCCCATGCTTGTTAAGAAACTGTCAATCCTTCTGTACCAAGCCCTGGGGGCTTGCTTCAATCCATATAATGCATTTTTCAGTTTGCATACATGGGTCCTTCCGTCTTTGACCTCAAAACCTTGAGGTTGTTCTATGTATACTTCTTCTTCAATTACACCATTCAGAAAAGCTGTCTTAACATCCATTTGATGCGATTTCCATTTCATCATGGATGCAAGTGCCATGATAGTTCTAATTGAAGTATACCTAGCAACTGGTGCAAATGTTTCTTCATAGTCAATTCCCTCCTTTTGAGAGAATCCTCTGGCTACAAACCTTGCCTTGTATTTTTCAATGCTACCATCTGCAGCATGTTTTATCTTGAAAATCCATTTGGAAGAAACCACACTTTTATCTCTTGGTTTGGGAACTATATCCCAAACATCATTTTTCATTATCGACTGATATTCTTCTATCATTGCTTCTACCCATTCTTTCTTCTGAGCTGCCTATTCATAGCTAGTAGGTAGTTGATCCACAAGATCACACATCAAGGCCATATAGTTGGATACTATCTTTGGTTTCTTTCTTTCTCTAATGGAGCCTTCAGGAGCACCATATTTTTCAGCCCCTTGGATAATATCTCTAGCCCATGCTGGCCTTCTTTTTTTTGATAAACATGTGATAGGAGGTTCTTGTGGTTCCAACATGTCATGATCCTCTGGTGGATTATCTTCAGGGATGTGAACAGCCTCTGAGTTTCTAGAAGAAAGATCTTCTTCATGGATTTCTTCAAGTTGGCATTTTCTTGATTTCTTGAGAGCTGCTTCTTCATCAAAAGTTACATCTCTACTGATTTCTATATGATGAAAGCCTGGTATGTAAATCCTGAAGGCTTTGGATGATTCACAATAACCAACAAATATTCCTTTCTTACCAGAAGGATCCAACTTGGTTCTCTTTTCTTTTGGAATGTGGATGTACACATGACACCCAAATATTTTAAGATGGCTTACCTCGGGCTTCTTTCCTGTAAACACTTCTTCTGGAGTTTTGAAATCAAGAGCACTATGAGATAATCTGTTTTGAACATATACTGCTGTCTTGGCTGCTTCAGCCCATAGATACATGGGAAGATCTTGGTCATGTATCATAGTCTTCACAGCTTCCATGATGGTTCTATTTTTCCTTTCAGCAAGCCCATTTTGTTGGGGATTGTAGGGAGTGGTTAGTTCTCTCTTGATTCCGGCTTCTTTACAAAAATATTCAAATTCTTTTGAAGTATATTCTCCACCATTGTCTGTTCTGAGAATCTTGATTTTCTTTTCTGAGAGATTTTCTATTAGAGCCTTGAACTCTTTGAACTTTCCAAAAACTTCATTCTTACCTTTTAGAAAGTATATCCAAGTTTTCCTTGAATGATCATCAATGAATGAAAGATAGTATTCAAATCCACTTAGAGAAGTGGTGGGCATTGGACCACATACATCTGAGTGTATTAGTTCCAAGATACTCTTGGTATTTGTTTCACTTTTTGGAAAGGGGTTCTTGACATTCTTCCCTTTCTTACATCCTTTACATGAGCCATCATGATCAACCTTCAAATCTGGTAGTCCTATGACCACCTTGCTTACATAGGGTAAGGATTTGTAGTTAATGTGAGCTAGTCTCCTATGCCATAGCTCACTGGGACTAGAGGTTTCATGAACAAGGGCAGCTTCTGGATGACCCTTGATTTTATACAAACCTCCTTCCTCTTCACCAATGACAATTGCATCCTTAATAGATTTTCCTTTGGACCACATTAACACTTGTCCATCAATGAATGCAACTCTATAACCTTTCTTGTCCAATGCTGAGATTGAAAGCAAATTCTTCTTCAATCCTGGGACATACAATATTTCTTTCATTTTCATGGAGGTACCAGAATCAAGCTTGTAGCTTGCTTCACCAATTCCCTTGATGGGATATTGAAAGTCATCTCCTAGAGATACCTTTTGGGGAGAAGTCTTTTCTTCAAGACTTGAGAGAGTCTTTTTCTGACCTGTCATGTGCTTTGAAGCACCACTGTCAATAAGCCATGTATCTTCTCCAGGGATTATAGATCCAGAGAGTGCGGAGAAGAGAACATATTCTTCTGCATCTTCTTCTGTATTTCTCCTTGACCTTCTTTTGAAGAAGGTCCTTTCTTCTTCTTCCTCTTCATTTCTAGGTCTTTTATTGTGAGACCTTTCTTCCTCTACTTCTTCTTCTTCACTATCATCTTCTGCAAGATGTGCTTGATGTCTTTTGTAGTGAGTACCCTTTTTCTTCTGTAGAGGGCAATATCTAGCAATGTGTCCTATTTTGTGACAAGAAAAACACTGGAAAGAAGAGTAATCTCTTCTTTGAGTAGTTCCTCTTTTCTTCTGAAATCTGTGTGGAGGATGAGACTCCTTGTGACTAACCTTTTTGGAGTAGGATTGATTCCTTCTTCTTTTGGTGTGGGTGGCCAAGGCTTGGTCATCCTCTTTGAGCAAGGCTTCTCGATTTGCAACCCTAGCCTCCTCTTGTACACAATCCTCCCAAACTACATCAAACTTCATACTTTCTTTTCTGGCACACATAGTTTGAATGAATGACTCCCAAGGTCTAGTGAGACCATTTAGAGATGTCATCACAAGTTCATCTTCATCAAGAGTATCACCAATGGCATCCAGTTGCTCCTTGAATTGGGAGACTCTTGAGAAGTAGTCTTGAATGGATTCTCCTTTGTGCATCTTAGTGTTCTTCAACTGAGTCCTTAGGTTCATCTTCCTATTGATGTTCTTTCCTTCATACATTCTTCCTAGGGCATCATACATTTCCTTTGGAGTCTTCTTAGAGGCCACTTGGGGAATCAAGTGGTCTTTAATGGAATCAGCTATGATTCTCTTTGCCCTAATCAAATCCTTCCTATGCTTTTCTTTGGCTTCATCTCCTTCTGGTTCTGCAACTTCTTCCTTGACATAATGAGCAAGATCATTCTCTTCAAGAATGAGACCAATTATGTATTTCCATGCCCAGAAATTCTCTATACCTTCTAGCTTGTCTTCAAGCTTAGTATTTGGAGCCATCTTCTCTTGGGGGAGTCCAAGAGACAGAGCAGACTTACCTGAAAAGTTACTTTTCACTTTTCTGGAATCTGGAACAGAATTTTATCGCACTTTTGGTAGAATTAGGGTTTGACTTTCCCGGAGTTCTACTCAACCAAAAAGTTCGATCTATAGCTCAAAAGAATGCTCTTGAGAAGGGCTATCGAGCCATGTAATCAGAATTCAAAAATTCCAACTTTTTTCTGAAACCAAATTCTGATGTATCGCACTTTTGGTAGAATTAGGGTTTGGATTTCCTGAAGTTCTACCCAACCAAAAAGTTCGATCTAGGGATTAAAAGAAAGGTATTGAAAAGGGCTATCCAGCCATGCAACCAAAATTCAATAATACCAACTTTGGGCTGAAACCCTAACTTCACCGGAGAGAGAGAGAGAGGTATTCTTACCTTGTGAAAGATGTCCTATTCAATCTAGCTCTGATACCATGTTAAGTTTAAACCAAATAGACTAGCAAGATCACTGAAATAAACATAATCACAAGATAGACACAAAATATACCCTGGGAAACCCTCATGGGGTAGAAAACCCAGCAAAGCTTTCCTCAATAAGATGATCAACCAAAATACAAGATGTGCTCCTTCCTTCTTTGTCTCCTTAGCAGATCTCCCAGACAAGTGCGCACTCTTCCACAAGTGAGTGAATGATCTAATGAGGAGTTCACCTCCTCTATTTATACTGACTCCTAACTGACTAAAAGACCTTATGGGGACGACCTCTCCTGGAGAAGTCTAATAACCCCTAAAATATAATCCCAGGGCCAACCCCCACATGGTGGGTCTAATAACCCTAGTTACCACAACTCCTCGGAGGAATAAACATCTCCGGATACACAATAGAATTACCTCGGATGGATGGAACATCTCTGGAATAAATAAAGTACAAATATAATATTCTTAGAAGTTACAATATTCAACAATGATGATGTTTGAGCTTGGAAACCCTCCCACACCATCAATGCATGCATCTATTTTAACCATGCTGAATTTCTGAGTCCAAGCCAACACATATTTAAAAACTTTCAACGTTGGCCCCATGTAGCACATTAATTAATCTATAGGTATGGTTTTTGATGCTGCAATGGTTAGTGTCAGTCATGTTTGAGTCTAGAAACCCTCCCACACTATCAATACATGCGTCTAGTAGAACCATGTCAAGTTTCAGTACAAGCCAGCACATATTTAAAAAATTTCAACATTGGCCCCATGTAGCACATTAATTAGTCTATAAGTATGAAGATGAAGAAGAAGATGATGAGGATGATGATGAAGGTGATGATGATGTTGAACATGGTTGTGGTGATTAAGATGACATCGTCAATGATGATGATGACGATGATGATGATGATGATGATGATGATGATGATGAAGATGATGATGAAGATGATGATGAATATGACGATGATGATGATGATGACGATGATGTCGATGATGATGATGAGGATGATGACAATGATGAGGATGAGGAGGATGATGATGACGATGATGATGATGATGAATAAGATGATGATGAGGAGGAGGAGGATTATAAAGATGATGATGATGATGATGACGAAGATGATGATGATGTTGATGATGGTGGTGGTGATGGTGACGACAATGTCAATGGTGATGATGATGATCATGATGATGATGATGATGACGACGATGATGACTATGATGATGATGGATCCGACGACCTCGCCATGCCATCGACGAAAAGAGGCGTTGGA
>BSBM01000797.1:1225000-1547500 GCA_027924585.1 Larix kaempferi | reverse complement strand
GATTGACCATATCATCATTTTCATCGATGTCAGTTACGATCATCATGTCATCGTCGATATCATCTTCATGGACATTATCTGATTGAACTAATTCTTCGACATGTTCTGGAACATGATCCTCTAAATCATGTTGATCGTGATCATCTTCAACGTCATCTTCTTCTTCAAGAACGTCTTCATTACATTCATCTACGTTATACTTTACCGGCCTTCCCCTTAGATCGTGTCTCACAGCAAATGACCAACCCGCTCTACCTGGAACCTCAGATTAAATTACACGTTCACATTGGGTTGGAAGAACATAGGGCTCCATTCCTGGCTCAAACAACCTTGTATTTACCATGGTAAATCCATTATCATGTTCAATAATTGTTTTATCGGGATCACGTTGATTCAATCGACACCTGTACCATTTGAAAATGAACACACATACCTTGAAGGAGTTAAAGTCACACTGAATAATGTCTTCCAGATACCCATAGTATCGATTTTCAGAGAGTTCTAGATGTCTGTCACTTCTAGATGAAACATTGGTCACCTCAAAGGTTGCAGATATCCCACAATCTAATGTTTTCTTCGTTTCATCCAACTTTTTGATGCGATATCTACAGCCATTGCACCACATAGCCTTATGGTGTTTTACCTACAACAAGCCATAGAAGAAAATATTACATAATTATCCAATATTTATGATTAAGTGCATTTTTATAATGCCATACAGGGAAAAAAATCAGTGTGTACAATGACAATATGTTTGCAAAAAAAAAAATAGTGTGCTTGATTAATATGCTTACCTGCTTATCTTTTAAACCATATGCTAAATCGATTTCCCTTTGTGTTAGATTGGTATCTCCATTGTGATGTGCAACTTTAACCAATGAAGCCACACCTTCCCATGATTATCCATGACCAGATTGTTCACATCGTTTAATCCATAACTTCATCCAGTCAAGATTGTTTGTGATGTATAAATGAATTGCATCCCACTCTCGACCAACTGTTTGATGACAATAAAATTAAAATTCAATACAAATGTATAGTCACTTAACAAAGTATATTACACTCTAAATTGATGCAAAATATTGAATATAAAAATAGAATATGTATGATATATATACATAAAAATCAACAGTCAAATGTGTTATATTACCTTTCACCTTCCTCGGTCTACCTTTCCCCTTCGGGTACTCCCCTTCAAAATATTTATTGGATTCTGGATCACAAATGCGACATAAATTGAGCTTTGACACTAATATAGCAAGATATTCATTAATATATAACATGTTTTGGTATACCATCTATCCCTCCGTCATAGAACCCTCATCATGTGTTCGTTGTCTAACCAAACCCTTCATAACTTTCAAGTGCCTCTCAACCATCCACATGGACCTTGAGTGCACAGGTCCACACAATTCAATCTCCTCAACTTGGTGTATGAGGTAGTGTTCCTGTGCATTGAAAAATGCCGAAGGTAGATGCTTCTGCATTTCACGCATGAGATGAGGAATTTCTCTCCCCCAATACTTTATATATTCTTTATGGAATTATATAGATGACAACCATCTACAAGTGACATGACAACCCAATCAAGATATTTAAGGGAAAAAACATTATATTACATAACATGAATTAGAGAACAAAAATAAAATATAAGTTCTACGATGAATTAAACAAACACTAAGCACATGCAAAAAATCGCTACTTACCTCATGTATTTCCCGAGATTATATATTACTTGTTTGACATTGTTGTCGAAGTTGTCCGGGAGAGAGAGAGGTAGAACATACTGTAACAATATACAAATCGTTTCATTTTTTAAACAAAGTGTAGACAAACAAAAATACCAACGATATTCACTGGAATAGAAAAAAAATAATAATTAAATGCATACCATAATAATTACCTTCATGAAGACATGCCAATCATGTGTTTTCACCCCCGCAAAATCACCTTTCTTTGTTATGATATTCTTCATGTTTGCACAAAATCCAGTGGGAAATTTAATTTTTCACATGACTTCTTTTACATCATTACCTTGCTAGTTCGTTATCATCCATGGAAGTGAGTTTATATTAATTTGCTCTTCGTTGCTATGAAATTGAATGACGTCTTTCATTGCATGGTTTCCTTCTTGAATATCTTTGCAAATTTTGACAATTTTTTCTTTCTCACTCCTTCCATCCAATATTCGCCATAATGTTTCAGTCACATTCTTTCTGATATGCATTGTATCAAACAGATGAGCAATTTGTAGGTGCTCATAGTAGGGAAACCTACTAAATTGTCTAGGATAACTTTGCATTCCTCGTGGAAGCCCATTAATTCCTTCATGATCACATGAATGACAATCATGAATAGTAGTTTATAAAGAAATTACATAAATCAATGTCAATTACCGTAAACAACACACAATAAAAAAAATACAATATAATATTTCATATACAATGATTCATACGTACCTTGACGATTTCTATTATATTGCAACTTCCATAGGTGAGGTGTCATTCTCTACAGTTTTAATGCAGTCTCTTGCTTGCCATTGATCCTTTTGAACGATGAGATTTGATCTTAGGACCACAAACTGGACATGTAAATTTCCCCTTTGTCTGAAGACCTACATAAAGAGATGGAATATCTATGTCAATTATAATTATATACAAAATGATTAGATTATTTAGAAAAACATGTGTGCATATTATATTAACTAGTTCATAAAATTAAATGCAAATAAAGTGGAACTTATAATTACTTACCACAAAAATGGGTTAACCCTGGGGCATCATGTATTGTCCATACAAGCATTGCATGGAATTGAAATTGCCTTTGTAGCATTGGTCTAGATATGTCATACATAGTGATGCCATTTCATAACTTTAGTAGCTCGTCAATAAGAGGTTCGATATATACATTCATATCTTTGACTTGGTACTTACTCGATTGATTTGAACATATAACAAATATAATTATGAGACATTCCATTTAGATATATAAACCATATTGCACAAGAGAAAAACAATAAATATATATATATGACATTGTGCAACAAAATACGACAAATGAGATGCCACTACATTAAAAAAAAAGTTGTAGACACAATATACCTGGAACAATCATCGACAACATTATGTGCTCCCTCTTTATTGACAACCATGGAGAACTGTTATTGTTGATAACAAAAATAGGCCACACTGAGTAAACGGATCTCATTTCTGCAAATGGATTGACACCATCTTCTACCAAAGAAATCCTAAGATTACGAGGTTCTTCTTTAAAGTGAGGCCATTTTTCCTCCATATCTCTAAATTCACACCCATCTGCAGGCATTCGAATAATGTTGTTTTGACTTCTATTCCATGCATGGTAATCCATAAACTACGCTATGTTTTTGTACCTGAACAGTCATTGCAAACGTGGAATAATGGGAATATAACAAAGAACCTTGCGAGGCACCTTTTTTGTTACTTGATCTGTTCGATATCTACTGATATGACTTTCCTAACATTCTGTTGCAAATCCATGCTGATTATAATATAGAACATGGTCATCGGGGCATGCATGAATTGCTTCATACTGCCTTCCAATTTCTTTCATGATGGCAGATAAATCTCAATATGTGCGAGGTAAAATATTTGATGGTGGTAACAAAAATTCACCTATCATGCTACAACAAATAAAAATAAAAATCTAGTTAATATAATATAGAAATAATATTAATGAAACACATTTCATCCGTATTAATTTGACTTATGAATTAACAATAAAATTATTAGACGATCATATATATTATGTGATGGAATATATTATATACCTTAACATCCGTGTGACTGATATGTTTGAAAGACCATTCATAACCTTCAAGTTCATTATCAACAATATAGCAGAGAGAATATTTGTGTTGGAGCCCTCATAAAGGGGTTTGTATGCCTTCTCAAGAAGAGGTAAATCATGAATATCATCAAAATGATCATCATCATCATCATCCATTCTAACATTAAATGAATCATGGATCAAAGTATTTGTACCATCATCTTCAACTATGTTATCAGTATGATCATCTTCTTCAATATGATCATTAACTTGTTCTCCATTATTCATAGCTCCATGTTCCTCCAGTACTTGTTCTGAAGGCACTTCCTCTAGACGATATGCCGTAGGATGTCTTTCCTTTATAATTACATGAAACCATCAACAGATAAAAGTTAATATAAGAAATATTAAAATAACACATACATTTACAAAAGCAATCAAAATAAAAACATATATAATGCAAAACTTACAAATGGATGATATTCATATCCCCCCTCAGCATGTCCATGTTCCCTACAATGTTTTTTGGTTGTTGTGGTCTTTATTCTTCTCCTCTTAAATCCCCTACATTTACTACATGGACAATAACATTTCCCATCACCCCATCTTTTCACTCCATCCCACAATCTAGCAAGCAATTGTCATTTTTGTTCGTCTGGATCAGGAATATTTCTATTTGGCATTTTCTCATAAATATATTGAATGAAGATTATCAATCTTAGAAAATCAAGCTCCACACTTTGCTCACTTTAATCACAAAAACAATAGAAATAATGAAAAACAGTCCGCTGAATAAAAAAACTTCCGCAAACCGCCACTTGTATAGAAAACATGTCGGAATGTTTCGAAATTTATAGATTTTAAAATATAACCTTTCGTCAGATATCCGACGAATTGAGCATAGTTACCATTGGAGAATAGATGTCAAATATCCGACTCCTGGGGCATGATATATTGTCGAATATCTGACATCATGATATAATGTCAGATTGCCGACATCTTCGAGCATGATATAATGTCGGATATCCGACGACACTGGTCACTATTTACTCTGTAGACTAAATGAAACCAAGCTAAAACCTACCCTGCTATGCTCTAACTGCACCTACCTTGCCTTTACAAGTAAAAGTGGGAAGCCACAAATAGGAATAACATTTAACTAACAAATGCAAACCAGCAAAACATGGAAAAAGTTTAAAAAAATGGAAACTCTAGCAAACACCTACCCTGCTATGCTCTAATTGTGTCTGCCTTGCCTTTCCAAGTGAATGTGGGAAGCCACAAATAGGGATAACATTTAACTAACAAATGAAAACAAGCAAAAAGTGGAAAAAGTAAAAAAAATGGAAACTCTAGCAAACAACATTGGGAATCGGACTCAGAGAATCCCCAAAGAAATAAGATTTAATTGTTATCATAATATGATTATGATAGTGAGTGTACACCAGTCTCATAATATCTGCGCCTCCAATATACAATCCGTTTTGATGATGAAAATATCCTGTCACTATTTCGATCCGACGACCGACCCTCTTTTTTAACTTTAATCCCCATGCAACTTATAAAATACTTGCCAATTTCCATGATCTAAAATTAGTATGCAGTACGATCTTACAAAGCCATTCCAAAACAGAATACGAAAACAAAATGAATGTCAATGATGTTATCGCATTATCTCAAACCTGAGCATCCGGTGGCCAGGAAACATAATCAAATATGATCTTAATCATAATTCATCACATCAAACTCATCAACTTGTGCACATCCAAACAGTCATAAGTGTGTACAACAATTTCATCATGTTTGTGCCTCCAAACAATCACAATAAAAAAGTCTCTTTTGATAACAAACTCATATTCGGGTGCGCATCCAAATGGTCATAAGTGTGTACAACAATTTCATCATCTCTGTGCATCAAAACGGTCACAATCACAATGTCTCTTTTGATCAGTTTCGACTCCCGAGTCCCTACATAGCTTGTCACTATTTTGGACGACGGTTTTCCTTCCTTCATTTTAATACTATGCAATTTATAAGTAGTCGCTAAGTGCTAAGTGCTAAGTTGCCATAGTTATAAACAAACATGCAACATATTTTCAACATAAATGGACTATATTTCTCTTGTTCAATTGTGCTTACGTAGAGTCCAGTATGCAAACACAACGCGTTTTCACATGTTGGGCAAATACCGTTTTCCTCAAGCATAAACTTTACATTAATATGTTTAAATTTATGTTAATAGTGTAGCTTTCAACAAGGAAGAGTTGCACTAGTTATGCATGTCAGGGTTATGTTGGATGGCAGGGTTTTAGTACGTTCTTGGAAAGTGCATTAGATAAAACAAGATTTGCAAAATCTTTTTTATATATATTTTGATATTTTCAATAGAAACCGTCGGATATTCGACATCCTCGGTTATAAATATAAGTTCGGATATCCGACATTCTCAGGCATAATATGTCGTTGTATATCCAACATCCTCGGGAATAATATATGGTTGGATATCCGACATCCTCGGGCATAATATTATGTCGGATAGACGACGACACTGGCCACTATTTGACAGACATTATCGGATATCTGAAGGCCATCGGATATCTGACGTCCCTTTCTATCAATTTAAAAAAAAAATCAAATTTCGTAATTTTGAAGGTGAAATCCAATGACACGGTCCTTTTCGTCGGATGTCGTAGGATTTTCTCGTCAGATTTTGGGTTCAAATTATGTAGTGATGGAACAAACACAATAGTTACTAGAGATGCATGCAACAAAATGTATGGAACACTCTGCAAAAGGTTTGCAATAGTAAAATAATCTCATATACTCAGAAGATAGTTTACAATGTGTAACAATGGATATAATAAGCCAAGCAATTCGAATTCCAAAGGTGGTCATTCGAATTGAATGCATGAGAGTGGCTTACTTGGCAGTTAACACCACTCGGCACATCAGTTAACCACTTAACTAATCAATAATTGACTCTAATTGACTCTGAACTGACTAACTGAGTCTAACTCAATGCATAACTCAACTGAATGCCCAAAAATAGGGGAGCGCGCCATATGTTTGTAGTGTAACTGAGTGTTAGGTGAGAATCACACCAAACAAGATCAAACAGTGTAGCAAGTCGCCCTAGTATCACCAGTTGGCTCAATAATGCGCATGAGGCATGCAAATAACCCCCTGAAAGGTGGAGGAGGCTCAGCAAGTGGCCCAGTTGGCTCCTGGAATGTATGAGGAGGCTCAGATGATGGCCCAGTTGGCTCCTAGAATGTAGGAGGATGCCCAGTTGACTGAAACTGATGATGTAATCACATGAAGGAGTCAAAATACTTAGGATACATGGATAATTAAGCTATAAGGCTCAAATAAATTATGTGTGGTTGGAAAATGATCCAACATCCACCCTTAAGCTAATCTCATGGAGGTATAAAAAATAATAAAAGGGCCCTAGCAACAATGGCCATAGGTCACCCAGTACATAAATAATCCAAACAATGCTAGAAAAAACTATAAGTGAGGAAAGAGGGAAAAACCCAGTGGGAAAGAAAACCCCCCCTCAAACTGAACACTGAAGGATCTAATCTGTCCTCACCATAGTATAAATCACCCCCAGTAGTGAACTAAGGTAAGAGAACTTCTTCTCAATGAATCTCTTGGTGAATATGTCTGCAATTTGCTCTTCTGTAGGGCAATCACAGTACAATGGTTCTGTCATGCACAAGCTCTCGGATGTAGTGCATGTGGATCTCAATATTCTTGGTTCTCTATATCTGAACTAGATCTATCAAGATCTTGATAGCACTTTGATTATCACAAAAGATGACAGTCGAAGTGGTGATACCAATATCAAACTCTGCTAAAATACCCTGCAATCAAATTGCCTGAATACAAGCATTGACTGCTCCTCGATACTCTGCCTCTGCTAAAGATAAGGAAATGGATGCCTACTTTTTGCTTGACAAGTAAATAGGCCCTGTTCCAATCATGAAAACATATCCAGAAGTGGACTTTCGATCAATGATATCACCCGCCCAATTTGAATCAATGAATCCAACCAAATCTAGATCAGAATCCGCAGCATAGTGCATGCCAAAGTGTCTAGTACCCTGCACATAATGCAAGATTCTTTTGGCTTCTTTCCAATGAAGCTCATGGGGCTTCTACATATACCTTGACACAACACTCATGGCATAAGAAATATCAGTCCTAGAGTGTGTCAAGTATAGAAGACTACCAATCAACTATCGATAAAGTGTAGAATCACCATCCTCAAGACTGATTCCTGAGAGGAATGGGAATGGTGTCTCTTTACAATATGCCATATTATATTTGTTTAGCAGGTATGAACCATATTTTGACTGAGATATGGTGATCCCATCAAAATTTTGAGTGATTTCTAATCCAAGAAATTGTTTTAGTAATCCTAAATCACTCATGTCAAATGCTAGATGTAGTGCGGTTTTTATAGTGTCGATCGAAGCAAGAGTGATTCTTGTAATCAAAAGGTTATCAACATAAAGGATAATGATCAGCAAATTACTTTCATGCTGCTGTAGGTACACATTTGGATCTAATTTTCATCTTGCAAAATTTTGTGACAGAAGGAAGGAATCCATCTTTGCATACCAAGCTCTTGGGGCTTGTTTTAAACCATACAATGATTTCTTCAGTACGCACACTAATTTCGGATCTGATATGTATCCTTTAGGTTGCTTCATGTAAATATCTTCTTTCATATCTCCATGAATAAATGCACTCTTCACATCCATATGGTGCACTTCCTAGTGCTTAGATGTGGAAATTTCCAAAACTAGGTGGATAGAATCCATCTTTGCAATCGGTGCAAAGGTTTCTGTGTAGTCCACACCATGAACTTGTGAGAAGCCTTTTTTCCACCAAACTAGCTTTGTATTTGCAGGTTGAGCCATCTGCAACAACCTTGGTTCAGTAGACCCATTTTCATTGAACTAATTTCCTCCCAGGTGGAAGAGAAACTAGCTCCCATGCAACATTTTTCTGAAGAGAATTCTACTCTTCATCCATGGTGGTTTGCCATCTCAAATATTGGTGGGCATGATAGTATGATTTAGGATCTAAAACTATCATAAAAAAAAACATTTCAAATAGTAAAGGATCAGAATATGAAATAGTCATACATGCTCTTTGAAAGTCTGCTCGAGTTCTCCTTGGATCGGCAGGATTTCCAATGTGAGAACCAGCAGAATTGAGAGTCTTTTCTGCCCATTTTGGTAACTGAGGAGGATCATTTGGATATGATTATGAACCTGATATTTCATGTTCATTAATGTCTGATAAAATATCATAAATATCAGAACACATACTTTCATCATCTTCTTCTTGTAGAGGCGGCAATTTAGCAGTTTCTTCCTCGACTAGTTTTAGATCTTGAAGCGGTTCTTCAAATTTGACACTTTGATCGATGAATATCTTTTTGGATATGATATCCATGAGTTTTTATCCTTTTGATTCTTCATCATATCCAATTAGGATGCACTCATTACTCTGTGGTTCTAAATATCTTCTCTTCTCAGTCAGAATTCTAGCCCATGCAGTGGAGCCAAAAACCCTAAGATTGGACACATAAAGATTGTGACTAGTGTAGGCTTCAAAGGGAGTAGTACCTTTAACGGATGAGTGTGGAACTCTGTTTTGAATGTATGCAGAAACATTCATGGCCTCATCCCAAATATTTGGATCCAAACCTTTTGACTCAAGCATACAAGTATCCATCTCTTTCAATGCTTGGTTTTTCGTCTCCTCTACACCATACTGCTGAGGTGTGTAGGGGACTGTGTGCTGGATTTGAATTCCATTTTCTGCACGAAGTTGCAACAGCTCTAATTTGATATATTCTCCAACATTATCATATCTAAGATCTTTGATCTTTCTCTCAATAGCAGTCTCAACAGAAGCCTTGAAAATCTTGAATTTTTCTAGCACTTCCAACTTGTTTTTGAGAAAGTAGACCCATGTGAATCTGGAGAAGTCATCAATAAATGTCAGAACATACCTTGAGACATTCATGGAGGTATGTGGCAGCAGACTGCTGATATCACTGTGAATCAACCCCAAAATACAAGAAGCTCTTCTAGCTTTCTCTCGGTCAAACTTGTGCTCAAGGTGCTTCCTGATGATGCAACCCTTGCATATCCCTTTTGAGGATTTGATTTTCGGAAGGCTGTCAACCATGGAATTATTTTGTAGCAACTGTTAACACCCAAAAAGTGCTCACTATCTCATCTCCCTCATTATATGACTCATTTGTCCATGTTTCCTACCATATTTGCCTCCAAAACCTTAAAAACCCATTAAAAAGCCTCCAAAAGGCCAAAAAACCATTAAAAAAACATCCAAAAGGCCAAAACCCCCATTTTCTCCCCAAAATAATGTAAATTCCTCCAAAAATAGCAAAAACCCTCTAAAAAGGGAATAAAAAATACAAAAAAAAGGAAAAAATGAAGCAAAAACCCTATACAGCTGACCTAAACCATATGGTTCCCAAAACCATGGGTCAGCACTCCACCACTAAAAACCCATAAATAGGTGATGGAGGCTCCCCATTTCATATCCACAATCACCCCTATCCTCACTCTGCCAAAAATTCTAACGAAACCCTAGATCTCCCTTTGGAGCTACTTTCCACTTGAGAACCCCATTTGGCCCCATTTCCAAAACACTTTTAGAAGAAGGAGAAGGAACAACACTGGAGCTTGGAAGCAACCCTCTTGGACTACTGCAAAGGCTCCACCAACCTCTACATCTGAGGTAATTTTTAATACAAAAAGAGAGATCTTCACCATATTTTCATGTTTTGTTATTTATGTTAATGCTCATGATAGGTTAAATTTCATACTGTTTTACTGCTTTTATTTACTGTTTATTGAACTGCTACTAAGGAGGCCCTTCTCCTTAGTAGGTGCTCATTTGCACAAGCTAGGGTGAAAACCCTAGCTACAGTTTTGGCGACTCCCCTAGTGTTCCTTTGAATTTCTGGTTATAGTTTTAAACGTTTTTAATTTTTTGCAATATTTTTTTGTTTTTCCTTTCGGTTGTCCCTTTTGGCTGTCGTAAACTGTGTCTTTTGTCCCAGCAGTTGCGATCCAGCCGTGTCTTTCAGACTGTTACCTGTGATCCGACCGCGGCTCTCAGACTGTTTCCCGCGATCTACTGGCGGTTTTTAGTCTGTTACCTGCGATCTAACCGCGGCTCTCAACCTGTTTCGTGCAGTCCGACCGTGGCTGTTTACCCCTTTTCCCACGGTCCGCCTGTGGCTTTCGGCATTTTTCCTGCTATCCACCTGTGACTTTTGGCCTTTTCCCCACAGTCCGCCTATGGCTTTCAACCATTTTTCTACTATCCGCCTGTGACTTTCGGCCTTTTTCCCGCAGTTCGCCTGTGGCGTTCAGCCATTTTCCTACTATCCGCCTGCGACTTTCGGCCTTTTTCCTGTGGTCCGCCTGTGGCTTTCAGCCATTTTTCCTGCTATCTACCTGTGACTTTCGGACTTTTTCTCGCGGTCTGCCTGCGTCATTCAACCATTTTCCCGCGATCTGCCCGCGACTGTCGACCCGTTTTTGCAATCCGACCGTGCATATTCGCAACAGACCCGCGGTGTGTTTTCTGCACATTTTCCCTATTTGAACCCAGTACTTTGCTGCAATATTTTCTGCACCTTCACAACCACCTATCCTATCTACAACCATACTTCCCTATAGCCTTTTTTCTGCAGTATTATTTCTGTTCCATTTACAGAATTTTTTAAATTTCAGCATTTTAATTGAAAAAAGAAAATTTTGCATTTCAAAGTTTAATTTATGCATTGTTATTATTAGTTAGAAAGTTGCCCACTCCGTGGCACTTTTGTTTGGGTTCATTATCTCACACGTACACACTCTGTCACCTAATTCAAGTGAGCCCTAAAATACTACTTAACACAATCAACATCCTAACCCCACTTGGGGAACACAGAAGAATATTGTAGTTAGGTAGGGTCGGGAGGATGGGCATCCAAATAACACCCCTCGGTTGCTTACATTTGAGACATAGTTGTTGTCCATTAGGGAATCAAAATCCCCTAGTATTTTTTGACATGGTTTAAAACCAATTTATTAAGAAGGCCTCTCCCCTAGGAGGGTTGAAGTAGCCAGACTGGTTCCAGAATCCTGAGTGGAATACCGCAATCCATTCAGTAACCGGAGGATACCTTTCATAGTTCTCGGTGTACTACTCGTATGGGAGTATAGCGGTGATAGAACAAAACTGCAGATTCACCCAACCGAACGTGTCATGAACGGGGTATCTTAGTTGCTTTTCTTCTAGGATTGACTACCTGGTGTCCCTCTCGGTAGGGGGATATCTTTAGCCACTTGGCTCTACTATCCATATTGTCTGACTTGGATTTCATCACCTTGCAGAGAATATGTCTGGTTGAGTCAGAATACTATTTAGCTAGGTGTTTGCATGCTCCCTTACCTCCCTTTGGTCTAGTGAGTCCACTATTTTTTATTTTTTAGGAAACCTACTGCTTGTTGGTATTCTGACCATTTCTGTTGATACTCCGTTTATTGTAGCACAACTATTACAGTAAGTGTTTTGAGTTGGTTGTTGGCCTAAGTGCCATATTTTTTTGTGCTCTCCTTCTGCACACTCGGTTGCATTAGGTTTTTTGAGTTGTTTTTCACTCAACACAACCCCCAGATACTTGACACCATCTGTCACCATTGAGTCCCCGAGACATTCTCAGTGCCTCCGAGGCGAGCCCCCATAGCACGGTTCACTTGAAATCACCCGTAATAGACGTAGATCTTCATCACTTGATACCACTCATCATAGATCTTGAGCTTTGTCACTTGACTCCACTTGTCAACGGCATAGAAGTTCGTCACCCGATCTAGACGCCCCTTATTTTACCTCTGATTCTGAGGAAGAGTCTGAGAACCCCACTTACACTGCACCAACCAGCCCCATGGCTGGCATGACTTCCAACCCTTTCTTTGTAGGGACCATTGGTGGAGCATCCACCACCACACCAGCCACCACACCTGCATTGGGTATGCCCTCGATGGGGCCCACATCTACCATTCCGATCACTGTACCCATTCCAATAGTCAGCATACCCATCCCAACTCCATCAGTGACTCACACTACCCTTGGGGGTGCAGGATCGTCCCATACCACTTTCGTTCCTCCACCTGGGGGCAACGTCCCAAACCCAACCCCTCCACTCGAGGGCATTGGCCCCAACATGGTCACAACCACTAGTATGTCACATCATTCTACTAGTTTTCCATTCATGGCTAGTCTCAACCTTCCTGACATGGCCAGACTGACTAACGATCCCACCAGACACGACCCTACGTGGCCTCACATGCCCACCAAGCTCCCCTCTGACATCCCTAAGTTTGAGGGCAAGGAAGGTGAAGACCCCCATAACCATATTATGTCTTTCCATCTATGGTGTTCCTCCAACTCCATAGTGGATGACTCTATCCGCCTCCGTCTGTTACAGCTCACCCTCACTAGCTCTGCAGCTAAGTGGTACATCGAGCAGCCCCATGGGACCCATGCCACCTTTACTTTCCTTGCCTCGACTTTCCTGTAGTTCTTTCAGTTACATGTTTTCTATGACGCAGGAGTTGAGATCCTACTGTCTTGCAGACAGAACACGGCTACCCACATCACTGACCACATTCATGAGTGGCGTCAACGCCGAAGCCTCTGCAAAATCAAGTTAGATGACCATATCTTCTTAGATTGGTTTCTAAAATCTCTTCTTCTTGTCATTGCCAAGGATGTGGCATCCAAGCGACCCCAGTCCAAAGAAGAGGCCATCCTCAAAGCCCAGCAATTTGACCTTATTTACACCCAGTCTGGTTATCTATATTCCATCATACCTGATTCTCCCCGCGGTGATTCTTCCCGACATGATGCGCCGGGGGCATCCCATGCCGCAGACGGCATCATTTTCTGCATTGCCTTGCATACCCAGCCCTTTTCCATAGCACGTCCTATCCCTAGCCCCGACCTTTCACGGGCTACATCCCATTCCAGAGCAACCAATTCATATGCTCCCATGGCACATCATCACCATTCCCACAGACCCTCATGCCCACCTCAATACTTTGGTCATGCATCCCCCGCTTACACCCCCCCGGTCGCACCTCAGCCATATTACCACCCACAAGCTGCACCAGCTCCTGTATCCTCTCAAGCCCAACCTACTTATTACCCACCACAGGTAACCCCTGTAGCAAACCCACAACCTGTTCCACAGACATATCAGCAACCCCCACAAGGTTTAGCACCTGCACTGCCTCCACCTACTTATTATCCACCGTAGCCTGCTCCTGCACCTGCACAACCCCAGAACCCACCTACTGCCCAAGGGCAAGTGTATGCCCAACAAAATCCACAGCAGAACCAAAATAACCAGCGCCAATGGGGCCAACAAAACTATGGCAAAGGCCATAACCATGGGAACATCCCCCTCCAAACCAAGGCGATCAACCTCCCAATCCCCCAAACAACAATAATGCGGCACCTGCCAACCAGAACCCTGACCAGCCACCCAAACAAGCCAAAAATCCTAATTTGAGAACAAACCATCCTTGTTCAATTTGCGAGGTCTATGGCCACTACACACATGCTTTCCCACATTTGGAGTGAGCTCGGCAACTCTGGACCATTGATGCCCACCACCAAGGGCATGTGGCTCCTTAGGCGCCGCCTAACCCCCCACCACCTCAGCATCAACCCTTGGTGCTACAAAACCCTTTACCGACCTAAGGCATAGTGAACACTTAGCCGTTTGCTCCCCCTCAAGGAAACATGCCACCACAATAGCAAATCACTTATGCGACTCCTGATCAACCCATGTTAGACTCAGGTACCCATCACTTGTTAATGATGTCATCTGCCGATGTCAACCTTCAAACCCATCGGAACCAATATGGCTCCACCCCTAAAGCACCTCCTGCCGACAAAAACACTAACGCTCATCCCACTGATCAGTCGTTACGTATACCTCTGGCTCCACTAGATGGTGCCTCCAAAACACCTCGCTTCCCACTTCGTCGCATCAACAATAATCCCAATGCTCGCGTTGCGTCTAATTACAACATTGTAGATGACTTAGTCCAGTCGCCCGCTTCCATGTCTGCATTAGAGATCTTAAAAAATTGTCCTTCACAGCACAAGACTTTGCTCTCCGCCATTGGTGCTATTGACCCAAATGATTCACAACTGATGGCCTTCGATTTGGACCAATCCAAACCACGCTTTCCTTCCACTTTAGCGTTCCAAGTTTCTATATCCGTTCGAAATATTGTCATCCATCAGTGCATTATCGATGAAGGTGCCTCTACATGCGTTATGTCCACATTCGTTTGGCAGAAGTTGGGATCCCTACTCTCCAGCAGTCCACCACTACATTGTGAGCCTACGACGGCCGTTCGACTCAACCCCAAGGTCTCTTAGCTAATGTCCCCATCCAGTTGGCTGGTAAAATAGTGCTCATTGACATAGAGATCATCAACGCCCAACTTGATTATAACCTCTTACTTGGCCACAACTACATGTATGCCATGTGGGCGATTGCCTCATCCATTTTTCGTACCATGATGTTCCCCCATGATGGACGCATGGTCAAGGTCGATCAACTCACCTATTACGATCCCAATGCCCCCGCTGCACCCGAAAATGTTCTCCCCATGGTTGAACAACCTGTTTGTGGTGCATCTACCTCGTTGATTTCCTCCGTGGGACCCAGATTTTACTCAGATACGTCGATGACCTCCACATTCCAATCCATTCCACCCCCATCACCAACGACCTAAATATATGACCTATGTACCCTTTCCCACAATGCTCAAACACCCAACAATCAACCGCCCTTGTTACCCAAACCACCATTGGTACCTAGTCATGTTGGTATTACACCCATCCATACAATCCCTTTCCTATTCCCCCCTTCGGGAGTAGTGGGTGCCCCGTTTATGGCTACCCTTAGCCTCCCTGGTTTAACCTTAGGATTACCCGTATGGTACATTACGCTTCCCATTACCCCTCCAACACTGAATGTCGTCCTACAACCGATGCAACCCATCACCATTACTAGTAAACCACCTCCCGATGTCACTACCCCTTCCTCATCGGCCAATCCATTCCCTCTTCTCAAGCACACTGGGGGCAGAGGCCCACAACCATACACCGATGTACCCCCGCCCAAAACAGTTAAAAACCCCCCCGTGTTTCGTGCTCCTCCTAAATGCTCATTGTGTGATGAGTTAGGCCATTCTACTCATCAATGTCCACAATTACCTGCATTACAAGAGCACATGCACATGCTTGATGATGACCCCAACATCTCGGTTGTACAACTTGACCCGGCTCCTAAGCCTCGTGATAAATCACTGCATACCAACCACCCTTGTTCAATATGCGATATTTACGGTCATTACTCACATCACTGTCCTGATCTCCCAGATTACAGAGCAGCTCTCTATGAGATGAATAATTTGGACCTTGAGATGGATCCCCGCACCATTGAAGAGATCCCCCCCCTAGTATCCCCCTCATCCGGAGAGATTAATACCATCTATATGATCTCTTCCACTACCACTCCCTCGTCAACCAATTTGACAACCCAAAGTTTCCATAATGATAAGGAGATTCTCGAGGCTCTTCGTACCCCGGATTACCCCTGGGAGGATATGCACCATCGTTCCTATTTCCTCCCTGAGAAATCCTCCTCCACCATAGCCACCCAATTTGCAGTTGAGTCCAGATATTTCCTCCCCACCAAAGTCGACTAGTTTAAGGATCCCATTCCTGCTCCCGATGCCTTTGAGGAAGGTACCATGGCCAACATCTCACCCGTCATCCACAACGATATCTCTAACCCACTTGGTGCTCTTGAAATCATTACATTAGTAGCCTCCTTCAGTGAGTATGAGATCGGAGAGTACAAAAAACTTTTCCAAGAGTTCCGCGATGTCTTTGCCTGGTCCTACACCGAAATGCATGGTCTTGACCCCGCTATCATCAAGCACCACATTGACACCTCTGAGTTAGGGGGCATAATAGATTACCTCGACCCTGGGATAGGGTGAATGATCAATCATTTTGAACCATCCCCATCACATCTATCTCAGTGTTTCAATGATTCCATTGTTCAAACCAACACATATGTGATCCACAATCACAAACCCCATGCGCATAGCATGGGGGCAGGTCATTAACCCTGCTCACTTTTTCACATGCGTGATCTCAACAATTTTTGAGGTCACATGTCACTTGTATATATGATTTGATTCAATACACCTAGTATTCTTCCCGCGCGGGTCATCATTTCTCGCTCTCACCCCCAGCTTTTTTGACCATTTTTTTCAGACACCCCTCGTCGCCTCGGTTTGCATGCCACATCGGTCGTCACCCATTTTTGATATACTTTATATCATTGGATTCATTTTTCCGAGCTCGTGATGATGCTTGAGATCGTTTCTCGCTCTCACCCCCAGATTTTTTGGGTATTTTTCCAAAAATGTCCCTGTCGCCTCGGTTTGCATGCCACCTCGGCCGTTATCTGTCTTTGAAAATTTTTATATCGCCGGATTCAGTTTTCCAAGCTCGTGATGACACTTGAGATCACTTCTCGCTCTCACCAATTACAATTTCAACATTGTGTCCTGACACATTGCTGCCTCGATTTGCGCACCACATAGACTGCCATTGGATTGTTCTACATTTTCACATGAGCCATTCACTCCATTCATACTGCACATATTTCGTTATTTTTTCACCATTCATCACCCCGCAAGGGCAAGGAGGCCCACTAGTGTTCCCCCCCACCCTCGTTCTTGGTTCTCATTGATGTTCCTTGATTGAACACTTACTCCTTGCCTAGCCATTTCTTTTGTTCGGTATAATTTTATCCCTTTTTCAGGCCGGATAAGTCCTTTACAAAAAGGCACTTAGGAAGTTTCTGTTAAGCTCTTTTCTGACTCCTAAAACAATGAAAAGATCGTCGAGCAATCTTGCTTCCTTTCATGCTCGTTAAAGTACCTAAAAGGGCATCTATCTGGTATAAGTTTAACCCTTTTCCGGACCTGGTAGACTAATTACAAAAAATGAATACTCTAGTCACACCGGCTAGAAGAGTTCTTCATTGCATCCTTTTATGCTTCTTCGGGCCTTGGAGACTAACACACGAAAAAGCAACCCCCTAGAGTCTTCTTATTGCTTTCAGACTCTCTAAACTTGAAAGAAACCATGAGCACGCACCGTCCTGGGATCGTACAAATCCACACGACGGTACCATTCCATTATTTCAGAGTCTTCTTATCGCTTTCAGACTCTTTAAAATTGAAAGCAATCGCGAGCATGAACTGTCCTGGGCTCATATAAATCCACACGATAGTACCATTTTGAACACACTTCTTCTAGTTCCTTAACCCATGAAGAAGTCCCCCCGGTGCCTCTAAGCACCATGATCGATCATCTCAGCAGCACCCCCAATAAGGTCGCCTTTGTTCAGAGTATTCTGTAGTCTCCTGCCGTCTTACACCAACTTGAGTCTCACTCATCCCAGTCACTATCCTTGATCTATTATAGCTATGTTCCCTTTCCCACCAATCAGTTTTATATGTTGCCCAATCATCCCCGCAATCATACTCTGAACAAAGTAAGTTTGAGTCCACCCACTCTACTTGCCCAGTTGTCCCCCACCACCACAGTATACCAGTCCTACCATCAGTACTCTCACACTTCGATTCTCCACCTCGTGCTCCTATCAAGGAAACATCATTGCCTTGCTAGTTGCAGGTCTCCCTATGTCGACGACAGCCCATCTATTCCAGAGGATAGACCCAGAGGTCCCTGCGCCTTAGACTCATCACCGTCTGTGGCGAGTGCCTATGGACCATTTTGAGAGGAGTCATCAGTGCCTTTCTGAGTGGTTGTTTCTCACATGCTCGACTTCAACACCTTGATCGCAATGTTGAGAATCGTACAAGGTATATATCCCTTCAGTTATTGGTCGAAGACCCCAGATTTCCCCCGACTCTATCACATTGGTGAGTCACTTCAGAACGCCCAGTTATATGTTCCCGTGGATGTCCAGGTTGCGTAGGCGATTGTATTCAGAAGCCATCCAGTTATATGCTTCCTTGAGTACCCAGTTCAGTTCCAGTTCAGTGTACCATTGAGGGTATGACTCCCCGTCACTATGATCCAGCAGCTCATCAATTCCTCTGGTACCACACTCAGTAGCACTATTGTTATTCCAGTGTATCAGTTCTTCAGCTCAGCCATGGTCATCCCAGTAGTATGTCCCAGATTTGTGTCCCCTCTGGACCCTTATCATGTACACAGTGGTTCTCCATGTATCCTTCAGGTCCCCATTTTCGGGCCTCATTGTTATTTTTTATATATATCTAGATACGAGCATGGGTATGCCCGCCTCGTCCATATATTGAGATTCTTCCTCATTTGAGGCCATGTACATTTCAAGTCCCCATTTTTTGGACCCCTGTATTCTTGTTCTACATCTTGATACAAGCATGGGAATGCCCGCCTCGTCCATATTTTCAAATTATTCCTCATTCATTATTGAGGTCATGTACTTTCAGTTTTTGCAGTTTGTTCGAGACCGTTGTTCCAGGCTCTAGTTCGTTTCTTCTCCTCTCCACATCCCAGGAAAACCATAAAAGACTTATGATGTCTATCGGCCATACGATGAGCTCCTACCCTCACACATCAGGGGGCAATCTGTTAACACCCAAAAAGTGCTCACTACCTCATCTCCCTCATTATATGACTCATTTGTCCATATTTCCTACCATATTTGCCTCCAAAACCTTAAAAACCCATTAAAAAGCCTCCAAAAGGCCAAAACCCCCCTTTTTTCCCCAAAATAATGTAAATTCCTCCAAAAATAGCAAAAACCCTCTAAAAAGGGAATAAAAAATACAAAAAAGAGAAAAAATAGGAAAAAAAGGAAGCAAAAACCCTATACAGCTGACCTAAACCATATGGTGTCCAAAACCATGGGTCAGCACTCCACCACTAAAAACCTATAAATAGGTGATGGAGGCTCCCCATTTCATATCCACAATCATCCCTATCCTCACTCTGCCAAAAATTCTCACAAAACCCTAGCTAACCCTTTGGAGCTACTTTCCACTTGAGAACCCCATTTGGCCCCATTTCCAAAACACTTTTGGAAGAAGGAGAAGGAACGACATTGGAGCATGGAAGCAACCCTCTTGGACTGCTGCAAAGGCTCCACCAACCTCTACATCTGAGGTAATTTTTAATACAAAAAGAGAGATCTTCACCATATTTTCATGTTTTGTTATTTATGCTAATGCTAGGTTAAATTTCATACTGTTTTACTGCTTTTATTTACTGTTTATTGAACTACCACTAAGGAGGCCCTTCTCCTTAGTAGGTGCTCATTTGCACAAGCTAGGGTGAAAACCCTAGCTACAACAACTGCAAATATTTATAATTTAGGTTTCCAAACCTCTCATGCCATAGCCTACTAACCTCATTTCCATGAGTCAGAAGGGAACTTGGCTTTGAATGTGGTAAAAAATGAGAAAACTCATATGTTTTTGTAGCATGATTTGCCTTTCCTACTACAATGAGCTTTCCGGTGGAAATATCAGAAATTTAAACATTATTGGGGCTGAATACAACCTTCTTTGGTAAACCAGTGTGTGTCATTTGATACACAGAAAGCAGGTTCGTAGCTAGAGAAGGAACATAAAGAACATTTTGAAAACTGCCATGTTCTAAATGAATAGTACCTTTGCCTTTCGAAAAAATTTGTGAGTCACCTAACATGTGGATGGAGATGGTGCTGTCGGAGTCCAATGATGAAAAAGAATCTTTATTTGCAGCCATGTGATTCGAAGCTCCTAAATCTATGAGAAGAGTGGTGGAATTTGAAACACTAGCCATGAGTGCATGACCGCTTTCTGTGTGATTATTGTTGTCTTTCTTCCTTGCGTGATCAGGAAGAGTAATGTTGTTATTCTCCAAGAGAAGGGCCATCTGATCTATAGTTTTCTTCATGCATGAGATTTCAGGATGAAAGCCCCTACAACAATAAGAACACTTTGTCTTCTCTTTGCCCTTTTGTTTGTCTTTTCTTGAACCGGATGGCTCATATGACTACTTGGTCTTCTCCTTTTGCTTCGAATGATCAATCTTGGCCTTCTCTTTATTTTGCTTTCCTTTGTCATTTGTATCTTTGGATCCTCTAGCAAAAAGAGATTGATATTTGGAGTGAATGGACCCCATTTGAACAAGCTTATCATGCTCTTTTGTTAAGGACTCAATGAATGCATTCAAGGTAGGCATCTTCCAATTCAGAATGGTGAGTTTTCCCAAATTGAAAGTAGAGACAAACAAGGAATAATATCTTCCAAGCTTCGTGAGAATAGAAAGAATCAACTGCTTATCTTCCTTCTCAACACCACATTGATTCAATAGTAGTACCCGATTCTTAAACTTAGTGAAAAACTCATTGATGGTTTCAAAATTTTCAGGATTTAGGGAAATCAACTCATTCTCTAGCTGATAGGCTCTCATCTCATCCTGCTTACCAAAGATCTTTGCAAGTTGTTCCCACACTTCTTTCGGAGTAGTCAATCCACTGAGATGGGAAAGAAGATCCTTCAAAATATTGAGACAAAGAAAACCATAAGCTCCATCAAGCTTGTTGAAGTATTTGGACTTCTCTACTACAAAATTTGGCTTCGGTTCTAGGCCCATGGTGACTCTATAGAATCCCTTTGAGCACTAGACAATCTCAACATTACTCTTCCACTGATGGTAGTTGAAAGGAGTGAGAATATTTTGAGAAGAGGAATCCATTCTTACAATAGAGAATGCAAATGGAGGGAGTGTAAAACCTGCAATCACAAACAAATAAGAACCATTTAGGTCAACAACTTGCACTTTTCAAGTTGCATCACACCCGGCATAGACTATCAAGCAAGCTTGAAGAGTCAAGAATCAATATCCAAGAATTTTTAGGCCCAAGCTGAGGTAAAGTTTTGATAACACTTTTGATAAATAGGAAAAGCTGAACTGAGCGTAGCTCAGAAAAATATATAATTTTTTCTAAGTGTTGAGGGTGCTGCAAAGTTGCGCGCAGCATCCAAATTTTGACCATGCTACGAAATTGTGCGCAGCATCCGAATTTTGGAAGTACCGCGAAGACCAGCGCTACGAGGAAGCAGTGGTACGAAGCAGTCAGGACACGTGGAGCCAGCAAAGCGGAGTGCTGGACAAGGATCAAGTACAAGTACCGGATGGACCAGTAGTGGTCTAATGTTGGAAAGATGCTCCAGGAGTACCGAGCGGCGGGCACGAGCAAATCAGGAAGGTGGCCCATGCACGAGTTTGTTAAGAAAAGGACAGCTCAGGGAAAGTGACGGCTTGGCATGCCTAGTGGGAGAGACTGTTAGGAATAAATGGTTCAGTGAAAGCGACCTGTTGGCATGCGCGCGATAGGAACGCCGATAGCGACAGAATGAAGACGTGGAGAACCGCCACGATGAATCAAACGCTACCAAATGCCAACAAGCCGATTTAGGGAAACCAACACAATTTTGTAAACCCTAAGGGTTTTGGGTTTAGGTCTTCGGTGTTGTAAAGACATGACCTTCGGGCATGGTCTATTTAAGAAGACAATTTTGTATGGGATTGGGTTACTTTTTGTTGTTACATTTTTGGGTTCTGGATGCTATATTGTAAAATCTCTTTTGAGTTGAGAAGATTGTAAAGGCTCTGCAGCTGTGTGTGCATAGACCTATCTGAGAGGAAGGAGAGTCTGCAGCTGAGTGCGCAAACTGAGAACAGTTGTCCCCATCCCTTTTAAAGATATATATTACCAACCATTCTTTTGTACGTAGCTTCCCATCCGGGGGAGTGAACCACGTTAAATATTGTGTTGTGCGATTGTGTTTTATGGATGAATGCTTATTTGTGTTTTCTGTAAATGAATGTCTAGATGTTTCCTTGCATGCTGTTATGAGAGAACTATTGTATGCATTTTCCATCAAAAGAGGTATGGATATGATATGTTAAGTTCTGCATGAATAGATGAATGGTGAACATTTAGCTTATATTTGAGAACAGTGAATCAGATAGTTGGTTAAGCGTTAAGAGATCACTTAAGTACTTCCTTACGTGCAATAGAACAATTGCATAACAATTAGATTGTATCAGTAGAATATGCTCAAATCATAACCATACCAAGTGGATGAATGAACAGTAGATGGATAATCGGCTGAGTAGTGAATGAGTGGATGAGTGATACTCAATTCAGATCCTTAAGCCTTTTTCAAGGTAGTTCGATCATAAGGTTGAACTGCATAGTTTGCAGTTTCGGCAGAAGCTCCGCAGTAGAAGAAAATAGTGGTGCAGACCGCAGCATTGACCATCGCCACACAGTCCCTCCCCCTCGCAGCGCATACCCCCAGTTTCGCTGTGTAGTATGTCTGTCCAAGCAACTCGTCACATACTATGGAAACCTAATTCCGCAGTACCCCATAGATACACCTCGGGTGAGACCTCAACCTGCTCGTAAGTTGTTGCCGAAAGGGCTGGTGCGAAGGGGTTTTGTTGGTAAAGGGGAAACCGCGAAGAACCTGGGTCTTATAAAAAACCTCTAGGTCATTTATAGCCAACAAATGGTTCCGTTGTCACTCTAGAATCCGTGATGAGTTGTAATCGTGATGTGTGACGAAGAATACCAGTTCTCGGAAGGCTCTAACAACTGGCATCCTGAAAAGACAGAAATCCAAGCTTGGTGGGACAAGACCATAAGAGACTTTGCGAGGCAAGAGAATATACATGTGCGTCTATGTGACACACAGTGGTTGGATAGATATCTATGGAAAGATATTCACGAGATTTTCTGGGCATCGTTTCCAAACGAGCTGCACGGCTAGATCCCGCGGCTCGCAGAAAAGAAAACCTGTTTTCAAGGAGGAGTTCCTACAGAGTGGACTCCTGAGCTCATAGCGCAGCTCAAAGCAATAGACATCCCGTTGACATGCACAGTTGATTTTTGGGTTGCTAATATTCTAAAAGGATTCGTAACAGAATTTGTTGTAGACACACTCAAATCCTACAACCAAGCAGAAGCATACTTTTTCGAAGGATTCCAAGGTAAGTTGTTGAACAATCTCATTCTATACATTAAGATGCTGTTAGATGAGAAAGGTGTTTTAAGAATGCAGTAATATTCTTAAGTTTGTCATGGTGGGAATGATAGTATGAAGTACCGTGAAGACCAGCGCTGCGAGGAAGCAATGCTACGAAGCAGTCAGGACACGTGGAGCCAGCAAAGCAGAGTGCTGGACAAGGATCAGGTACAGGTACCGGATGGACCAGTAGTGGTCTAATGTTGGAAAGATGCTCCAGGAGTGCCAAGCGGTGGGCATGAGAAAATAAGGAAGGCGGCCAATGCATGAGTTTGTTAAGAAAAGGACAACTCAGGGAAAGCGACGGCTTGGTGTACCTAGTGGGAAAGATCGCTAGGAATCAACGATTCAGTGAAAGCAACCTGTTGGCATGAGCGCGACAGGAAGGCTGATAGTGACAGAATGAAGATGTGGAGAACCGCCACGATGAAGCAGACGCTACCAGATGCCAACAATCCGATTTAGGGAAACCGGCATAGTTTTGTAAACCCTAAGGGTTTTGGGTTTAGGTCTTCAGTATTTTAAAGACATGACCTTCGGGCATGGTCTATTTAAGAAGACAATTTTGTATGGGATGGGGTTACTTTTTGTTGTTACATTTTTGGGTTCTGGATGCTGTATTGTAAAATATCTTTTGAGTTGAGAAGAGTGTAAAGGCTCTGCAGCTGCGTGTGCAGAGACCTATCTGAGAGGAAGGAGAGTCTATAGCTGAGTGTGCAAACTAAGAACGGTTGTCCCCATCCCTTTTAAAGATATATATTACCAATCGTTCTTGTGGACGTAGCTTCCCATCCGGGGGAGTGAACCACGTTAAATATTTTGTTGTGCAATTGTGTTTTATGGATGAATACTTATCTGTGTTTTCTGTAAATGAATGTCTAGATGTTTCCTTGCATGCTATTATGAGAGAACTGTTGTACGCATTTTCCATCAGAAGAGGTATGGAGATGATATGTTAAGTTCTGCATGAATAGATGAATGGTGAACATTTAGCTTATATTTGAGAACAGTGAATCAGATAGTTGGTTAAGCATTAAGAGATCACTTAAGTACTTCCTTATGTGTAATAGAACAATTGCATAACAATTAGATTGTATCAGTAGAATATGCTCAAATCGTAACCATACCAAGTGGATGAATGAACAGTAGATGGACAATCGGCTGAGTAGTGAATGAGTGGATGTGTGATACTCAATTCAAAGCCTTAAGCCTTCTTCAAGGTAGTTCGAGCATAAGGTTGAACTGCATAGTTCACAGTTTCAGCAGAAGCTCCGCAGTAGAAGAAAATAGTGGTGCGGACCACAGCATTGTCCATCGGCGCGCAGTCCCTTCCCCTCGCAGTGCATACCCCCAGTTGCGCTACGCAGTATGTCCGTCCAAGCAACTCTTCACTTACTATGGAAACCTGATTCCGCAGTACCCCATAGATACACCTCGGGTGAGACCTCAACCTATTCACAGGTTGTTGCCGAAAGGGCTAGTGCGAAGGGTTTTTGTTGGTAAAGGGGAAACCATGAAGAACTTGGGTCTTATAGAAAGCCTCTAGGTCATTTATAGACAACAAATGGTTCCGTTGCCCCGCTAGAATCTGTGATGAGTTGTAATCGTGATGTGTGACGAAGAATACCATATCCCAGAAGGATCTGACAACTGGCATCATAAAAAGACAGAAATCCAAGCTTGGTGGGACAAGACCATAAGAGACTTTGCAAGGCAAGACAATAGACATCCGTGTCTATGTGACACATAGTGGTCGGGTAGATATCTGTGGAAAGATATTCATGAGATTTTCTGGGCATCGTTTCCAAACGAGCTGCACGGCTAGATCTCGCGGATCGCAGAAAAGAAAACCTATTTTAGAGGAGGAGTTCCTACAGAGTGGACTCCTGAGCTCATAGCACAACTCAAAGCAATAGACAATCCATTGACACGCGCAGTTGATTTTTGGGTCGATCATATGCTAGAAGGCTTCGTAACAGAATTTGCTGTAGACACACTCAAATCCTACAGCCAAGCAGAAGCATACTTTTTTTAAGGATTCCAAGGTAAGTTGCTGAATAATCTCAGTCTATACATTAAGATGTTGTTAGCTGAGAAAGGTGTTTTAAGAATGCAGTAATATTCTTAAGTTTGTCATGGTAAACAGTATATATAGTGATTCTGACAAAGATACCCATAATCTTAGAAGTGGCAAGAGATATAAATTTAATAAGAATCTTGGAGGCCCTGGACTCCACATAGATACCAAGATACCTTGTGACCTTGACAATGAAACCGCACCACCATTTACCCTTGAGAACCCACCGGCTACAGAGACTGCACCACCTTTATCTCAAAACCCACCCACTTCGCAGCCCACCCCACAGAATACTCAGCCCAGTACGTCTATCCCGATAAGCCCATTTGTTTTCACTGTGCAGATCCCCTCACAGCAGCCGCGCGCTAATCCGGGCGCCCCACCACCTAATATAACAATGGAAAACACTAATATGAAGCTCCCAATATTCAAAGGAACTGGCCTAGAAGACCCTGACTAGCATTGGTTCCTTTGCGAAGCCGTATGGAGTGTAAGACAAATCCAGGATGATGCAGTGAAGAGAGCACAACTCATCACCACTTTTAGGGATAGAGATTTACATTGGTTTATGAAGTACTCTTAGGTATAGCCGAGAACCCTTGCAGAAATTAAAGCTGCGCTTATGGATGAGTTTAAGAAACCCAAATCTGAATCTCAGTGTATAACAGAGTTGAAAGAAATAAAGTAGAAACCGACTGAAACGGTTTGGGAGTTTGATCAGAAGTTCAAGACCCTATTAGACTAAGTGAGCTTTGTTATATCTTCGGAACAACACAAGGAATGGTTTATTGCTGCGTTGTTGCCCCATATTAGATTACCATTGATGCAGCAGAAGGTTAAGTCGCAGGCAGAGGCCTTGGAAATCGCAATGAAGCTAGAGGCTTTGCCGATTGGTGAGACTAGTTCTAGGATGTCTCAGATCCAGAACCAGCTGACCACCTTGACACTAGAACTGCAAAGCATGAAGAATGGCAAAGAACAAAGGTATGAACCTAGGCATGATGTCTGGTGTACAAGTTGTAAAGGAGAAGGCCATGACCAGGAGCATTGCCCGTTATTCAATGACTATCTTAATAGTGGTGCGCCCAACCCAATAAATCAGAATCAAGCCCCATGGTGTTAAATTTGTAGAACCATAGGACACAAACCTGAAGACTGCTATCTCATACAAAAGTATGCGAAAACACCTAAAAATTTATACTACACTTTCTGTAAATCAGTTGGACATGATGAATCCAACTGCCGCACATATGAGCTAATGAATGAGAGAAAACGAGATATGGACTCAATGAGAGGCGTTGGCTTGTACCGCGTGCAAGAAGATAACCAGCCGAAACAAGAGAATGCACAATATGACCAAGGAGGATACAAAGGTCGTGGTGTTGGATACCGCGGCAGAGGAAGGAATGCTGGCCCAGCGCAGGGAAGAGGCCGCGGTCAGGTTATTTGCTATAATTGTGGCCAACCAGTTCATGTATCCAGAGATTTTGTTAACCCATGCACTGCGTGCAATTATTGTAAATCATTTGAGCATGTTATTGAAGATTTCCTAGTACTAGAGGTGGAAATCCAGAAAAGAAGATGGACAGACACACCAAACACGAATGTCCAGTGGATCGCAGTGGAGAGCATACCAGTAGACCGAAGCATCAATTTGGTCACGCGTAGTGGTGCTGAGACAGGCCATGATAGGGGAGCAGAAGCTTTCACGTCAGGGGAGGCTTACACAAAGTAGACTTCTCTTGAAACAGTATGGATAAGGAAAGCCCTGGGAAAAATACCTACTCTCGACCTACAAAAGAACAAGGAAGTCTTTATCGACGCGCGGAATACCTTCATATAACCAGCAACAGAATCACAAAGGATCCCACTACACAGTGAAATACTGCATGTTGAAGACATGCCTACGGCCTATGACAAAACAAGTACCGCAACGGATGTCAGCACTTCTGTTGCGCAGTTCCTATGAAGCTGCATGAAGTTATTAAAAAGTGAAAATGCCATAGTAGAGCTACAGAAGCTCATAAACCAATATGAACCACAGATGGGAATAGAGACTTCTGATAGCGCAGTACATCACATAAGAAAGCATAAAAGAACAGGCCGAGAAATGAGACTTACCGCGCAGATAGGAGATTTTGAAATGGATGAAGTCATCCTTGATCTAGGATCCGAAGTAAATGTCTTGACTAAGCAGACATGGCAACAAATGGGTTGACCAAAGTTGTCATGGTCACCTATCCAGTTGAGAATGGCTAAACAAGAGAAATTCATACCTTTTGGCCAGTTAGCTGATGTGATAGTCAACATCGATGGAGTCCAAAGTCATGCATATTTTGAAGTTATCGAGATTGTGGATGATAGTCATCCTTTTCCTACACTGCTAGGAATTGACTGGGCTATTGATAACTTGGCTATCATAAACCTAAAGACAAAGAAGATGATATTTGAAGGAAAGCATCTTAGGGTCATCACATAATTGGATCCTGCAGATGGTGACAGATACAGCAAGCCGATTCAGGAGGAATCCAAGGCTCAAGACTTGGATAGACTATACCAAATCACAGCGAACCAGGAAGATTACATTAATCCTACTGCAGATGGTACACTCAACTGGAGATGTGACAGCTCCTGTGTCTCTAATTTGGAGGCAGGATTGGAAAATTGGCAAAGCCAGATGCATGAAGTATCAGCAAGAAGATACGCGCAAGTTACGAAATCACTGCGCTGGATCAGGAAGGAGGTAAGTCCTATTCCCACATATGATGGTTCTGCTAATGTTTACAATTTCATCCATGAATATACTGCAGCCATTACAGATGAGAACAGATTACCATCATTGGATATGGCACTGCGCGACACACCCCCCAGATGGTGGGTTGCGCACAAGCAGACATTGACCACTTGGGACCAATCCAGGATTAAGATGCAGATTCGGTTTTCCCACAGGGTTACTTTACCCTTTGAGAAGTTTAATGGACAGACAGATCCTAGTCAGCACATTGAAGTCTGCTCACAGTCATGGCTGGGAAGGCCACAGGAAGAATGGGTGCACCTGTTTGTGCATACCCTGGCGGACGACATTCCAAAGAAATGGTACCTAGACCTAGAGTTGTGCAAGGAAACCACAAATTGGAACATGCTGACTACCAACTTCCAGAAGGACTTCAACTTTGAGGACGAGAATCCGTTGATCTATGACGCATTGCAGATAATTAAAGAACGCATATTCAGGGAAGACTGTCCTCACAGAAATATAACATTGGAGGAATTCTTCAAGGCAAATCACGTTCCTACGCACCTACAGTCGGAATGGAAGGAACATGAAGAAAACCTCATCGAGTGTTACAACATAGCTAAAGATATCGATGATAGAAATGAAGACAATGAGGACGACCCATGCCACATAGCCATACCAGAGTCAGAGGGTGCACGCAATGTAGAAGGATCTCCTTTGGAAATCCTAGACATGAGCGGACCAGTAAAGACACAGAAGGTCAATATTGGCACAAGTAAAGAGCCGAAGTTTGCAACAATAGGAGACTATTGGGACGATTAGATTGTTGCAGAGATGGCAGACACCTTACATGAGTATCAGGAGCTGTTTCCGACAAAATTCACAAAAATGAAAGGCATTTTGGGAGACCTAGGAGTCATGAAAATACCTTTGAAGCCAGGCACAAATCCCGTGAAGAAGAGACCGTATAGACTAAATCCATGCTACAAAGAAAGAGTACGCACAGAGCTGGATAAGATTCTTGAAGCAGGAATCATTGAACCTGTCGAGGAGTTCGAGTGGATTAGCCCCATGGCCGTTCAAGACAAGAAAACAAAAGGTGAGATCAGGATCTGTGTGGATCTCATAAAACTGAATGATGCTTCCATGCACAACCCATTCCCTACTCCTTTCACAGACGAAGTGCTTGATAATGTTGGAGGGAATGAGGCTTATTCTTTTACTGATGGTTTTTCGGGGTGTCATCAGATAAGGATTGGTCCTGCAGACAGGCATAACATGACTTTTTCTACAGAATGGGGGTCGTTCCAGTACACAGTAATGCCTTTTGGCCTGAAGAATGCACCTACCATATTTTCCAGAGTGGTCGTCGCAGCATTCAAAGAGTTTATGCATAGGTTTCTCGAAGCCTATTTTGATGATTGGACTGTGTTTGGTCTATTGAAGAACCATTGTGCGAACCTCAGAATGATGCTTGAGAAGTGTCGACGACATCAAATCTCTTTAAATCTAAAGAAGTGTATTTTTTGTGTTCCTTATGGGATTCTACTTGGGCACATTGTTTGTAAGCAAGGATTGATGGTGGATCTTGCGAAGATCACAAAAATTGTGAACTTGCCAACACCAAATTCAATCAAGATGTTGCGCTCTACCTTAGGCCATATTGGATACTATAGGAAATTTATAAAGGGTTATGCGTAGATAACCGCAACAATGGAAGAGCTGCTAAAGAAAGACGCACCATTCATTTGAAACGCGGAATGTGAACAGGGTTTTGATACATTAAAAGAAAAGATGGTGACTGCGCTGATTCTAGTCTTTCCAAACTAGAGGAAGCCATTCCATGTCCATGTTGACGCATCATGCATTTCCCTAGGAATTGTATTAGCTCAGCCAGGAGAAGGAGGTATTGATTACCCTATTGCATTCTTGAGCAGGAAGCTCTCAACAGCAGAAAAGAACTATACTACTACAGAGAGGGAAGGCCTTGCGATGGTATATGCCCTACAGAAATTCAGACATTACTTGCTTGGTACGCACTTCCTTATGTTCACTAACCATTCTACGTTGAAATACTTGGTCAATAAGCCATTGTTAGGGGGGCGCATATGCAGATGGCTGTTACTATTCTAGGAGTATGATTTTGAGATTGTTGTTAAGCCTGGCAGGCTGAACTTGGGACCTAACCACCTCTCTAAGATTGAGTCAGGAGAAGAGCCGATGAACATTGAAGACAGTCTGCTTGATGTGTAGTTATTTTCTATATAGATTGCCGATGATTATTATAAGGATATCATTAATTTTTTGACAACGGGGCTAGCACCGCAGGAATTATCTATCCAGCAGAAGAAGTATCTAGTGGTGCGCGCCGTAGACTTCACTATAATTGCAGGTCAGTTATACAAACTCAGACCGGATGAAGTCCTGCACAAATGCATACTAGATCATGGGAAACCATTTATTCTAATAGATGCACATTCAGGGATCGTGGGAGGTCACTATGCAGGAAGGGATACTGCGCAGAAGATATTGCGCACAGGGCTATGGTGGCCCAGGATCCACAAAGATTGCAAAGAACACTGCAGGAACTGTGATGTCTGTCAGAGGACAGGAAAACCTTCGCGAAGGGATGAGATGCCATTGAATCCGCAGTTGACCTTGTAGGCATTTGAAAAATGGGCCATTGATTTTGTGGGTCCTATAAACCCACCAAGAAAAAGAACTAGTGCGAGGTATATTATTACTGCTACTGATTACCTCACCAGATGGGCGGAAGCAAAGCCAGCAAAGGACTGCAGCACCAGTACTGCTATGCAATTCATTTTTGAAGAAATATTATCAAGATTTGTCTGTCCAAATATTTTGATGAGTGACCAAGGTACTCACTTTTTGAACAAGACCATTGAGGCACTTACAGAGGAATTCCACATTCGTCATCAGCGCAGTACTCCATATCATCCACAGGCAAATGGCACTATTGAGGATTTCAATAAAATACTGGAGAACGCACTCACTAAGGTCTGCAACGTAAATAGAGATGATTGGGATCTATGTGTCTCCTCTATGTTATGGGCATACAGGACTACATGCAAGAAATTGACAGGATATACACCTTTTCAGTTGGCTTATGGCCAAGAAGCTATAATTCCAATGGAGTATATTGTCCCTAGTTTAAGGATCGTTGTGTTCACAGGGATGGCAAACTGCGTAGCATTAGAAGAAAGGTTGCTACACCTCGTGGGATTGGAGGAAGATCGCTTCATTGCTGGCTTCCACCAGCAAGTTCAAAAAGACCGTGAGAAATCTTGGCATGATCGCCATATAAAGAACAAGTGCTTTCAGGTAGGTGACCTAGTCCTCCTATATGATAGAAAATTCAAGAATTTTCCTAGTAAATTCAAGATGCATTGGCTTGGTCCATATACTGTGATACATGTTACTAACATTGGTGCAGTACAGTTAGCCAATTTAGCTGGTGATACCCTACCAACTTTGATAAATGGAAGCAGACTAAAGTTGTATCACGATAGTCCTACTTCGTAGAACCTTGGATAACAAGCAGAGGAAGAGATTTCTAAGTGTCAAGTACAGTTGAAATTGGACACTAGAAATGTAAAGGAGTTTGTACATGTATGATAAGAAGGATGATGTAAGCACCGCACAACACTGCTGAAGCTATGAAAAAAAAAATTGAAACCGCGCAGTTGAAAATTTTGGTACTGCCAAGTAGCTGCGCAGGATCGCAGATGGCTTGTTGCACAGCTCGGCGCAAGACTCAGAAAAATAGTTGTTACACTAATTTTTGAGAAAAATAGACGTTATATCACCGTTGCATTGAACCGCTTGAGCATTTAACAAAAAGATAGTCGTTCTGAACATGCTGACGACGGAAAGGACTGAAGTATTTGCTCAAATTGGCCAACGAACACCTCATTAAATGCTTATCTAGCCGTTGGAAGGCGCGGGGAGGACCCAGCTACACCTATAAATACGCCGCATAAGGACTCACAGGCATTACCACACACTTAGAATTTTCATGCGTTGGCTCTTGTATTAGCAATCTTTAGCCATATTCCTGAACAGTTGCCTACTCTCGCCAATGAATGTCCAAATCACCAAACAGAGAAGAAGAGCTTACACTCCAAGAAGCAATCTGAATCTTTCAGCACGGGGGAATTGCAGAGTTAATGAGAACCCCTGCCAAGAAAACTATACTTGAACCTGGTCAAGCATCCAGAAGATCACCTCGCCATAATCCAATCATGCAGGACAAAGGAAAAGACATAACTGGACCACGAAGCAAGATTCAAAAGCCAAGCTAGACGGTGCCAAGATCGCCTGTCTTTTAGAAGGAACCCTTGAAGTTGACACCGGAGTATATATCACCACAGGCGTTGGATGCCAAAGTCTTTAAATTGGCCAAGAATGCTAGATATGAAATCCCATTGTCGCCATTTTCAAAACATGTAGAGGTCGCCAAGAACCCGCTCGGAAAGATCTCGAACTGTAAGTGGGAGGACTATGACCTCCTAGGCATGCAGAAGGAAGAGCCCCACGTGCCCAAGTACCCACAATTCCATCCTGACCAGTACATGTGCTGGAAGAAAGATGTTAAAGGCATATTTAACTTGGTTTCCGAAATTTGGTTGATGCCAGTAGTGGAGTCTAGATTGCTGAACCTGCTCCGACTACCTCATTTTGATCGATCACCAGAACTTAATGTAGTGGTTCGCACTATGATGGTGCAAATTCACCAGCGATACCTATGGATGGATCAAAATGTGGATTTGAACATTGACTTAATCCACCGCATAACAGGACTAAGTAAGCGCGGCAAGGATCCCAAGCAGTTCTTCCAAGGGAAGAGCAAAGAAAAAGAAGTTGTCACGAAGCAGAGCCATGCATTGGTGAAGGGGAAAAGAGGGTTTACCACAGAAGAAATTGAAGATAGAGTGACAAGATTTGTCACACAGTTGCTCGCAAGAAAAATCATAAGAACAGCCAAGCCACCGGAGGTGCCTGTAGGTGTAATACTACTCGGTGCCGCAGCGGCTAAAGGCACCCAATTCAATTGGTATCAGTATCTTCTTAATGAGTTCTTGGATGAACTCAATGATACCTAGGAGAACGGAAGACAGTTCCACTTTACATGGCTGATCATCCTCATCACCTTTTGGGGATGGAAGGAGCCAAATGACTATGTGGGTGTCATTATAGAAACCAACGATCCTAGAGGTTTTCGTTATGCCAACCTCTAGGAAAATATCAACGCAGAGCGACAGCACGCGACAGCTGAATTTTTCTATCAGTAATACACTCAGCTGTGCGATGCGATCACCCATACATCCTGCATCACAAAGTAGGTAATGTCAAAGTACATTCGCATTATTGATTTTCAGGCTGACATGCGATGTATTTTTATTTCACCCAAGGCAAAGATGAAGAAGCCAGAATGGTACCCAGGTAACTACCATATGTATGAGGAGAACATTGAAATCCTCATGAAGGATTGGCCGGCTGAGTTCCGTGTTGAAGTCATGAATGTTGAGACAGACTCTGAAGAAGACGAGCCAATCCTGCTGTCATGCCCAATTGTTGAAGAAATAGGAAAGTGGAAAGAGCCTGAGACCTCGTAGAAGCCGAAGGCACGGAAGAATATGAAGGCCACAAAGATTCAATCTGAGACAGTGTTGAACAAAGACGACTTTGACATGATTGCAGAAAGGGTCTTAGAGCAGATGGGGAAGCTAATGATAGAAAAATATAAGAAGGACAAGGTCATCCAGGATGACCTGCAAAAGACTAGGCTCGCACTATAAGGTCTTATGAAGAAAATGGACGATGTTCAAAAGAGCCTAACCTTGCCACGCGAAGCAACAGCTGAAGGGAGGTTGGTAGGAACCTCGCAGCAAACACCACCGCAGCTAACCATAATGCTTCCTTCTAAGACCAAGGTTGTTCATCTGGACCCATTGACCATAGCATTGCCAACGCCAGAACAGATCGTCCTGGACACGAAGGGTGTCGAGCGGGTAGAGATCGACTTGGCCAAAATCCCTTTGCCAGGATTACACTTTTTGCACACGCGGATAGTAGAGGAGATGCATGAACAAACAATAGAGTCGATGAAGTAACAAGTAGAGCTGCACGCAGCAAACAAGTAGCTCAAGTTGTACACAGAAATGTAGCTACATGATGAACAGGACCGCCGCAAACAATTGGAGACTACCATATCTACTGTTGCGCAAGATATTGAAGGTATAGAACTCCAGGATGATCCTACGGACACAGTTCTCAGGATCGGAGACAAAGTGAGATATTTTTTAGATGGAGATGCAGGATAAGGACATCCTCTATGAGGTCGAGCTTGAAGCCTTGAAGGAAAAATTGAATAAGCAGACACCATTAACTGAGCAGCAATTAAGAGAGCAAGCAGTGAGTGCCGCTGCGCAGAGCATAACGAGTAAGATGGCTAAGTGCCAAGATCTCCTGGAGAAGGTTTCAAAGGCATTCACTGCCCTTGAAGAGGATCAAGGGCTATTGCAGGTCAAGACTGAAGTAAGAGAAAAGCAGATTGCGCTAGAAAAATTGGATGCAGAGGTCAAAGCTCTGTCACCCAGGGAGAGGCTGCCGAGGTATAAGGAGATATCAGGCTTGAAGAAGGAAGTCTAGGCACTAAGAGAAAAAGAGACTGAGATGGATAATCAGTTGCAGCAACTCCTGGAGGATGCCACAGCGATGTCGCAGCAGATAGAAGACAAGATGAAGGAACTGCGCGACAACTAGGAGAAGGTACAAGGACAGATTGGAGAAGAGATAACTCCAGCAATGCTTGAGATAGTAAAACAAGTTGAACAGGATACCAGAGAAGCAGTGGAGTAGTTGTTCGGCACCTATAATGAGTTCGCAGCCAAATTAACTCCACTGGTCGTGGAACAAAGCGAGACGGTCGAAGCAGGAAGTGGCTCAAGGACACGCCACATGTAAGTGTTAGGGGCATGTTGGGCCCAAGCTGGGGTAAAGTTTTGATAACACTTTTGATAAATAGGAAAAGTTGAATTAAGTGCAGCTCAGAAAAATATATAATTTTGTCTAAGTGTTGAGGGTGCTGCGAAGTTGCGCGCAGCCTCCAAATTTTGACCATGCTGCGAAAGTGTGCACAGCATCCGAATTTTGGAAGTACCGCGAAGACCAGCGCTACGAGGAAGCAGTGATGCGAAGCAGTCAAGACACATGGAGCCAGCAAAGCGGAGTGCTGGACAAGGATTAGGTACAAGTACCGGATGGACTAGTAATGGTCTAATTTTGGAAAGATGCTCCAGGAGTGCCAAGCGGTGGGCACGAGCAAATCAGGAAGGCAGCCAATGCACAAGTTTGTTAAGAAAAGGATAGCTCAGGGAAAGCAATGGCTTGGTGTGCCTAGTGGGAGAGACCGTTAGGAATCAACGGTTTAGTGAAAGCGACCTGTTGGCATGCGCGTGACAGGAAGGCCGATAGCGATAGAATGAAGACGTGGAGAACTGCCACGATGAAGCAGATGCTACCAGATGCCAGCAAGCCAATTTAGGGAAACCGACACAGTTTTGTAAACCCTAAGGGTTTTGGGTTTAGGTCTTCGGTATTGTAAAGACATGACCTTCGGGCATGGTCTATTTAAGAAGACAATTTTGTATGGGATGGGGTTACTTTTTGTTGTTACATTTTTGGGTTCTGGATGTTGTATTGTAAAATCTCTTTTGAGTTGAGAAGATTGTAAAGGCTCTGCAGCTGCGTGCGCAGAGACCTATCTAAGAGGAAGGAGAGTCTGCAGCTGAGTGCGCAGAATAAGAACGGCTATCCCCATCCCTTTTAAAGATATATATTACCAACCATTCTTATGAACGTAGCTTCCCATCCGGGGGAGTGAACCACATTAAATATTGTGTTGTGCAATTGTGTTTTATGGATGAATGCTTATCTGTGTTTTCTGTAAATGAATGTCTAGATGTTTCCTTGCATGTTGTTATGAGAGAACTGTTGTATGCATTTTCCATCAGAAGAGGTATGGAGATGATATGTTAAGTTCTGCATGAATAGATGAATGGTGAACATTTAGATTATATTTGAGAACAGTGAATCAGATAGTTGGTTAAGCGTTAAGAGATCACTTAAGTACTTCCTTACGCGCAATAGAACAATTGCATAACAAGTAGATTGTATCAGTAAAATATGCTCAAATCGTAACCATACCAAGTGGATGAATGAACAGTAGATGGATAATCGGCTGAGTAGTGAATGAGTGGATGAGTGATACTCAATTCAAAGCCTTAATCCTTTTTCAAGGTAGTTCGAGCATAAGGTTGAACTGCATAGTTTGCAGTTTCAGCAGAAGCTCCGCAGTAGAAGAAAATAGTGGTGTGGACCACAGCATTGTCCATCGCCGTGCAGTCCCTCCCCCTCGCAGTGCATACCTAGTACGTCTTTCCAAGCAACTCGTCACTTACTGTGGAAACCTGATTCCACAGTACCCCATAGATACACCTCGAGTGAGACCTAAACCTGCTCGCAAGTTGTTGCCGAAAGGGCCGGTGCGAAGGGGTTTTGTTGGTAAAGGGGAAACCGCGAAGAACCTAGGTCTTATAGAAAACCTCTGGGTTAGTTATAGCCAACATGAATTATGTGGAAACACTCGGCTTCTGGTGCAAAGTTGGAAATAGCTACAAGTGCAGAATATGCATGCAGTACAGAATCACCAGTGCAGAATCACCAGTGCAAAATCACTAGTGCTGAATCACCAGTGCTGAATATGCATGCAGTGCAAAAAATTTGGCTTGTCCCTACCATGAGCTCTGACACCATGTGAAATCTCAAGCACAACATATCTATGGAACAAACACAACAGTTACTAGAGATGCATGCAACAAAATGTATGGAACACTGTGCAGAAGGTTTGCAACAGTAAAATAATCTCATATACTCAAAAGATAGTTTACAATGTGTAACAATGGCTACAATAAGCCAAGAAATTCGAATTCCAAAGGTGTTCATTCGAATTGAATGCATGAGAGTGGCTTACTTGGCAGCTAACACCACTCAGCACATCAGTTAACCACTTAACTAATCAATAATTGACTCTAACTGACTCTGAACTGACTAACTAATTCTAACTCAATACAGAACTCAATTGAATGCCCAAAAATAGGGGAGGGCACCATATGTTTGCAGTGTAATTGAGTGTTAGGTGAGAATCACACGAAACAAGATCAAACAATGTAGTAATGCACCCTAGTATCACCAGTTGGCTCAATAACGCACATGAGGCATGCAAATCACCCCCTTAAAGGTGGAGGAGGCTCAGTAGGTGGCCCAGTTGGCTCCTGGAATGTAGGAGGAGGCTCAGATAATGGCCCAGTTGGCACCTAGAATGTAGGAAGAGGCCCAGTTGACTGAAACTAATGATGTAAGCACATGAAGGAGTCAAAATACTTAGGATAAGTGGATAATTAAGCTGTAAGGCTCAAATAAATGATATGTGGTTGGAAAATGCTCCAACATTGAGATTTTGCTTAAGAAATCCCTCACATTAGAGAAGGAAAAAATGATAGATAATTTTTCCCAAATGCTTGGATGGATGCCGATAACAACAAATGCATCTTCATCAAGCGACCGCTTTAGAGGCACCGCCCCCTTTAAGGTACAAGTTAATTTTGATATTCATGTATTTGAAGATCAAATAGATATCGATGCTTTGGAAAAATGGTTAAATCTTATAGAAGGGTATTTCTCTATCCATAATTTTTCTGATAGGGAAAAGATCACATTTGCATTCCTTAAGGCTATCGTAGTGTCAAAATTTGGTGGGAAACTTACTGTGAGAAAAACTCCATAGAGGAGTCTAAAATTTTTTGGTTCGATCCCACTTGGGCCTCTTTTATGGATGTTGTTAAGGAACAATATTACCATGTTGGAAACTATGACAACCAGTACGCAAGATGCACCACACTACCTTAGGAGAGGGACCAAATAGTGCCCAAGTTTACAAATATTTTCCATACCTTGTGCACCAAGCTAGGTATCAAAGGCTATAATGCCAAAAATTGTAATTTAAGGTTTATATGTTTAGAAAAGGATAATCTACATTTTATCATAAATCCACTGAGTAAAATATAAATAAAGTTAATCACAATGAAATCTTAATAGTAACAATAAAACAAATAATTAATCATAAACTTAGTCATTTCAAATATATACCAAGATATCACAACTCAATGAAACTGAGAATCCAAATTGAAAAGAGGAAGAAGACATACCTGATAGAAATTTGGACTTACATATATATAGTTGAAGGAGTCAGAACCATGGTGGAAGAAACTAGGAAACCACATGTGGGGGGACTGCTCTCCTCCCATCCAACCCCTTGGTCATAGACTAAGACCCCCCAACCCCTCACTCAACAATACCAATCCAACCAAACATCATAATTAGAATCCTATTCTACCCTCGGCCTCCAAACTTCCATCTCCCTTCCAGCTCACAAAACTCCACCCCCAATGAGGAAGAAGGAAGAATAACCCCTTCCCCTTCTCCTTACTCCTTTTTAATCTTTTCCAAGATCCCATAATTTGGACACATGTCCACATGCAATATTAACCATGCAAAATTCCAATTAATAGAGAAAATAGATCATAATTACCTATTTTATTATTTCTCTTTATAACCCCTTGGTAATCTAAGCCATGATTAATTGGTCTCAATATGATAAGTTATATATTTAGGTCGTTATGAATCCCATTTCCTTATAATACTATTAATATAAACCTAAATAGTCTAATACTATTGTGCAGGGATAGGACCCACTCATGTGGCCATCATGAGTATGTCCCATTCCTACACTATAACCTCAGCATGCCCCCTAGCATTAATGCAATATGTGATGGAGGGGTGTTACATACTCCCCCCTTCAAGTAACTTCCTCCCAGATTTATTCTTACAATCTTTCTAACCATAACACTTCTAATTTCTCCCTTACACACCCTAACCCTAATAATCATACCATCTGATCAACCTTCGAACACCCCCAATACTCTGAGTGGTCCCGCTCACCATGGCACTGGTCCTCTTTTGTAACTAGTATAAGGGTCTCCCATCATGGTGTAACTGCAGTAGGTATCAAAAATCTCATCATAGATCAGATGAGGTGTGAGTATAATTCTCGCTATATTTTCAACTTCTAGCATCAATCTAAGGCTTAAAGCCTTTTGGCCTTAGTTGGGATCTATGGCCCCAAGGCCTCATCTGGAGGGTACCAAGAATTTGGTCCAGTGAACTAAACCATACACACCAAACATATTGTAAGGCTGGCCCAAAACTCCTTCCACAAATCCCAATGTGCAAGCAACCCCAGGCATCAAAAGTCCTTTTCGATATACCTCCCCTTCAATGAAATACCTCAAGTCGTGGACTTTCAGAAATTGTATAAAGGAAAGGAACTACTAGAAACGTATTACCGAGTGATTTGGTCCCCATACCATAACTTCCTCATGGTCATGGGATCCCACAAAATCATGGTTTCTATAATGACCCGGCCTCAAATACCCCGGAGTGGAATTCCTGTAACATTTCCACTCACAGTCATATAGTCAGTCATTAATCATCACAAAATAGGTCCATATACAATACCACATCACTTCATAATCATCTCATATCAATAAATCAAGTGCAATTATTGCATCACATCAAGTGTACTAAGATGTCAAGAAACACATGTTACCATAACCATCTCACATCACCATGAATGATGTCATCATCATCATGACTAGAATCTCATAACATAACTATATAAAAAAATTCTAGAACCATTAACAACATAGGACTTCATAATAACTACATCATAACAATATATGTGGATTGATAATAGGTAATTCATAAACAAGATCGTAGATATTTCATCAAGTGGCATGTAACACCTCCCTCATTGACTCCCTCTTAACCATCTTTTGAGAAATGTTGGAAATATTTAGATGGAAAATTACTATAGGAAAATATAACAAAGGTTGATTTAGAATGCCAGTGAAAAACTAGATGAACCACTTTTCCATTAGTGACACTTTCTTCATAACAAACCATATGTTGATAGTTTGCAATACACTAGTGAACATAGTTGTATTCTGATTCATCTCTCTAACGTCATTTATATACAATTATAACAAAGCCATTAAATATCAATTCAACATCACATCCTAGGAAATAAATATGCTATGCATAATGTGGAATCACCATTCTATAGGGAAAATATATTTATCATAAACAACATCACATACTATAAAATAAAAGCATTACATGAAATCATCATTATGTGGAGTATAAAAAATAAGCCTCCCCATCATAAACATCATCACATACTAAGAAATCAAAGTATCAAATGAAACCATAATTATGTTGAGTATGAAAACTAAGTATCCACATCATAATCATCTAATGTTGGGGAATGATCATCCAACACCCATCTAGTACACAGTTCTTCTCTTGTACATGCTAGGGATTTTCATATATTTCTATATTAAAAATTTCTAGTAAGCCACATTCATCTTGAGCCATAAAAAGGTATTCCTATCAAAACAAGAAATTTCAATAATAATCTTATTAATGACATCAATAATATGCCATAAATTATTAAAATTAAAACAATATTTCTATGCTTATCATGATATTAATAAGTGCATTTACTATTGACTAATCGCCTCTTATAGTGCTCTCCTTTCATCTTAACACGATGTTATAATGCCACCTCTCATATTAAGATTAACTCATTCTAAATAATAATATATCTTAGGTTAATGTCATTTAAGTTTAGGCCATTCCTCTTAAGGGTATAAGTAATACTTTATCAATGATATAAATATCCAATAAGCTTTTAGGCCTAGCAAATGACAGGTTGTCTAGCCCAAAATTTAGAATATCTTCAAGTAGCTTAGGTTTTTATTTTATTTCATTGTTCACAAGGTAAAACTTTGATCACCAAGATAACAATCAGCTCAAGATAATTGCTTTCCTATATTTGCTAATGTCATTTAGATACCAAATTGTTCTCGATCATTATTTAGCCTTCAAAAGCATTCTTCAATATAAATTACTCTTTTTGAAATAAATAAACAGTCAATATATTATGACCACATCATTTAGATCCTCAAGAAGCCTTTGAGTTGGTGTGTTAACCTTCAATGTAATTAAATACATTATATCTTAATATACAGTATAAAATCCTAATATAAAATATACACAATCCTAATGGAGGTAATAGGTTTAAAGAAAAATCATTGGTATGGAAAGAAACATAAAAATAATTGTGAGATTGCTAGAGTCAAATTGTATTTTCTTAAGAGTTGAAGAATATTATATCTACGCATAATTATTATACTTTTTTAATAATGAGACATAATCCAAGGAAAATCATATAGTAGGGAATGGAAAATAACATCAATTCAAAAGATAGATTTCCATAAAAAACAGGATTCAAGGATTAGATGGTCTACAAGAATCCAGGAGAGATAATGGAAGAAAATAAAAATGTCCAAGTGAAATCACAGATGGATAAAGATGAGACTATTTTGACTTTTCAAATCATTGTTAACATAAGAGGGTTTCCTTTTACACAATTAATTTGTTACTTGCTAAAAAAGATCACTCAAGTTGAAAAAGTTAGGAGCATGATTAATTGAGCAAGTCATTGCAGTGAAAAAGTTAGAGGTGAAAAGTATATCCATTGTATCTCAATAAAAACATCACACAGAATAAGGAAGTTATCACTTCAAAATCACCAATTTTTGTTTTCAAGTTATTCCTCTTGGCTAAGAATTATATTGATCTTGAGCAATAATTTCTCTTTATCACACTTCTAAATTGGCAAAAATGCAAACAATAGATCATGGACAAGGGCAAACAAAATAACTATGTTTCCTGGCAATTGGTTGACTTGCTCCAACCCCGTACCACACTATATCCACAACCTTACATCTTGGATGGGTCAAGTATGGTCATCCACACCTATCGACGTAGAAGCAAGGAATAGTGGGAATATATCCACAACCTTACATCTTGGATGGGTCAAGTATGGTCATCCACACCTATCAATGTAGAAGCAAGGAATAGTGAGAATTTGTATGCTTATGAGACCAAGTCAAACTTAATTTCTCAAACTTTTTTAAAATTACATGTTGCCTCAAATTAATTATTTAACTATAAAAATAAAACATTTATCTATATATATATAACATTTCTCTTGAAATCATTTTTTTTACAATATATAATGTCTCAACATCATAAATTTTTATTTTTTTAAATAATTAATTAATTAATTAAAAATTAATATACATCAATAAACACATATCAAAAATCATGATCCTCCCTACTCAAAATCTATTCTCATAAATGAGATAAAAAATCAACAAACATGTATCCAACTATTAATTTATATCATTACTTTTAAATACGAATGTAAAGAGCTACATATATTTCTCAAAAATCAAATTAATTTGAATAACATTTTATGAAAGTCATTTTAGATTAAATAAGTATTGTGATTTTTTAGCATAATATTTTTTATCAATTTTCTTATATAAAATTAATAAATGGATATTTATGAGTTAAAATTTTTAAAAAAATGTTTGAACAATATTATAAGATTTAAAAGAAATTCCAAAGGGCGATGATTTGCAAATGCTAATTGAGGGAGGAAGTGAAACGTCAATTGAATGCAGAGGGTTTATAGTTTTGTATTTCAAAATCTAGATTTGATGAGGTATTGTAATTGCAATAAAACAATTCATATAAACTGGGTAATATATGTATCAAACAACCTCATGATGAGTGTAGAATCTAGAGCTATTGTATTTGTTGAGCTTGGCATCAATGGCCACCCTCTGCCAATATATTAATTTATTTTGGTCATGTGCCCCACATTCTCTACTAGGTGTTGAACACCTTGAAGCCATGAAGGTGGCAACCACTACAACTATAACAAAGAAGGTAACAAAGAACTGTAACAAAGAAGGTAATAAAGTTTCATTTCTGGAGGTTTGGTGTGCAAGTTGAAATATCTATTACACCTCAAAATGTTACACCTATGTGTCCTCCTTGATTTTATTTTTTTTCATCACCATGAAAATGTGGTTATTATGCTTCCTATATGTGTTCTAGAGGGAAACTTAACGCCTATTATGGTCCCTATACATGTTGGGGAGAGAAATCCATCATTTGAAGGTTGAAATCTCATCATTTAGACCTTGATTTTTGCCCATTTTTGAAGAATATCGCCCCCCTTACCTTTTCTAGGGAGTGATAATTCCAAACACCCAATGTTAGGGGAGTGATAATTCTCTTTTTTATCGCTCTATGTCATTCTTTAGGGCACCTTTAGGGGAGCGATAATTTTGGTTCCACTATTTTTCCTTGGATGTAGGATCCATATTTGGGATGATTTAGTTGTTTGAATTAAGGATTCGAGCCATATTCTTCCTCTCCATTTCGAGTAAGGTCATATCCCTCTTGATCCCACATATCCTCCTTGGTACACCTTATCCTCCTTTGATCCAAATCCTTCTCCATGGTTGTTGAACCTCCCAAATCCTATATAATGAAGGCTTTTCATGGCTAAAAGGGGCAGAGTTTTGAAGGAATCATACTTATGATCCCATTATTCTCAGAGAGGCCATTCTTTGGGAAAGGGGAAAAAAGCAGAAAGAAGCACTTGGAGAGGTGGTCCTTATGGTCTTGTGATTCTCAAAGGGGTTCTGAAGAAGATCTTGGAGGAGATGTTGTTGTAAAGTCAGGTATATTGTTGTACATGTTTATTTATCACTTTCCATCTAATAAACTTAGCCTAATATCCCATTTTATGTTTATTTTAATGGATGTATGAACATGTCTACTAATTGGTAGTTAGATATTTTTTGATTCACTTGGTGCATTGGAGGGTTTTGTTCTCTATTTCTATGTCTAGGCTCACAAGTTTGATCTGCAATCTAAGAGATTGATCAATAAGGAGAATCTACAACAACCATTTGGATAGAGGTAGGCCATCTAATCTTTTCCCCTCCTCTTCATTTGGTTTGCTTGTGTATGAACTAAATCTAGGATATGTTAGGTACCATTTGTTTACTTGTTGTCTTGGATTAGGGAACCTAGGGAGACACTTTATGTTCAAGAGGATTTCTACCTATCCATGGGGAGAATTTCCTATAACAATATCAAATTACTAGAAATCAACATTAGCGATGATATGTGGAGTAAAAATGGTGACATCATATGCAGGGCAATAGGAAATACATATATGGTGCCTGTGGATAAAAAATTGTAAACCTGATTAGCCATTACCAAGTTGTTGGGTTCCTATTCCTATGGTCTACAGACCAAGTATTTGAGTCTAGGCTCTCATACCAGAATGTAATTCCCAAAATCCTAATTTAAGGTTTAGATAAGGCTAATCTACATTTTAGCCTAAATCTACTCAGTAAAAAAAATAAATTCAATCATAGCGAAATATTAATAGTAACAGTAAAAAAAATAATTAATAAAAAAATTACTAATTTCAAATATATAGCCAGATATCACAACTTAATGAAACTATGAACCCAAAGTCAAAAGAGGAAGAATACATACCTTATAGAAATATGGACTTACATATATATGATTGAAGCAGTCAGAGCCATGGTGGCAGCAACTAGGAAACCACGTGTGGGGGGGACCACACTCCTCCCAACCAACCCCTCAGTCATAGAGTAAGGGAGTCTGATCCCTCACTCAACAATACCAAGCTATCCAAACATCATAATCAAAATCCTATTCTACCCTTAGCCCACAAACCTCCATCTTCCTCCCAACTAACATAACTCCTCCCCTTAAGAGGAAGAAGGAAGAAGAACTACTTCCCCTTATCATTACTCCTTTTTAATCTTTTCTAAGATCCCATAATTTGGACACGTGTCCACATGCAATATTAACCATGCAAAATTCCAATTAATAGAGAAAATAGATCATAATTATCTATTTTATTATTCCCTTTATAACCCCCTCTTAATCTAAGCCATGATTCATTTTTCTTAATATGATAAGTAATATATTTAGTTTGTTATGAATCACATGTCCTTATAATACTATTAATATAAACCTACATAGTCTAGTACTATTGTGCAAGTATAGGACCCACTAGTCATGCATCCATCGTGAGCATGTCCCATGCCTACACTATAACCCCAGCATGTCCCCTAACATTAATGCAATATGTGACAGAGGGGTGTTACAGAGACTCTGAGCAGAATCTAGTTCTAGAATACCGTGGGGGTTTACATCAGTACATACAAACAAAAATGGAGTTTCTGTACATCTATTCACTTGGAGTCACTTATTGTTATGTTGTCAAAATCGAGCAAAGCTTAAAGCAAAGGAATAAGCGGGATTTTAGATCTATGAATGAATCATAGTAGAAGTAGGGAAAAAGTATCCCCAATCCACAAAAAAGAGGACAAATCAAGGATGGACAACCTTAGGAAAACCAGTTTAAGTCGCAAGAAAACAAGGGTAATGGGAAGACAAAGAAAGACATTAGAAAATGGTGTGATTTCCATAAAATCCCCTGTCACAACACTGATGAATGTCACTTGAAGCAGTCATTGGTGGCCAAGCTAAAATACTTACAGCCATATCTAGGTTCTGACTCTGATTTAGAGCCAAACAAAGGAAGAATTTGAGTGCACTTTTCACTTATAGGTCCAACCCAATGACCTAGAGGATCTGGAAGAAGCTGAGTGCCTTTTTCACTTATAGATGTGGGTGAAGGGAACTCCGCTGCATTTCATTGTTGATAGTGGAATCCAAAAGAACCTGATATTGGCATAGGTCGTCAAGTGGTTGGATTTTTTGACAACACCAAACCCTCAACCATACAACATCGAGTGGCTCAACCATGGATGGGATCTCCACGTTAGCCAACAATGTCGATTGTCCTATGGCATCAATCCCTTCAAGAATGAGGTATTGTGTGATGTTCCCCCACTTAAAGTTTGTGATGTTCTTTTGGATCAGCCATATATGTGGAAACATCATGTTATGTATGAGTCTAGACCTCATAGTATCATTGTTACGTTGGGAAGACAATTATACAGGATACCAAAGGTAGGTCCACCTAGCACAATCTCCTTGATCTCACCTAAGCAGTGCAAGAAGGTCATCTCCTAGACTTGGAAATTTGTACTCTTCATGATTTGTTCTCACAATGAACAGAAGGTCATGGCCACATCTATGGCCTCCACACAAGTCCTATCTACACAACAGAAGAAAGTGGACAAAGTTGTCGAAGAATATCGAGGCATCTTCACTTCACCTATCAAGGTGCCTCTATACCGTCAGGTCAAGCATTCAATCTATCTTAACCCTGGTGCAGCCTTTACCTAAATGTGCTAGTGTATCAATGATCTCTCCTAGAGAATGAGGGACTCAAGCACCATATTCAAGAATTGCTCCAAAAGGGCACATTCGACCCAACTCTTCTCCCTGCAGAAGTCCAATTGTACTCATGCAGAAGAAAGACAACACCTAGCGACATTATATTGATTACATAGCTCTAAAAAAAATTACAATTAGGAACTTGTACCCAATTCCCCGAATTGACCACCTTATCAATCAAATCAAGGGAGCCAAGTACTTTAGAAATATTGATCTAAAGTTTGGCTACCACCAGGTCCCAATAGAATGAACTGATGTATGGAAGACTACTTTCAAGTTAAAAGAAGGTCTTTTCGAGTGGTTGGTCATGCCCTTTAGCTTAACAAATTTCCCAACAACTTTCACGAGGTTGATGGATGACATATTGTGGATTTTCACCAATTCCTTCGTGGTTGTATATTTGGATGACATTCTCATCTTTAGTAAGAGTTAGGCATACACTTGCAACACATTTAATAGGTCCTCCACACTCAACAAAAACACAAGCTATATGCTAACTTAGAGAAATGCTACTTTGGAATGAACATGGTCCAATACCTTGGATACATTGTAGATAAGAATGATGCACATGTGGGTCCATCCAAGATCTAAGGCATTCGTGATTGGCCAGCCCCGATAATGCTAACCAAACTTCAAATCCTCTTAGGCCTTGCCAACTTCTATCATAGGTTCATGTTGTACTTCTCTCATATTGCATGGCCCATCAACAAAGTGACTAAGGGTGGTTGCAAAGACAAATTTGGTTGGACTAAATAACAACAAAAAGGATTTGATGTTTTGAAACATCATTTATGATGAGAATTGGTGCTTTCCTTACACAATCTAAAATAACCTTTTGATATTGAGACAGATGCTTCAGACTACACTGTGGGTGTCATTCTCACTCAGCACGATCATTCAGTGGCCTGTTATAGTGATACACTCTCAAATGTTATATGTAAGTACCCCACCTACGACAAGGAGATGTATTCCATTGTGTAAGCCTTCTGCTAATTGAAGCATTACATTCTAGGGAGGGAGACAGTCATCCATACGAATCACAAGCCTCTCTAGTTCATGCAGACACAAAGGAAAATTATAGAATGAACACCATCAAAAGTGGTCCACATAATTGCATCAGTTTCACATCAACATTAAATATAATAAACGGATCACCAATCATGTCACTCGGTACCTAACAGTCAACCTCCAGTTGCGGCACTATTCAGAATGCTTGACTCGTGTGGAAATGCGACATCTAGGTGGTCCCAACTCTATGACAATGATCCTAACTTCACTACAACCTTCCAAATGTTGGGGGGGAAAGGCCATAATCGAATTTCATCTGCAGGATGGATTGTTATTCCATCTAGGTCATCTTTGTGTTCCTTCAAGCAAGTGTGTGAAATTGATTTGGGAATCCCACTATGGTCAGGTGACAAGACACTTTGTCATGGAGAAGACAATAGAAATACTACAGAACTATTTCTATTGGCTAAAACTTCACAGGGATATTAGTAAGCATCTTCGATCCTACATGGCATGCTCCATCGACTTTCATCTGTAGGATGGATTGTTATTCCATCTGGGTCATCTCTGTGTTCCTTCAAGCGAGTGTGTGAAATTGATTTAGAAATCCCACTATAGTCAGGTGACAAGACACTTTGTCATGGAGAAAACAATAGAAATACTACAGAAGTATTTCTATTGGCTAAAACTTCACAGCGATATTAGTAATCATATTAGATCCTACACTGCATGCTCCATCGAATTTCATCCACATGATGGATTGTTATTCCATCTAGGTCATCTCTGTGTTCCTTCAAGCGAGTGTGTGAAATTGATTTGGGAATCCCACTATAGTCAGGTGACAAGACACTTTTTCATGGAGAAAACAATAGAAATACTACATAATTATTTCTATTGTCTAAGACTTCGCAGGGATATTAGTAAGCATCTTAGATCCTACACTGCATGATCCATTGCCAAGACATCCATTAAAAAAAAAGGTCCTTACATCCATTCTTCATACTCCCGACAGAACCTGGGAATCCATCTCAATGGACTACATGTCAGGTCTTCCTTCAACCAAGCATGGTAATAACTATGTATTCATGGTTGTTGATCGATTCTCTAAGATGACCATTCTAACATCCTGCAAGAAGAGATGCATAATCGAAGCCACTACCAAGCCCTTCTTTGAGCATGTGTGGGTACATTTTGAAGTCCCACAAACCATCATCTCATATTGGGACAATAGATCCTTAAGTACATTTTGGTCAATCCTTTGGTCACTATTGGACACCAAGCTCACCAAATCCACTACCTTCCACCCCTAAAATAATGGACACATAGAGGTCATCAACATGATGATTGTGCAAATCCTATGCATGTACAACTTTGAGCATACATGCACATGGGATGAGATACTTCCTTATGTTCAACATGGATACATCAAATCCCTCTATAGCTTGAACAACCACAACCCTTTTCAGGTGGGATTGGGATTTCAACCATTGGGCCCCATTGATGTAGCATTTCCATTTTCATCCACACAAGCAAAATCCTCCCATCCTCAATCTGAGGCTGACAAATCCACCAAATTCATTGAACAGATTCAACACATTCACCAATAGGTCCATGGTATTTTTTAGAAATCCAACACTGAGTACAAGCAGTGCCTCATAAACCTGGATCAAGAAATGTATCTTGTGCTCCACATTCCTTTTAGGAGGTAGCCCCTTAGGCTCCTCGAACACTTCTTTGTATTCCTACAAAAGGTTCTTCAACTAGTGTTTTTTCTCTTTGGTGCATCCCTCCAAGGATGCTTTCACTTTTACCGATTCACCTTCTTGTTGACTTTCTCTTAAGAAAAGAAATACAAAGTTCTTACTTGAACTGATCATCTTTTTTTCTTGGTTGGAACTTACTACGGAGATATTTGATTTAGCTTTGTGTGTGTTGATGATGAAGGATTTCCCATCCCTGATCAAGCAATATTGGTTGACTCACCTCATGAATATTGCATCCCTCATATACATGTAGGGGGTTTCGAACACTACACCACAAACATCCAGGGGTACTACATCTACCTCCACTTCAACAATATACTTTGAACTTATGGTAAACTTGATCTTGCATTGTTTCGTGACTCTAAGTTTTGAATCCTTATTTACCCCAATGGGTAGGGATTGGGATGATCATGTTGTTGGTTGTGGAGCCTGATCTTCTTAATTCAGAGATTTTGTTGTTTCAGCAGTGTTTGTACCCCAATTTTATATGGTATGTAGGTGGATTGTACACTCATCCCAGTGGGGGTTGTGGGGGGGCATCGCCTCCCAACAAGGATTTGGGGGCGAATCCCTCGAAAGAATTTTTTTGGGTTTTTTTGTTGGCCAATAGTTTATGGGCCCATGGTATTGGGTAGCCCATTGTATTTTCCCATTGTAATTCCCCTTAAAAGGAAGATATTGTAATGCGGCTGTGAAATGTATTGTAGCATTGTAAATATCTCTATGATTGTGTAAGAGAGACTAAGAGAGAGTGAAGAGGAAGTTGCAGCTGATGTGTTGCAGGTTGTATCCCTTCATTTTGTTGGATGGTATAATAATAAAAGGAATGGAAATTTCTCCGCGGACATAGCCCAGATTCGGTGAACCACGTTATATTGGTGTATCTCTTGTAATGTGTTTGTATGATGTATATTTGCATCTTGTTTATTATTATTGCTCTACAATCATGTTTTTTCTAACACATGTATTTCCAATCCAATCTTATGTACCGGATCCTCTGTTATGAGGTTTTCCTACAAACAAGAATTGAATAGAGTGTCAATCTTGGCCTTATTAACATGGATCTTGATGTGGAATATTTTTTCCATCTCTTTCTCTTCCTTAGAGTGAAGGCTACAATATTATTCGGTCCACATCTGAGGTGCTTTCTAAGTCCTTGCTTGACTCTGTGTCTAGACGAAACTTCTTCTTGGCATCCTTCTTATGGTTCTTGGGATTTAGCTCAGGATGCAACTTCCAACACTTGTCTTTAGTGAGGCCATCAATGTTGCAGTGGTTTTAGTATTTTTTTGAATCCTTGTTGTTAACACCCAAAAAGTGTTCACTACCTCATCTACCACATTATATGGCTCATTTGTCCATTTTCCTACCATATTTCCCTTAAAATCCCAAAAAAATCCCATTAAAAAGCCTCCAAAAGGCCACAAAACCACCAAAATAGCCTCAAAAAGGCTAAAAAACCCCATTTTTTCCTCTAAAAATAGCAAAATCCCCTAAAAAGGGAATAAAAAATATAAAATAATGAGGAAAAGGAGGAAAAAACCCTATACAGCTGCACAAAACCATGTGTTTCCCAAAACCATGGGTCAGCACTCCACCACCAAAAAACTATAAATAGGTGATGGAGATCCCTTATTCCATATCCACAATCACAAGCACCCTTACTCTGCCAAAATCTCTCTCGAAACCCTAGTTCACCATTGAACTACTTTCACCTTGAGAGCCACTTTTGGCCCATTCCCACCATTGGAGAAAGAGAAGGAGCATATTGGAGCTTGGAGCATCCTCTTGGACACTGCAAAGGGCTTCATCAAACCTTCACATTGAAGGTAATATCAATACAAAAAGCCATTCTTTAAATTTGTTGTTTATGTTTCATGCATGTGTTAGAGTAGTTTTTATTTCTGTTCTAGCTTAATTATTTACATTTACTAAACTGCTACTAAGGAGTCCATTCTCCTTAGTAGGTGCTCATTTGCACAAGCTAGGGGTAAAACCCTAGCCACAGTTTTGGCGACTCCCCTAGATTTTGAATTTCTGGTTTCCGTTTTAAGTTTTTTCCCTTTCGGCTGTCCCTTTCGGCCGCCGTACATCGCGTTTTTTCCCTCTGCAGTCCCGTCCCGACCGCGTCTTTCAGGCCTTTACCCGCGATCCGACCGCGGCTCTCAGACGGTTTTCGACGCCCTGCCGGCGGATTCAAGTCTGTTACCTGCGATCCGACCGTGGCTAATCAGCCTGTTTGCTGCGATCTGACTGCGCCTGTCGGCCATTTTCCCGCGTCCAGAATGCGGCTTTTTTCCTCTTTCCTGCGTCCCGACTGCGCCTGTTAGCCCTTTCGCCACGACCCGACTGCGTCTTTTTCCCCATTTCCTGCGTCCCGACTGCCTCTGTTGGCCTGATAGCCGCGACCTGACCGCGTCTGTTTCCCTCAAACCCGCGGTCTGCCTGTTCTGATTCGCCACAGACCCGCGGTCTGCTTTCTGCATTTTTCCTGTTTTGAGCCCAGCCCCTTTTGCTGCAATATTTTCTGCATCTGAACAGCCCCCTGTCTTACCTGCAGCTCACTTCCTTACAGCCTTTCTGCAACATAATTTCTATTCCCTTTACAGAATCTTTTTAAAATTTCAGTATTTTTAATTCAGAAAATTTTGCAAGTTAAAAATTTTCAATTTCAGTATTATTGATAGTTGGAAGTTGCCCCCCTTGTGGTACTTCTATTTTTGGTTCATCACCTCACGAGCACACACTCTGTCACATAATTCAAGTGAGCCTTAAAAAATACCTAATTAAACCAACATTCTAACCCCACTTGGGGAACACAAAAGAATCATTGTAGTTAGGTAGGGTCGGGGGGATAGGCTTCCAATAACACCCCTCGGTCACTTTCACTTGAGACATAGTTGTTGTCCAAATAGGGTACCAAAATCCCCTAGTACTTTTTGGCACGGTCACGACCAGTTTATCAGAGGGCCTCTCCCTTAGGAGGGTTGAAGTCGGGAGACTGGTTCCGGAGGCCTGAGTGGAATACCGCACTCCATTCAGTAACCGAAGGGCTACCTTTCGCGGTTCGCGGGATATCCCTGTATAGGGGTATTTCGGTCAACGAACTAAACGGCAGATTCACCTTTCTGGACGTGTCATGAACGAGGTATCTTAGTTGCCATTCTTCCAGGATTGACTACCCGGTGTCCCTCCCGGTAGGGGGATATCATAGCCACTTGGCTTTCCTACTCATATTGTCTGACTTGGATTTCATCACCTTGCAGAGGATATGTTTAGTTGAGTCAGAATACTTTTAGTTAGGTGTTTGCATGCTCCTTTACCTCCCTTTGGTCTAGTGAGTCCACCATTTTTCATTTCTAGGAAACCTGCTGCTTGTTGGTATTCTGACCATCTTTGTTGTTACTCCACCTATTGTAGCACACTCCACCTATTGTAGCACAGCTGTTGCAGTGGGTGTTTTGAGTTGGTTGTTGGCCTGAGTGCCTTGTTTTTGAGCTCTCCTTCTGCACACTCGGTTGCATTAGGATTTTTTGAGCTGTTTTTATACTCACCTCAACCCACATAGATTTGACACCATCTGTCACCATTGAGTCCCCGAGACATTCTCGGCGCCTCAGGGGCGAGCCCCCACAGCACGGTTCTCTTGACACCACCCGTCATAGATTCCGATCATCATCCATTGATACCACTCATCACAGATCTAGAGCCTTGTCACTTGACTCCACTCGTCAGCGACGTAGGACTCCGTCACCAGATAGTGACGCCCCTTACTTTACCTCCGATTCTGACGAAGAGTCTGAGAACCCTATTTACACTGCACCTACTAGCCCCATGGCTGGCACGACTTCCACTCCGTTTGTGATAGGGACCATTGGTGGCACATCCACCACTACACCAGTTATTACACCTGTTTTGGGTATGCCCTCCATGGGACCCTCATCTACCGTTCCCCTCACGGTACCTATTCCCGCAGCGGGAATACCTATCCCCACTACATCAGTGGCTCACACTACCCATGGTGGTGCTGGACCATCCTCCACTACCTCAGTTCCCCCACTTGGGGGCACCACCCCAAATCTTGTCCCTCCACTTGGGGGCACTGGCCCCAACTTGGTCCAACCCACTACTGTGTCACATCCTTCTTCCAGTTTGCCGTTCATGGCTAGCCTCAACCTACCTGACCTAGCCAGATTGACCAACGATCCTATTCGACACGACCCTACGTGGCCTCATATGCCCACCAAGCTCCCCTCTGACATCCCTAAGTTCGAGGGCAAGGCCGATGAGGACCCACAAAACCATATCATGTCTTTCCACCTATGGTGTTCCTCCAACTCCATAGTGGACGACTCTGTTCGCCTCCGTCTCTTACAGCGCACCTTCACTGGCTCTGCAGCCAAGTGGTATATCGAGCAACCTCATGGGACCCATGCCACCTTTGCTTCCCTTGCCTCGACCTTCCTGCAGTTCTTCCAGCTTCCTGTCCGCTATGACGCGGGCGTTGAGATCCTCCTATCCTGCAGACAAAACATGGCTACCCATATCACGGACCACATCCATGAGTGGCGTCGACGCCATAGCTTATGCAAGATCAAATTAGACGACCGTATATTCCTAGATTGGTTCCTCAAATCCCTTCTCCCTATTATTGCTAAGGATGTGGCGTCAGAAAGACCCCAGTCTGAGGAAGAAGCCATCCTTAAGGCTCAACAGTTCGACCTCATTTACGCCCAGTCGGGTTACCTTTACACCATTATACCTGACGCCCCTCGCGGTGAGTCCTCCCACCACGATGCGCCGGGGGCATCCCACGCTGCAGATGGTATCATTGGCCGTGTTTCTTCACATCCCCAACCATTTTCCATAGCACGTCCTACCCCCGGCCCTGACCTTTCGCGAGCTACCTCACAGTCTGGAGCAACCAACTCGTATGCTCCCATGACACATCACCACCACCATGGACCCTCATGTCCACCTCAGTGCTTCGGTTATGCGACTCCTGCTTATGCTCCCCCAGTCGCACCTCAGCCTTACTACCATCAGCAGGCTGCCCCAGCTCCTGCGCCTTCACAAGCCCAACCCGCTTACTATCCGCCACAGGCAGCCCCTGCGGCACACCCACAACCCGCTCCGCAGCCCTATCAGCAACCCCCTCAAGTTGCTGCACCTGCTCAGCCTCAACCTGCATATCATCCCCCGCAGCCTGCTCCCGCACCTGCGCAACCTCAGAACCCACCTGCTGCTCAAGGGCAAGTTTATGCCCAGCAAAACCCGCAGCAAAACCAGAACAGCCAACGTAACCAGGGCCAATAGAACCGCGGCAAGGGCCGTAATCGGGGGAACAACCAACCCACAGACCAAGCTGGTCAACCGGCGAATCCCCCCGACAACAACAATGCAGCCCCCGCTAATCAAAACCCTGATCACCCGCCCAAGCAGGCTAAAAACCCTAATTTGGGAACAAACCATCCTTGTTCTATCTGCGGGGTCTATGGCCACTACACACATACTTGCCCACATTTGGAGCGAGCTCGACAACTTTGGGTTGATGATGCCCATCGCCAAGGGAATGCAGCTCCTCAAGCACCGCCCAACCCCCCACAACCTCAGCAGCAACCTTTGGTGCTGCAAAACCCCTTACCAACCCAAGGCGTGGTGAACACTCAGCCGTTGGCCCCTCAAGCTAACACGCAACCCCAACAACAACAGATCACATACGCCGCTCCTGATCAACCCATGTTTGACTCAGGTACCCACCACTTGCTGATGATGTCATCTGCTGACGTCAACCTCCAGACCCTTCGGAACCAATACGGCTCCACCTCTAAAGCCCCTCCCATGGATAAACCCACTAACGCCCATCCCACTGATCAGGCATTACGTATACCTCCACCTCCACTAGATGGCGCTCCCAAAGCCCCTCGTTTCCCACTTTGCCGTATCAACAATAACCCCAATGCGCGCGCTGCGTCAAACTACAACATTGTAGACGACCTAGCCCAATCTCCCACAGCCATGTCTGCGTTAGAGGTCTTGAAGAACTGCCCTTCCCAGCGCAAGACCTTACTCTCCGCCATTGGGGGGATTGACCCAAATGACTCGAACTTGATGGCATTTGATTTGGACCAGTCTGAACCTCGTCTGCCTTCTAGCCTTGCATTCCAAGTTACTGTTTCCGTCCGGAATCTTGTCATCCATCGATGTATCATCGATGAAGGTGCCTCGACATGCGTTATGTCTACATTCGTATGGCAGAAGCTGGGATCCCCTCCTCTCCAGCAGTCCACCACTGCATTACGCGCCTACGACGGTCGTTCGGCTCAGCCCCAAGGCCTCTTAGCCAATGTCCCCGTTCAGTTAGGTGGCAAAACTGTACTCATTGACATTGAGGTAATCAATGCCCAATTGGATTATAACCTCTTACTTGGCCGCAGCTACATGTATGCCATGCGGGCGGTTGCCTCTTCCGTCTTTCGCACCATGATGTTCCCCCATGAGGGACGCGTGGTTAAGGTTGACCAGCTCACCTACTATGATCCCAATGCTCCTGCGGCACCTGAAAATGTTCTTCCCATGGTTGAGCAACCTGTTTCTCGTGCCACCACCTCGTTTGTTTCCTCTACGGGGCCTGGGGTTTACTCAGACGCGTCGATGGCCTCTACCTTTCAATCCATTCCTCCGCCGTCATCTACGCCCGAAGTGTCTGACTTATGTACCTTGTCCCACGACAACCTACCACCTAATAATCAACCACCCTTGTTGCCTAAACCACCATTGGTACCTAGCCACATTGGTGTTACACCGATCCATACGATCCCTTTCCTAGTCCCCCCATCGGGAGTAGTAAGCGCCCCGGTCATGGCTACCCTTAGTCTCCCTGGGTTAACCTTGGGATTACCTGTATGGTATCTTTCGCCTCCCGTTCACCCGCCGACACCTGATGTCGTCCTCCAACCGGTGCAACCCATGGCTACTACCTCTCAGCCACCTCTTGGTGTCTCTACCCCTTCGTCCTCCACGACTCCCCCTCCTCCTCCCAAACCCACTGGGGGCAGAGGTCCACAACCTTACACAGCTGTACCACCGCCCAAGACAGTAAAAAACCCTCCAGTGTTTCGTGCTCCTCCCAAATGCTCGCTGTGTGACGAGTTGGGCCATGCCACTCACCAGTGTCCACAGTTACCAGCCCTACAGAAACACATGCAGATGCTCGACGATGACCCTAACATCCCAGTTGTCGAACTCAACCCCACTCCCAAGCCTAAAGATAAGTCCCTACGTACCAACCACTCCTGCGCCATATGCGGTGTTTACGGGCATTACTCCCATCATTGTCCCGATCTCCCGGATTACAGAGCGGCTCTCTATGAGATGAACAATCTGGATCTTGAGACGGCACCACCTACCATTGAGGAGATCTACCCCCCAGACTCTTCACCTTCTGGAGAGATTAATACCATCTATATGATTTCTTCCACCACTCCCCCCTCGTCAACCGATTTGACGACGCAAACTTTCCGTACCGATGAGGAGATTCTTGAGGCCCTTACTGCCCCGGATTATCCCTGGGATGATATGCATCATCGTTCTTACTTCATCCCAGAAGCATCCTCCTCTAGCTCCGCTACCCAATACGCGGTTGAATCCAAAGACTTCCTCCCCACCAAGGTCGACTGGTTTAAGGACCCTATTCCTGCTCCTAATGCCTTCGAGGAAGGTAACATGGCCAACATCTCACCTGTCATCCAAGATGATATCACTGCCCCTGGACGTGCCCCTAAACTCATCACTTTAGGAGCATTCTGCAGTAAACAAGAGATTGAGAACTACATAAACCTTTTCAGAGAATTCCGTGATGTCTTTGCCTGGTCTGAAGTGCCCGGTCTTGACCCCGCCATCATAGAGCACCACCTTGACACCTCTAAGTCAAGGGGCATAATAGATCACCTCGACCCTGGGATAGGGGACACGATCAATCACTTTGAACATTCCCCATCACATCTATCTCAGCACGTCAATGAACCCATTGTTCAAACCCACACATATGTGATCCATAATCACAAATCCCATGCACATAGCATGGGGGCAAGTCATTAACCCTGCTCACTTTTTCACACTTGTGATCTCAACCATTTTTGAGGTCACATCTCACTTGTAGATTTGATTTGCTTTGATACACCTAGTATTCTTCCCCCACGGGTCATCATTTCTCCCCACCACTGCATCCTTGGCTTGGTGGGCTCACCTTTTACCATTCCGGAGTCTTTATGACCTCCGTTTTTCGCACCATTTGCACCGCCGGATTCATATTTTCGTGCCCGTGACGATGCTTGAGATCATTTCTCGCTCTCACTAGGACCAATATCAACATTGTGTCCAGACACCACTAGTCGCCTCGGTTTGCGTGCCACATCGGTCGTTCTCCGTTTTTCACATATTTTATATCGTCGGATTCATTTTTCCGAGCTCGTGATGATGCTTGAGATCATTTCTCGCTCTCACTTGGTGCAATTTCACCATTGTGTCCCGACACCTTGCTGCCTCGGTTTGCGTGCCACATCGGCCGCTATCGGATTGTTCCACATTTTTACATGAGCCATTCACTCCTGTCATACTGCAAATATCTCGTTATTTTTCCACCATTTCATCTACCCTGCAAGGAGGCCCACCAGTGTTCCCCCCTACCCTCGTTCTTGACCATCATTATTGATCATTGACTGAACACTTCCTCCTTGCCTGGCCATTCCTTTTGTTCGGTATAATTTTATCCCTTTTTTGGGCCGGACAAGTCCTTTACGAAAAAGGCACTCAGGGAGTTTCCGTTAAGCTCTTTTCTGACTCCTAAAAGAATGAAAAGATCGCCGAGCAATCTTGCTTCCTTTCATGCTCGATAAAGTACCTGAAAGGGCGTCTATCTGGTATAAGTTTAACCCTTTTCCGGACCTGGTAGACTAATTACGAAAAAGGAATACTCTAGTCACACCGGCTAGAAGAGTTCTTCATTGCATCCTTTTATGCTTCTTTGGGCCTTGGAGACTAAATCTACGAAAAAGCAACCCCCTAGAGTCTTCTTACTTGCTTTCAGACTCTCTAAAATTGAAAGCAACCACGAGCATGAACTGTCCTGGGCTCGTAAAATCCACACGACAGTACCATTCCATCATTTCAGAGTCTTCTTATCGCTTTCAGACTCCTTAAAATTGAAAGCAACCACGAGCATGAACTGTCCTGGGCTCGTAAAATCCACACGACAGTATCATTTTACATACGCTTCTTCTAGTTCCCTAACCCATGAAGAAGTACCCTCCTGTGCCTCCTGGCACTATGATCGATCATCTCGGCAGCACCCCCAATCAGGTCGCCTTTGTTCAGAGTATTCAGCAGTCTTCTGCCATTTTACACCAGCTTGAGTCTCCCTCAACCAGTTATCCTCCCAGATCCATTACAGCTATGATCCCTTTCCCCTCAGTCAGTTTCATATGCTGCCAGATCATTCCCATTATCATACTCTGAACAAAGGAAGTTTGAGTCCACCCACTCTACTTGCCCAGTTGTCCCCCGACAGTTCGGTCCATCCTGCCATCAGCACTATCACAGTTCGGTTCTTCACCTCGCGCTCCTGTCAAGGAAACATCATTGCTTTGACAGTTGCAGGTCTCCCTCTGTCGACGACAGCTCCTCTATTCCAGAGGATAGGCCCAGAGGTCCCTACGCCTTGGACTTATCACCATCTGTGGTAAGTGCCTACGGATCATTCTGAGAGGAGTCATCATTGCCTCTCCGAGTGGTTGTTCCTCACATGCTCGACTTCAGCACCTTGATCGCATCGTTGAGGATCGCGTAGGATTATATCCCATCAGTTTTTAGTCGAAGACCCCGGATTTCCCCCGACTCTAGCACATTGGTGAGTCATTTCGGAACGTCCAGTTGTATGTTCCCGTGGATGTCCGGGCTGCGTTGGCGTTTGTATTCGGAAGCCATCCAGTTACATGCTTCCTTGAGTACCTAGTTTCAGTTCCAGATCAGTTCCAGCTCGGTGTACCATTGTGAGTGTACCTCTTGTCACTCTGATCCAGCAACTCATCAGCCCCTTTGGTACCACACTTAGTAGCACTGTTGATTGTTCCAGTGCACCAGTTCTGCAGTTCACACATGATCCGCTCAGCAGTATGTCCCAGATTCGTGTCCTCTCTGGACGCTTATGATGTACACAGTGGTCATGTATCTTACAGGTCCCCCTTTTCGGGCCTCACAGTTCTGTTTATGTATCTTGATACGAGCATGGGTATGCCCACCTCGTCCATATATTGAGATTATTCCTCATTCAGTATTTGAGGTCATGTATATTTCAGGTCCCCATTTTTTGGACCCCATTGTTATTATGTTATATCCTGATACGAGCATGGGTATGCCCGCCTCGTCCATATGATCAGATGATTCCTCATCCATTATTGAGGTTATGTACTTTTAGTTCTTGCAGTTGTTCGGGATCGTTGTTCCGGGCTTCAGTTTGTTTCTTCTCTTCTCTCCACATCCCAGGAAAACCATTCATGACTTATGATGTCCATCGGCCATACGATGAGCTCCTGACCTCGCACATCAGGGGGCAATCTGTTAACACCCAAAAAGTGTTCACTACCTCATCTACCACATTATATGGCTCATTTGTCCATTTTCCTACCATATTTCCCTTAAAATCCCAAAAAATCCCATTAAAAAGCCTCCAAAAGGCCACAAAACCACCAAAATAGCCTCAAAAAGGCTAAAAAAACCCCCTTTTTTCCTCTAAAAATAGCAAAATCCCCTAAAAAGGGAATAAAAAATATAAAATAATGAGGAAAAGGAGGAAAAAACCCTATACAGCTGCACAAAACCATGTGTTTCCCAAAACCATGGGTCAGCACTCCACCACCAAAAAACTATAAATAGGTGATGGAGATTCCTTATTCCATATCCACAATCACAAGCACCCTTACTCTGCCAAAATCTCTCTCGAAACCCTAGTTCACCATTGAACTACTTTCACCTTGAGAGCCACTTTTGGCCCATTCCCACCATTGGAGAAAGAGAAGGAGCATATTGGAGCTTGGAGCATCCTCTTGGACACTGCAAAGGGCTTCATCAAACCTTCACATTGAAGGTAATATCAATACAAAAAGCCATTCTTTAAATTTGTTGTTTATGTTTCATGCATGTGTTAGAGTAGTTTTTATTTCTGTTCTAGCTTAATTATTTACATTTACTGAACTGCTACTAAGGAGTCCATTCTCCTTAGTAGGTGCTCATTTGCACAAGCTAGGGGTAAAACCCTAGCCACACTTGTGTTGGTGTTCCATGGTTGTAGTCTTCCTCTCCTTTCCCTTCCTCTTCTTCTTCCCCTTCTTGGTGCGTCTTGGCTTTCTTTTTGTTTTGAACCGCTTAATTGTCATTTCTTCTGGCTTATGTTTTCCAAGTATTGTGCTTGTACACAGGCTTTGTCAATTGACTTGGGGTTGAAGATCATCACCTTCCTCTGTATGTGACTATGTAGATCTCCAAAATACTTGAGGAGCACATCTAGGTTCTTGGTTGAGATACCCAACATGATAGCGATCTTCATGAACTTGATCACTACTGTATTCTTGCATACTCTGCCCCTGTCTTTACCTGAAGTAATGCCAATGGAGTCATTAGTCCTCTACATAATCGATAGGGTAGAACTAGGAATTGACGAGGGTTTTAATGTAATATAACCAATCGCCTATTTAAACCATTAAGACCACGTGGTACTCAAACTTCATATCCAAATTTATCATTCAAACTCAATCTCGTTTTTCTTCAATTTCAGAGTGGATAATAAATGAATGTGGTCACCCAAATCATCATATGCATACATTAATAATATACATGCAATTTTGGTAAGAAATAAACACACTATGCCATGCAATTCCATACATTTAGACATTCATAAATAGTAAATTATAAATATACAAACAAAAAATTAACCATGACATTCATACACAGTTAGAGATTTATCTTTTAAATCAATTATTCTCCAACTAGTTGCAGGTGAAGGACATTCCTCCCAGCGATAGGCACTATCAAGCCATATCTTACTTTAACACGCCACCCCCAAGCTAGGGCTATCAATCCACAAGGGAAAATATCTCCCAATGCCACTCTACTTAGCTCAATCAACCCCGCAACCCACTAGTATAGAAACACCCTCCACAGTGTGTCCCAATTCTTAATTCTCACTTCCCCCACCAACCTGCACAACGCCAAGAACAAGATTCCTTCTCTTAAGCTAACAATCCCTTGGGGAGCCTCCAACTCCCCTTTTGGTGCTCCAACACAGGATGGACAAGAAGTCTCTGAATTGGGACTCCAGGGCACAAGATACATACTAGGTTCCTATTGCACACCGGTCTACCCAAGGTCAATGGCATGAATAATTCATCTTCAACAATAGCATCTCAGTCCTTTGTCACAAGTGCCCAGCTATGGCAGTCCAAGGTTATGGAAAGGATAATGAATAATGAGTACAATTCAAATGGTGGGAATGAATGAGAAATGAACCCCTCACAAGCTTGAATTATCCCTTTTATAAGAATACTTTAGATTGTCATGTGGCCCATCCACATGGAACCACTTTTCCTCTCTTAATCCCTTTTTAAAATAATTAAATACTGCTTAATCAAACCATGTATCTTAATCATGGTTTAGGAACTTTGGATAAGGGGTTAAGGCTAGGTATATAAGCTAGGCCCACAGGTCACTTCCCCACATTTTGGATTCATATCCCCCCATCTCTTCTTCGTCCTTCTTCCTCTGCAACCATTAGAGATTTTATATTAATATCAAAATGCACATATTTAGATAGTCTTGGTCATCATAACCATTTGTTTTGGTTTGTTATCCTTTCACATCAATATTTACAAATTTTACATTATGGGGGTCAAAACTGGGGTATTACTTTTAAATTCCCCTCATTTAGTTATTGGCGGATCACCCTGCATCCTAGGTTATTCTGTGTGTCTTTCCCACCAGGTTAATGCATGGTCCTCTAACTTCAGTCGATAAAATGAGATATTTTTTCTCCTCTGCTATTTGATGGATACTAAAATAAACCTCTAACTACTGCAGCCAATGATTCAGTTTTTTAAGCATTGATCTCACCTTAATACAGCTTAATGTCAACTTTCACTTCCATCTTGGATAGAGAATGTGAATGAATATCAATACAAGAACTCATATTCTCTTTCTCAGGGTCTTTCATCGGCTCCTTCTCTAGGATGCCTTTATCTTCCAATATCCCCTCAGATTTGATCCCTAAGTTTGAGCCTACAAAATCACTGAAAGGGCCAAAGTTGTTCTTCAAAGTCACCATGAGGATTGGCATGTTGTGTGAGATATTGACAACTTGTATATATCCATTTTTGTAAATCACTTCCCATAATCGTTCACCGATCCTTGAATAGACTTGTCTGTTGTGACTAGGGTTTGAAGACTTTTTTCTTTTTTCACCAATTACTAGATCCTACGATTACCCATGAAACTCAAAAGAAAACTACTATGATACCATTATGATTCTTAAACTGACATGGATATTCCATTGGAATAGTTCATCACAATGGATCTTATCACTAAGCTAGTTCTTTTAATTAGCTTATTTTTAGAACTATAAGAGAAAATATAGAATAGGAAATATACATTCAATGCATACATTATCTTGGGAAAACACCTATGGGAAAAAACCTAGTTGGAATGAGGACTATCCCTTGCTCTTTTATGTAGAATGCAAATACAAAAGGAAATTGGTACTTGCAATGGAGTTTACCTTGGACACTGTGGCCCAAATCGGCGCTACATAATCTATTACTACCTTTCTTATGCTTCACAACCACCCCTTATTGATGCCTCAACGATGGAACAATACAATAAAAATGAAACCCCTTCTTTTCCTAACATCTCAATATTTAACATAGCCCAATAACCATTTAGGGTTAATTTTAGGGTTTGTGCATGCCCCGATTTCCATTTAGGGTTAGGGTTTTGGACCTTCTAGAATGTTCTTGAAAGTGCACACATGACTAGATCCACATGTGCAAGAAATGAGAGCCAATATGGAATCCACTCAGAATTATGGTGGTCAACTGGATGGGTCAATTTGCGGGAGGCATAACTTCTTCATACAGACTCAAATTTAGGCAATATTTGGACCATTGGAAAGGTATCCGGGTGTAGAATTGTTTCATGGCTGATGGAACTAGTGATGGGTTGTTTTACCCCAAAAAATGTTGTTTAGACCCTCAAACAGGCCTCGAAGGCTCTAGGACCCCAAATCTACAAAATGAGACTTGCCCATCAAATGGGCCCTACAAGCCAATTCATCCAATCTTTCAACCCTGAAAGCTCCAAATAGGTTACAAATTATATATGATCCAATTCAGATCAGATTCCATCTATATTTCTATCTTTATTTTTTTCTCCACGTAATTCATATAACCAACTAGTCATCAACCTTTTAGATTTGAGCACGGGATTCATTAAAATGGTAGAGGCTTATGCTAAAAGGTGTGGTTTTCCTAATTTAACAAACTCTTATGGAATGACCTAAAACATAGGTAATAAAAAAGGAAAAGATAGAACTGACTATCACACATTCAACTAACTAGAAGACATTAATGGGACACAAGTATAATCATATTATATATTAATTGATGAAATACGTAGATTACAAATTACAATAAGGAGAAATCAACTTTCTGCTTGGATCTTGGTCAACAATCTAACACTTTCTCGCTATTATGATTTAGTTGTTACTCCTAATCCAATGGGCTCTCCATTCATAATTTATATGTTATTATATATGCCTCTATTTGACTCCTTAGTTTTCAATTTAATTCTTTTAATTGTTATTTGTTTGTTTCCCTTCCTTTCGTAACTATTTGGATTCCTTTATCACTTTAATTATTCACCACATCTAAAGCAAAATTTGTGTAATCATTACGTCAATCTATATGCACTATTCCAATTATCTTTCAAAATCTCCTCACACTCTTTTACCTTTATCATATTCCTAATTGTTATAACTCCATACTCATCCTCAACTCTTATGCTATTTTCTTCTTTGCACCAAAGATTACAATTCATCATGTTTTAATCATTACGTCAATCTATATGCACTATTCCAATTATCTTTCAAAATCTCTCACACTCTTTTACCTTTATCATATTCCTAATTGTTATAACTCCATACTCATCCTCAACTCTTATGCTATTTTCTTCTTTGCACCAAAGATTACAATTCATCATGTTTTTTTGTGCATGCTTATCCGATTGCAATTGGACTAATCCATTCACACATTTCTTCCAACTTTGTTTCCTTATCTCCTTGCATGCATTATCCATGCTCATTATGAGAAATATGATTATTCTCGTGCGAAAAAATAAAAAAATGAAAGATGAATAATCTTGAATCTACATGCATAAACTAGTAAGGGGAAATTTTAGAAATTACATGTTAATTGAATAAAAATTTCTCAAAATTCACAAGAGTTTAAGTAAAAAAATAAAGTGTATAAAGGAATTGAAACTATTGTGACAAGTCTAATCATGGTAAAAAACTTTATTTCAATATTTTCTACCTATAAAAGAAAAATAAGTCCAAAAACACCAATATGGATATTTTCTAGTTTTTCTACCACTTTTGTTGCTTTGGGAAAACCTAAAAAATTTAGTGGATTGTTTATGATGTGCCTCTCACACATAATGTTTCTTTGTTCAAGTATATTAATAAAAGTAATACTTGCCGTGGAAAAGTGGACAAAGGTATGTTTGGAAAGTAGATGTAATAGACGAGTAGTGAATTCAATTTTTATAAGCTGTAAAATTAAAATTTAAAGGTTATTTGACTTTTATAATAAAAGTAATAATGTAGTGGGATCATTTATGGTTTGGGAAAATGATTCACTTAAGTTGATTTCGATGATATTTTTGAGATGTAAATTAATTAGTGGACAAATTCATTTTTTTTAAGTTGAAATGTTTTCTTAAGTTTGATAGGAATTTGCAAGAAGTTATAATTCTATTTGATTGATGAGAATTTTGACCATAAAACTTTGTTGTGAAGGTTTTGGCCTATTTTAAGACTACTAAAATTGTGAGAATTTGAAAAAATGAGTAGAATAACACAATTTTTCCTTGGCACTACAAAAATAATGGTTGTGTGTTTGAAAATAACTAAAATTTCAAGAAAAAATTGAGAAGAGCCAAAAACACTTTTTGTCACGAGACCAAACTTGTTTTTCCTCATGAGCATCCCAATGCCATCCAAAATCCTAGTCAATTGTGCGGCAACAACATGATCTTGCTAGTTGGGCATGACCATCAATCTCAAGTATCACCTAGACTACGCCTCACCAAAAGCTCATGACCAAACCTAAGCTAGACACCTTAGAGTTTAGTGTAATGTCAAATGATCATTTCACCATAGGCGATGCACCATCACCACCCAACCTTAGACAATGCTATGCCATTGCCTCCCCCGAGCAGCAACACTTGAACGATTGATTGCCCAACGTTATGATGATGTTGTCACTCATCTACCCAATCCTTGATAGTGCTTGAAGGTCCTATCCTAGCTCCGCCTGACCACATACCTTCGTTGCATCCATGAATGCTATTGTCTTAGCATAGTTGACACAGAGCGCATCACATTTCCAATCGTATCATCCTCTGTTGAAGCCTGTTAAGCAACGCCTCGCTAGTTGTCTCATCCTACTTGACTCGATGTCCTTGGTACTCCTAGCCTCCTCACTAGTTACACTATTCCATCTGTCTCATGGCCATCACCCATGAGTTGGCCACCAAGGTTACCAAAATCATCTGCACTCGTTGTGCACCCTTAGTCATGTATGGCTGTTGGCAGGCGGTTTGGTAAGGGAGAATCAGAGCATCACCGATGCTGCAACACTTCAGACGAGGTCGCTGAAGGAAGAAGACTCTATTATTTTATGTATTTTTTGAGTCGTTTGTACTGCAATAGGTGGGTTTTTGGGTCATTGGACCATATGAGATGTAATCTTGAGCTAAGTATACCGCAATAAGCGGGCTTTTGGGTCATTTGGACGCTGTGTCAGCTAGATTTTGGGTCTTTTGTCCAAGAGTCAGTTATGAAGTTGTTAGTAAGTGGACAAGCATTGTAAAGGTGAAAGCCTATATATAGACAGAAAGTTGTAGGTCGTGATATAGATTGCGGAGAGCTTTGATATGTAGTTTTGTGCGTATGTTCTGAGATCAAGAGATATTGTTGAAGTCTGTGATCTGCAGAGGCATTGTATTGGGTTTTTGCAGTAAATAATATGATGTGATGAAACTATTCTGTGCAATCCTGGTGTGTCTTCTATCTTTTGATGGTAATGCAATGTTTCTTTGATGCAATAGTCGTTGTACTGTTATAATATGTTGCAACAATGAATGTTTCCATTAAATGATGCTATGAGTACAATAATGTCGAAGTGAATGCATAGATTTATCGTTGAATGTTGCAATAAGATTAAGTAGTTGATGCCACACACATCCTCCTTCATTCAGCGGAAACATGGTTCCATCCACTCTCTCTTGATCGCCTCGGGTGAGACCTCATCTGCTCTACAGGTGTTGTTGGGTAGGGTAGAACCTGTCTAGGCCGGTGCTCAGGGAGATCGCGCGTGGGTTGGTGTCAACAGTGATGGCAACCCCTGTCGACTAGGTTTGAGTCAACAAATGGTTCCGTTGCTAGGACCATGTGCGAAGTGAAGGAGGATATGTTGTGGCACCCGATGAAACCCAAGATCCAGGAATGGTTTGATCAAAAGCTACAAGAATTCACCGAAGAAGAAATCCGGAACACTCTACTGACAACAGATTAGTGGGTGGATAGATATATTCACGACGGACTGCATGAATGGTTTTTCTTGTGAATTCCCAGTCATTTTGTATGAGTGGTTGGCGAAGTTGACCTTCCAGAAGAGGAACTTCCAAGGTGGTGAAACTGACGACCTGGACCCCTGAGTTGATTCAGGAGCTACAGGAGGTTGATAATAAAGCATCGTGGGCTGTCGAAGTGTGGTTCGATAGCATCCTAGAGGGATATATCACAGAATTCGCAATTGATACTCAGAAATCATATAGTGAAGCCGAAAGATATTTTTTCCGCGAACCTCGGGTTAGGTTTCTAATGTTGCTTCAACTGTCGATTTGCGAAAAGGGTATATTGAAGATGCATCTTGATCAATAGACAGCCTGGTGGGTGGAGGTCTTGGGTACCGCGACAGTTGGGGGGCGGTACATGGAATGATAAGGGGTATATGGGTGCAGGTCATGATGAGACTGTGAGTGAAGCCAAGGAAGAAAGTGGTCTTATGAGGGGAGGAGTGAGGTTCCGACAAGAAAAGAGGCAAAAGGATAGGAGAAGGTCCTGCTGCGGTCGAACCGCAAGGCCCATGAAGGAAGACCACACAGGAGAAGTGACTTCATTAGTCCTGACAGGGACAACCAGGCTATGCCCAGGATAGAGGTAGGGACCAAACCCCAGCACCCAAAAGTACCCACACCTACACTCACTATCTCTTAGATAGCAGGAAATACCACTTCAACACCGCCAAGTTCGTCAATACCACAGAAGTTAATCGGTAGTAGTACAGCGAAAGGAGGAAGGAAACCCATAATGGCAGGCAATGATGCTAAGTTACCGTTGTTTCACGGGGAGTGGGACAGACAACCCAGAATAGTATTGGTTTTTTATGTGAATCCATCTGGACCATAAAACAGATCACTGATGATGCCGCTAAGAAAGGACAGTTAGCGACAACTCTGTAAGGTCGTGCATTAGATTGGTCTATGAAGTTTGTTCTAGTCCCTACAAGAGCCCTAGAGAAGTCACTAGATGAGATCCGGGATGGGCTGATTGTAGAATTCAGAAAGCCCAAGTCCTGAGGCTCAATATATTACGGAATTGAAACAAATTAAGCAGTATCCCAATGAGACGGTGTAATATTTCGACCAGTGATTCAAGACGCTATTGGAAAGGGTTAGTTTCGATATGAGCGTCGTCCAACATAAAGAGTGGTTCATCGCGGCACTGCTACCACATATTCGGATACCATTGATGCAACAAAACATCTCGACGCCCTGTGAAGCTCTGATATTGCAATGCGATTGGAGGCATCGCCGGATTGAATAAAATGTAGCCAGGATGTCACAGATACAAACACATCTTGCTAACTTGACTATACAACTGCAAGATTTGAAGAAGGGCAAGGAGCAATGCAAAGGAGTATGGTGTACGCGATGTCGAGGAGAAGGGCATACAAAGGGCAATTGCTCGGATTTCCTCAATTATTTGGTTTCAGGAGCACCAAATCCGTTGAATGGTCGGGGGTAGCATGCTGTGGTTGTCCCATCTGCCATGTATATGGGCACAGCCATGACAATTGCCCAATTCTGCAAAAAATGGTCACAACCTCGAGGAATCTTTATTGTACATTTTGCAAATCGGTGGGTCACGATGACAAGGATTGCTGTGCATATGGGTTTGCTACAAGAAAGAATGTATGATGCGTTCTATGTAAAGGCATGACCAGCGTGTCGTACAACAGTCGCAATCACAGCCGCAGGTAGCCCAGCCGCTACCTCGACCACAGATGCAATTTGTACCACAGCAACAGCAACCACCGCAGTTCATGCCACAATATGCTCTGATGTAGATGGCTCCACAACAACCATAGTATGTACAACAACCTTAGTATGCACAACAAGGGCAAGGAATGCAACCAGCACCAATGCAGCAGCAGTTCAACCAACCACAGTACCAGCAGCAGGGAGGATTCTAGGGAGGATACTGGGGAGAACGTGGCAGAGGATTTGGTCGTTGGAGGAGGACGAGGTGGGTCGCAGACCTGTTCAATGCTATCACTATGCGGTATGGGGACACTACTAGCGGGACTATCCACTGCTGCAGAACAGTGTACATTCTGTTTTGTTAACGATCACACAATTGAGAATTGTCCACAGTTGATTGCGCAATGGAAAGCAGGGAATACTCCCCAGTTTGCAGAACCAGGCCCCAGGCACAGCAACCTGCCCAGAACCAAGTGCAGCAACCACTGCAGAACCAGAATATGTGATCAAATCAGAATCAGAATGTGAACCCACGCAGGAAATCCGTCGCTAAACCAGACCCAGGGTGCAAACATCGCGACAATTTTCTGCAGAGCCAAGACCGCAAGATGCTTCTGTTGCTGTGGTCACTCGTGGAGGAAGACAACTGGAAGAGGACAACTCAATGATCTGGTTAGCCGGACAAAAGAAGGTATCATTTGACATTGATGCGGAGCGGGAGGCATTTCTTCAAGCATGTCGTGCACTAGAAAAAGATCGAGGTAAAGCTGTTGTGTATGACATGCTCTCTACTTTTGATACTACTTCAAAGGTCTGACCCGTCGCGGCAGTCCATCACATTCAAACATTTTTGGAACATTGTTTAGCCCTGGCAAGAGATATTGACGCTCTTGCTTGATTGAAGCTCTGTTGCGACGACCGACTCAAGATCGACAAGAGTTTATGGTTAATTCCTTACAACGACGGAAGACGAGTAAGGAGATGCAGATTGAATATTCAAATTGGCGACTATGATGTTGATTCCGTTATTCTGGATCTTGGTTCCGGATGTCAACATCTTGACCAAGCAGGCTTGGCAGGAGATGGGGAGTCCCCCATTGAGCTGGTCTCCTATACAGCTCTAGTTAGCTTAATCACGCTAAAGTGACACCGATTGGGAGAGTTCCACGAATGGTGGTGGACATTGAGGGAATGAAAACATATGCCAAATTTTATGTAATAGAAGTAGTTGAAGGAGGAAGCTCTTATCCCGCATTACTAGGGATTGGATGGGCTTAATGATAGTGGAGCTGTAATCAACTTCAAGCAACAGATGATGACTTTTGAAAATCGCGATCTTAGAGTTATCGCCCCGTTGGATCCGGCTGAAGGATGCCGCTACATAGAACCAGTGAAGGATGACGATCCCAGTGAATGGGACCATGCATTCAATATCTCTGAATATTGTATCCCATACGACTGCCAAGGGGTGAGCTGGGATGTGCCAGCGACAGCTCTGTGTCATCCGACTCTGATGATGCACTAGAATATTGGCAAAACCACTTGCACGAGGTGTCTCTCCATAAGTGTGGGTTGATCACGCAGTCATTATGCCGTGTCACAACTGAAAACGGTCACACTACCCAGTATATGAAGGACTTCCTAGCTTATCTGACTTTCTGACGGAGTTTTAGGAAAGAGTTTCTGAACCACAACAATTGCTGATGTTGAACGAAGCACTGAAGGCTTGCCCCCAGAACGCTGGTGGGCGACACACAAGGCATCAATTGATGGATGGTCAAAATGCAGAAGATTGATGATGGTATGCTTTGGTGATACTGAGTTTACCACCACTGGAAAGTATGATGGTCGAAATGATCCTGGTGGTCACTTGATGGAGTCTCAGAAGTTATGGGTATCGCGATCAAGAGATGAGTGGGGTCCATGCTTTTATCTATACTTTGGATGAGATGCCACGATCATGGTATACTGCAGCTGAGTTGCGAGGAGAAATTTCTACTTAGTTGGAGCTCATAGTGTGTTTTACCCATACATTCAGTTTTGCGGATGCCGATCCAGAGGTCAATAATGCATTACAGCTCATCCGTGATGTAATTTTGCAAGTTGTTCCCGGTGGCATATCCTGCGGATCCACACACGCACTGCCAGATGCAGTCTCTCATGGAATGCCTTGAATATCAGTGGTGGGCCAGAAGATGGTGATGATCCACGGAATGTGAATATCTCGGAATCAGAAGGAAGTCATGTTGTGGTACCACCTGATGCGCCAAGCGAATCTGATCAGTCAGCCGCCGAAGATCCGCAAGTATTAATATTTGGGACAGAGGACACTCTGAAGTTCGCAAATGTCGGGGATTACTGAGATGATGAGCTGATAAGCAAGGTCACTGTGATTTGCTCCATGAGTTTCAGGGACGTATTTCCTACAAATTTTTCTGACATGAAGGGGATTCTGGGCGACTTAGGAGGGATGAAGATTCCATTAAACCAAATGCTAAGCCGATCCGGCAACGACCCTATCGATTTTGAATCCGTGACATAAGGAGAGGGTCAAGGAAGAAATGGATCGCATGTTGGACGCCGGTATCATTGAACCAGTTGAGGAGTCGGAATGGATTAGGTCCTATGGTGGTACAGGATAAGAAGACTGGCGAAGTGCGCATTTGTGTCGACCTTAGGAAGCTAAATGATGCATGTTTGCATGATCCAGTTCCCAACCTCGTTACTGATGAAGTGCTCCGAAGGTGTGGGTGGCCAGGAGATGTACTCCTTTCATAGATGGGTTCTCTGGCTACCATCAGATCCGCATTGCAAAAGAAGATCGCCATAAGACAACTTTTGTTACTGAATGGGGCTGCTTTCAGTACACTGTAATGTCATTCGGGCTTGAAGAATGCACCTGCGATATTTTCGTGGGTTGTCGTTGTTGCATTCAAAGATTTCATTTAGAAGTTTTTGCAGGTATACATGGACGATTGGATGGTTTATGGTTTGGCCCCGCGATCATTTGGCGAATCTACGATTGATCGTTGGAGCGATAGTCGGCAGCACCAGATCTTGTTGAACCTAAAGAAATGTATTTTCTGTGCACTATTTGGCATACTGTTGGGTCATATTGTGTGTAAAGCAAGGATTGTTGGTCAACCCAACAAATATTGCGCTCATTCTAAGTTTGACACCACCGATTACTATTAAGTAGTTACGGGCGATGCTAGGGACACACGAGGTATTATCGCAAGTTCATCAGGGGTTATGTTGCGATTACCACCCCTGCTATGGAGAAGTTGTTGAAGAAGGATGCGGTATTCCAGTGGAGCCTTGAATGTCAGGATAGCTTTGAGACACTAAAGGCGAAAATGGCTTCGGCGCTGATATTGGTATTTCCTAACTGGAGTAAGGAATTCCATGTTCATGTTGATGCCTCATCGATCGCGCTAGGAGTGGTATTGGCCCAGCTTGGAGAGGGGGGATCTTGATCACCCCATTTCTTTTGCCTCAGCCAGAAGTTGTCATCTGCAGAAAGAAACTACACCTCACTACGGAGAGGGAAGGTCTTGGCAATGGTTTATGCATTACAGAAGTTTCGCCACTATCTTATTGGGAGGCCATTTCAAGATGTTCACAGATGATTCTGCATTGAAATACCTGGTCAATAATCCTATGTTGGGAGGGAAGATATGTCGATGGCTACTTCTTTTTCAGGAGGTTTGATTTTGAAGTAATTGTGAAGCCAGGGCGGTTAAATGTTGGCCCGGATCATCTCTCCTAGATTGAAACAGGACAGGAGCCAACTAATATTGTAGATGGGTTTGCCTGATGTGCAATTATTTAAAGTTGAAGTCGTGTTGACGGATATTTTGAAGAAATCAATTCAGTATCTGGTGATAGGTACTGCACCAGAGGAATTCACCACTAATCACAAGAAGGCAGTTGGTCGTCAAGGCTGCAGATTTCCAACTAATCGCAGGAGCGCTATACAAAATGGGTGCCGATGAGATATTGCGACGGCTGTGTCTTGCCACATGAGCAAGAGCAGATCCTTTCCGAAGCACATGTAGGAGTCGTTGGAGGGCAACTATGGTGGCTGTGAGACGGCAAGGAAGGTGCTTCGAGTGGGCTCTGGTGGCCTACGCTGCAAAGTGATGCGATAGATTATGCACGGTCCTGCGACGTTTGTCAGAGAACTGGGAATCCATCCAAACGGGATGAGATGCCATTGATGCCTCAGTTGACATTACAACCATTCGAAAAATGGGCAGTAGACTTTGTGGGACCCATCAACCCACCGGGTAAGCGCACTGGTGCTAGGTATATCATCATGGCGACAGATTACTTGACACGGATGGGGTGGAAGCTGCACCAGTCCATTGATTGCTCCACGGCCACAGCCGACGCAGTTTCTCTTTGACCCACATTGTCACTCGCTTTGCCTGCCCCCAAGATATTGTTGAGTGATCAAGGCAGCCACTTTCTTAATCGCACCATCAACGCATTGATGGAGGAGTTGCAGATACAGCATAAGAAGAGTACACCCTATCATCCGCAAGCAAATGGCACAGTGGAGGCTTTCAATAAGATATTGGAGCATGCCGCTAACAAAGGTGTGCAATGTGAACCACAATGACTGGGATCTAAAAAATCCCAACAAGTATTGTGGGCCTATTGCACCACATGTAAACGGTTGATAGGGAAGACACCATTCAAGCTGGTGTATGGGCAAGAAGTGGTTATGCCTTATGGAGTATATCATTCCGAGTCCTGCGCATAGCGGCAACAACTGGTATGGATGCTGCGGAAGCATTAGAGGAATGCCGTCGCACAGTTAATCCAGCTAGAGGAAGATCGCTTTATCGTCGGTTTTCATCAGGTGTGTGGAGAAGGATCGCCAGAAGGCTTGGCATGATCGCCACATCAAGAACAAACAGTTTCAACAAGGTGATTTGGTGGTTGTTGTACAACAACAAGTTTATGAAACATTCAGGAAAATTGCAGATGCATTGGCTTGGTCCGTATCGCATTAGTAGCATTACTTTAGGAGGAGTGATACAGTTGCAATATTTGGATGGGGCGATGCTCCCCAAATTGATTAATGGTAGCAGGTTGAAGCCCTATCGGTCGGGCTTGGAATAGCACGATGCCTGAGTCCGCATCAGGGAAAAAAAAAACAAGTGTAGATTGATTGGTGGAAGGATGGCGCACCAACAACAACGGAATGCGGAAGCAGGGGAGGCTTCTGCCGCAAGTACGGAGCAGTCTATGACAAGTGGCAGCGTTGTGATTGAGGTCACATCAGAAATCATTATGCAGATGGGACTTTTTCCTTTTAGACGGATATGATCGTTAGTCGATTTAAATTGTGCCAGAAGAACGCATGTTTGGAATCAAGAATACACCAAGGCAGCATGGCCGATGGCACCTAAACAGGCGAAAGTACGATTGCTCCGAAGTCAAGCTAATACTCACACGGAGCAGCGGAATATTATGATTACCCTGGAGCGTGAGCAGGTGGTGCAAAGGATTGCCGAGGCAGATGAACGGCTGAATGCGATATATAAATATAGGACCTGAGGATAGTAAGAGCATAGAGGTTGTTTCAGTTAAGAGGGGTTATGTTACGAAAGGCTTAAGCATCTAGCTAAGTTAGGAATTCCAAGGAGGTTGTCGAAATGATCCATTTTATTTCATGTGGTAGCACACCCGGTGTGCTGAGGGCCCGAACCATGAGTGTACATGAGCGGTTGGATCAAGATGTGCCTCGGACACTCTGGGGTTACAAGCATGAAGTCTCGTCCGAGATGTCTAGGCAGTTGGTGATGATTCGAAGTCTCGTGGTCCCAGCGACCACACAAAAGGGGGGGGTCGTTGCCCCCGGGTCCCTGTAACATGTGCTTACTAGTGTGAAACAGATGTGCCAAAACCACTGGTCTGTTTTACACTCTGGCGTTGCTTGCAAAATTCCTCTCCATCTACAATTGGTCTCTCGAGACTAGAGGATGAGTTTGCAAGGTTTGCGACAGTGAGCCAGGAAGTGTCCACTTTTGGGCAAGAAGTACATGACAGCAAGCAGATGATCAGTGTAGCAAAAGGAGCAGGACAACATCGCGCGATACAGATAGCAAGAATAGTTGCATAGCTATAGTTCAGCCCTAGTAGAATGAAGACCACAGAATACACCATGTCCAGTTGATGCAGCTCGAGGGCGAACCACAAAATTGTGTTGGGGGCCTGTTGGCAGGTGGTTTGGTAAGGGAGAATCGCAGCATCGCTGATGCTGCGACACGTCAGACGAGGTCGCTGAAGGAAGAAGACTCTATTATTTTATGTATTTTTTGAGTCGTTTGTACCATAATAGGCGTGTTTTTGGGTCATTGGACCATATGAGATGTAATTTTGAGCTAAGTATACCGCAATAGGCGGGCTTTTGGGTCATTTGGACCGTGTCAGCTAGATTTTGGGTCTTTTGTCCAAGAGTCGGCTAGGAAGTTGTTAGTAAGTGGACAAGCATTGTAAAGGCAGAAGCCTATATATAGACAGAAAGTTGTAGGTCGTGATATAGATTGCGGAGAGCTTTGATATGCGGTTTTGTGCGTATGTTCTGAGATCAAGAGATATCGTTAAAGTCTGTGATCTGCAGAGGCATTGTATTGGGTTTTTGCAGTAATAATATGATGTGATGAAACTATTTTGTGCAATCCTGGTGTGTCTTCTGTCTTTTGATGGTAATGAAATGTTTCTTTGATGCAATAGTCGTTGTACTTTTATAATCTACTACAACAATGAATGTTTCCATTAAATGATGCTATGAGTACAATAATGTCGAAGTTAATGCATAGATTTATCGTTGAATGTTGCAATAAGATTAAGTAGTTGATGCCACACACATCCTCCTTCATTTGGCGGAAACATGGTTCCGTCCACTCTCCCTTGATCGCCTCGGGTGAGACCTCATCTGCTCTGTAGGTGTTATTGGGCAGGGTAAAACCTGTCTGGGCCGGTGCTCAGGGAGATCGCGGTGGGTTGGTGTCGACAGTGATGGGAACCCCTGTTGACTGGGTTTGAGTCAACAATGGCTAGTGCACCCTCTGTCACGTCGTTAGCCATGGAGCTCAACGTAGGGTCATTACAATCTCCCCCACTTAAAGATGTTGATGTCCTTGTCAATGTGGCTCCATTGGCACATCTAATGAAAGGGGTGTTGTTGGTAAAGGGACACTTCCACATATGCCATACTCGAACATGGCTCATATACGATATGCCATGGAACTAGACTTGTTTTTCCTCTTGAGCATCCCATACCATCCAGAAGCCTAGTCCCTCCGCGGCACTGAGGTGATCTTGTTATTTTTAGTTCTTAGATTCTTGTAGTGGTTTGTTTCAGGTGTGGATTTTGGGAACTCTGCAGTAGCCATTTCAAATGTTGACATTTTGAACCAGGATCGAGGTTCATCTTCAAGACAATGAGCCATCCTGAAGATGAATCTCAATCCTGGTTCAAAACGTCGACATTTGAAATGGCTACCATAGTGAACTTGCTAGTTCGTCATGACCATCAACCACAAGTATCACCCAGATTACGCCTCACGGAGACCTCCTAATCAAACCTAAGCCAGGCACCTTATAGTTTAGCAGAATGTCAAAAGCTCATTTCACCGTAGGTGATGTTGCACCATAGCCACCCAACCTTAGACAATGCTACACCATCGCCTCCCCCGAGCCAACAACACTTGAACGACCAATTTCCTAACATATAATGACGATGTTGTTGACCATCTGGCCCAATCCTTGATAGTGCCCGAAGGTCTTGTTCTGGCTCCACCTGGCCACATACCTTCGTTGCATCCATCAACGCTATTGTCCTATCATGGTCGACATACCGTGCATCACATTGCCAATCATGTCATCCTCTTCCTAAACCTGCTAAGCAGTGCCTCGTCAATTGGCTTGTCCTACTCAGCTCAATGTCCTTGGTCCTCCTAGACTGCTCGCTAGTACACCATCCTATCTATCTCATGGGCATCACCCATGAGCTGGCCACCAAGGCTACCAAAATTGCTTGGACTCTTCGTACACGCTTAGTCATGTCTGCCAGCACGCCCTCTATCACGCCATTGTCCATGGCACTCAACATACGGTCGTTACACCTTTGTTGTTGGTTCAAAGTAACATACTAGATTTAATGGAAAAAACATATTTAAATTAAAATGTGTTATATATATAACAGTTTAGATTAAATAAATTTCCAATTCATAAATATACCTTTTTATAATAATTTTTCATTATTTATAACGTGAAAAAATGATTTTTTATTAAACTAATACATATTTAATATTATAAATACAACTAAAAAAATAAAAAAACAAAAATTGAGAAGTGATATAATCCTGGATTTAAAATTATTCCATAAAACATTATACCAAAATGCCAAAAATACAAGTATCCAAGTGAGAAGAATAATACACATTGAAGCAGAACCAAAATTATGGAAAAAATAACTCGATCCACATGCACAAGGTAGAACTCAAAGTCTTAATTGTGCAAGCAATTATAATTCTACATAACATCAATAAGTGAAGCATTACAAAAATACTGCCCATTCTTTTAGAACATACCTGTTCCTTGGTCTTGCACTTGCCTCTAAGCTGGAGGGACTATCAAACAACTTTGTACAAATTGGCCATAAGAAAACACCAAAGCTTTACAGTAGTTGAAAATGTCGTATGCTTGCTGCAAGGTGAACTATCCCACATGAAAATTGCAGATAAATATTTATGGACCTGGTCATCTACACATTCATTGCATTTTGCCATCGGAAGCAATCCTGATGACAAAATATTGAGCTTGATTGTTCTATATGGAAGGAAGAAAAAAACAATTTCAGATCTCAATCCTAATGCATAAGAAAGCTTACCAAACCTGGTCTTTAATCAATTGGGATTTCTACGACCTCGTTGATTCGGATTCCATATTCCTTGTGACGATGGCAGACCCAAGCAATCTGACCATCATCAGTGTATCTCACCCTCCATAACCCAAACTTCTCTGCAATAGCCATTCCGTTGAGACACCTTTGGCTTTTCAAAAAGTCCAACAACCACTGTTGGGCTGCTCTGAATTGATTCATACCCAAAGGTGTATAATTCACATCTCGAGATCTGCAATTCACATCTTGAGATCTAACTGTTAAAGCTCTGATCCCGGTGTCCGCAATATGATGGACTACTCCAGCTCCTGCTCCAAATAGGAACGAAGATTCTGCTAACTTGGCAACTTCCCTGCTCAAATCAGGGATCATTTCACCCATCCCTGCCACAACATGGGCAGCCACTTTCAGGGCAAAGGTCAGCATTTTCATGAATCCGTTAACATATGGAAAGATGCTCTGCACTGTTCTGTTGTCGACTTTCAGTAGATTGCACCCGAGTTGGCCATCAACGACATGCAATTCCCGCCTGTATTCACATAAGAGATGTAATTGTAGTGCATTCATGCTGGGAACAATGTCTGTCACCAGCCTTTTTGCAAAGCCGCTGTCGGCTCTAACAAAATAGAACATGTGTGGGACTTTTCTCTCTTCCAGCTGAACTGAGAAGTTAATCAGATTGTTCAACTTTCTGTGGAGTTCCAGCAAAAGGTTGTGTTCATAATACCTCAGTCCTTGAATTTCTTGCTTGATGTCCTGGAGGTCCCTCTCAATGATCTTAGGCCTTTCCAACACCTTCTCAACCCCCTTTGGAATCCCAGTAATGGTAGGAGACACAAACCCATCTTCTTGTTCTTCATCGTCATCATCATCATTTTGAGCACTTTGAGAACCGGGGATCTCGTTAGCTGATGGCACATCCAACTCAACAGCAAGCCTGTAAAGATCGTGATATCGTCTTTGCAATACATCCCTGAAGTCTTCCTCCCCAAGCAGGTCCCTTGCGTAGTCGAATCCGGCCCCTATGACAATAGACCGACCTTCTGCAACAGCACTCCAAGTATGCTGATAATTATATATACTGTTTGCTGGAACTGACAGTAGCTCTTGCTTCAGATACTCCACCAGAACAAATTGGCCTTTCCTGTACCTCGGTGGTATCAGGTCCTGCACACATTGTGGCCTTAAAATACCCTCGACTAATATTACCCCTTGACAACCTGCAAATGATGCACAGAGTCTTAGAATGCTTTGAACAACAACTTGGTTCAGAACTTTAAGAGTTTCATTGAGGTCTTGTGATGAACAAGCCAGGATATCGATATAGTAGCCCCTTTCGCCGCCAAGTTCAACTCGGATGTCAATGCCATTGATGATTATCGAGATCAGGTTCTTCTCAAGCTTGTAAGTAGCACTCTGTCTGTTAGCTGACCCCAGGATTTTGTTGTAGAGGTGCATCTGTGACAGATAAAAAAAGTGGGCATGAAAATCAAATAAGGTGCAGACCAAAATATTAGATATAGGCATCAAATATATCGAAGGGACGTTCCTCCAGTTTCATAAACAATAACAGGGAATTTGATACTGTTCCTTATATCTCACTCCTCTTGTTCTTCAATGGCGGCCACTGTTCCTATGAAACCAACACATTAATGTAGCAGAAACTGGAAAACCAGAGGTAAGAAAAAATGGATGGTAGGTAGGGGCAACTTGGGACATGAGCTTGTTGTCTAATGGCAAAGTGAAGAAATTGCTTAATGCAAGTTTCAAGTTGCATCCTTGGCAATGAGAATGACACTTGTGGTAGCCCATAACCGAAGCAGCCATCATTTGCACCTCATGCTTCAAGGGCGGTAGTGATTATCCAAGCTACGCTACTATCGGATATTTATGCCTGGACAAGTACTTTGAGGCTTGAGCTATGTTCATATCTGCTCTAGATACTATTGTAATTGCACCTAGTACAGGAGGTGGGGACAACTTGGTGGTATTTGGGAATCATCTAGGGGTAAGGAGTTGCCCATCATGCATCTGCATGTAATTCTGGTATGGATTGCAAATAGAAAAAGGATTCTTACTGGAATTTATTGAATGTGAGTTTGCACCGCTCTTCCAAAACTCTTCTAACCATCCTCAACTATTTCTATATTCTGGTCCCCACAGCCCCAGACAAATTGATTTGGAGAATGCATTCCAGTTGTGATGAATACAACATTTCTTGGGTCTTGAATTTTCAGCAATCCCAACTGTTAGATGCCAATGTTGATTGAAAACTGCAAAAATCAATTGTGGTTTCTCAAAAAATTTCCTAGTGAAGCTTGTTTTCTGTGAGTTTTGCTACATCAAAATCTTTCCATGAACAACAACTTATGTGTGGGTTCCATGGTTCTTTGAGGTGCAAGCAATGTAAAGCTGTAACTTCTAGAATTTGAGTCATTTACTTAGTTTTTGTTATTTCACTAGGAAGGTTTCGCTCATGGCAACCATAGAGTTGCATTTTGTTTCCTAACACCTTTTTAGCTAGAGGGAAATCCTTTGTCAGTTTTGGTAGGTTGGGACAAATTACAATGACTATCCTTTCAGACTACAAAGGAAAAACAATATGAAAAGTTTTCTTGCCCTCCCTACCAATTTGCTGTAAAGTCAATTTGGATAACCAGACAACACAATTTTTCGAAGATGAGATCCAGAGAGGGGAGAAGACCTGATTTTGGGCCAGTAACAAATTGATGAGTTTCTTTGAAGTGCATTCAAAGAGGGACAAAGAGTGTGGACAAGCCATAACTGGTGAAAACTAGTATGTGTTTGGTTCTGTTTCCTTGATTCGATAGAAAAAAATTACGGTTCACTCCAGGCCGTGGCTGAGTATCTAAAGCAGATGATATCCTGTTGGATTTCTGGAGACTCAATTTTCACAGAGATTTAAGGACAAATCCTTGTTTATTGGTGCAAGTAACCATCTATGTGATTTCTCCGATAGTTTTTCTATTTCAAATATTGAAAGCGTGGCCTGTGTTCCCAGTAATGAAGCTGAATTTAGGACAGTTCTAAGAGGCTTAAATATTGCTTTACAAAGACTCAAAGAGAGATCTGAGAGCTGATTATCCAGGGAAATTTCAAAGTGGTCTTTGAAGCATTGTTAGAAAATTAGAGTGAACCATGTGGAAGCATTCATCTTGTTCCTTGATGCATTTGCTGTGTCCCCTGCCTTCCACGAACAAGGGGATGCATTGGAGACATATTCCCTGCATCCCCATTTGCAGGTAATGTTGAGGAATTTCCTTCATAAGATAGATAGATAGATAGAATGGGGGAGTGATTGCCTAATGGCTCACAATCTTGAAGTGGATGCTCTTACTCACAATCTTGAGTCAGTATTTTTTAAGGGTTAAGTAGGTGAATCTTACCATATTATGCCTTGCACCCCAGAGAGTATGAGATCCAGCTTCGACTTCATTCAAGGTTAGGCAATAAACAGGACATGAATTCCCATGGATCTCTGATATCTAGAACAGCCATGTCTCCTATTCTTCTCAAAGAGTAAACTTAATTTTGATAGATTATTTTGCTTTTTTAAGAAACTAAAATCAAAAGGTCATACCTGCAACCTTGGGAAGAATCCAGGAGTGAGGAAAGTGTGATTTGAATCATCACACTCAAAATGTCTGCCAGTGTATATGAAGTCTGATCCACCTAGTTGCCATCTTTGTGGCTTGTACCGACCCTCTTCCAGTATTGCAGGAATGAAAAGCTTTGAATTAGGTTCGCCTGGATCTTGTTCATAACAGAGTTCCAGTTTCAACATCATCCTCACAAGGTCATTTGGGTGCACATTCTCAAGAATTCTCGGACCAAAACCAGGTACTGAACCCTGTAATGATTCTCTCAAAATGACCTCCAATTCTTTTCTAGTTGTAAATCCCCTTTGCTGTACATCCAAAGTAGATTGATTTTTGCTGTTCAATCTTACTAGACGTCCAAGCACTTCCTCACAGAACCACTCACAGTTCACTATGATGAAATCAAGCTCTTGAAAATAGATGATCTCTCCAATTTTATGCAAAGAGCATGCTAGTGCTCTTCGCCTCTCTTCAACCATTTTGGGGTCATCATAGCGAGACTGTATTCTCAGTGCTGGAACCTTCATTTGACACAGTTGAGCAAACTCTTCCCATCTCATAACTGGCTTGCTGGAATGCTCAGATTTCCAATTGAACAACAGCACTCTTAAGTCATCACATACTTGGTAAATTTTTGGAACCCTTTCTAATATTGTTTTGGCAGTTTGCTGCACATGATGAGCAACCTTATTCACTGAACCAGATGACCTTGCATCCACTGTATATACGGTTGGGTGTAATTCAACAAAGCTAGTGAAACGATCCCTAAGCCTGTGAACGCACTGGACAGCTGATAAATACAATTCTGAGCTTTCAGAAGTTTTATCAATATGAGTGAAAACAACGGTGACATGAGTGTGAAATGATTCTGCTCTTCTGGAATTGGATACAATAAATCTTAGCCAATAAAGTAGATCTTCTTCAAGTTCTTGAAGGTTTTTGGGTTCTCTGTTTTCTGGTTTTCTGAACAGGCTGCAAATTATGAGAAAGAAAGATGGGCTCCCCTGGCCAGGAAACATGAGATCATGAAAAGCATGGAACTCATGCTGACCCCCCAGGTCCCAAATTGAGATTCTAGTATCATCATCTTCTAGGACCTTGATTTTAATACCCTGAGCTCTTAGGATGGGTTCAACTGGATTTACAAGAGTTTTTATTTTGTCTACTGACGGAATCTTGGCTCGAGCGAAACTCTGCAATATGGAATTGCATAAAGTTGTTTTACCTGCAGCCAAATTGGAGATATCGGTCATCTGAATGGAAAAAATGAATCTTGATCCTCGAATTTATCATGGAATGCCTAGTAACATGCAAAACATGGATAAGTCATCTAATTTCAGAAAATTTTGAAATATAAAATTTTCTGACACTTGTAAAAAGCTTCAACCCTTGTTGGGTGATATCTGATTTGATTCCAAATAATGAATATTCTTCTTCGTGGCCATTGCATGATCGATCGATCGATAGATCTATATTTGTATGTATGCATTACATATAATATATTATCATTCTCCTCACTTCATACTACAATAATATATAGAAGTAGATTGGATCATTGCCTTTACCTTCGTGTACAACGAAAATTGATTAAGGGTGAATAGGAAAAGTCATAAATCTTGCCTGCAAATTCTTGTCCACAGAGAAAAACTCTTGCAGATTTGGGCACTGTCATGGGCATGTCCTTGAGAAAATCAATTTGTGGTTCGGCACTGGCATTCTGTCCAAGCCGTTGGTGAACACGATCAGTTTTACCAGAAGCTTGAAGCGGAGTTCCATTCAGATCGATCTCTTCAAGCCAGGGATTCACCTGTACTGTATCCATAATTGCTTCAAGTACGCCATCTCCTGCAACTCGTTTGCATCCCTTCAAAGACAGGGATTTCAAAGCTGTATTTCTTTGAAGAGCTGAAAGAATCTTGACGATATCAGCTGCACCCATGCTACTATCATCATTTATAGCAAATTTTAGCAAACTATGGTTTGTGGAGATCATCTGCACCAATGCATTTACACCATAACTACCCATTTTAGTCTGAGGTCCCCCAATGGACAAATATTTCAGAGAAGTATTTGCTTGCTGTTGGCCTGGTTTGAACCTACTTAAAGGACAGAGCAACTGATCAATTCCCCTTCCTCCCATTGGATTTCTTTCAAGTAGCAAGGATTGCAGGGTATGGTTGGAAAACAGAGCAGCTGCAATATAGCCAACAGCCTTTTCACTCATACCAGTGTTTGACATATTCAGATGTTTTAGAGTCCTGTTTTCCTGAAGGACTCTCCTGAACTCTTTAGCACATTTGGAATCGATATGATTTCCACTAATATCCATATTTTCTATAGTAGTATTACGACCCGAAGCGCACGCTACTCTGTAAGACCCAGAAGTATCAATTCTGTAAATCTTTAGGACTTTATTGGAAGGGAACAATTCCACAACCTTGGAATCCTTAGCTTTGCTGTCGCGGTTCCATACCTCAAGCTCTAAATTCCTATTCCTCCCCAATGTAGCAGAAACCAGAGGATAAGCTGCGATTGACTGCATATCTAATACTATCAGACGCCTGAGACTTGAATTTACTTCAATCATCTTGGCCAATTCTTCTGACCCTTTGAACCCAATTGAGTCTTCCCAAATCCGCAACTCCTCCAAGCACTCATTGATTCTCAAAGCCGAAGAAATGGCCAATGCCCCTGTTGGTCCGAGAGCAGACTTGGAGAAATTCAGCTCTTTAACAACACTGTTTTTCTTCAACATATTAGCCAGCATTTTAACCCCATCAGAGGTGAGATAACTTTCCTGAAAAGGCAGCCTTTTCAATGATGAACTTATGTTCACAAAATTGCATAGCTCTCTGACTTCATGAATGTTCCATCTTACTCTGTTGAAATACAAAAGTTTCAATGTTTCGTTCTCGTTTAGAGCTTGCAGAAGGGTCAGAAATGAATCATCATTCTGTCGAAGCTCTGGAATGTTGATGTTCAGAGATTTTTCGGTGTCTCTAAAGCACGATGTATCTGAATCTCGAAGTTGATAGAATGATAATGTTTCCAATGAAGGTTGCTGGGATATGATTGCGGCTATTGCTGCATCAATGCCTTGGAGAGTACTAGAACTAGCCATCTGGTTTCTTCTAAATCACTGTCAATGGCACTAAAACGATAGCATGGAGAATATAAGCCGAGGAAGCATAATTATGTAAATCAGTTCATTACTGTGAACCACAAAACTCACCAAATTCTCTAAAAAGCAGTGAAAAATCTGCCTGAAAACACCGTGAGCTACTGATCCATTTGATGCTAGGCGAAATTTCAACAACTAGTATATGACTCTGTACATGACAAAAGGTGATTCACTTTGACCTTAACTACACAAAAAGCAATTGATCATTTCAATGTATTCCTACATAAATTCAAATACTCTTTTTTTTTTTTTCATAGAAAAATATAACTTACTATTAATATGCGAAATAGTAAAATATGTCCAACTGTCAAGTCACTGTTCAAATACATACAAATCTGCCAATATGGAATCCCCGGAACAAACCGGTTATATCATCAATATGAAAATCAAGTGGTCTGTCTAAAACAGTCAATAATAGCTGCCAAAACCCATAGTCAGTCTGCTATGTGTCCAATAATATCAGAAAAGCAAATGCCACAACATCATAAGTATAAGCATCCCATAAAAGTCCAAAATATAACTGTCCACAAAACCATAACTATCGAAATCACCCCTGCAGGGAATGGAGTGTAATACTAATATTACACCCTATCTGAGTCAGCATCTGCATGTGGATGAGATAAGGCCGCAAAAAATATATGATAGATAATATAGATTTGCCCAACAAGATATTGGGCGTATCATAATCAAGTATCTGCACATGTAAACTACAAAACATATAAGTATCCAGCCGCATAAAAACCTATGGAAAGATAAATATAAGAGCAAAATAAGACAGACGCCCTCAAGACCAATGTAATAAGTAGGAACCATGAGAAAATAGCAAATCATCCCGCCATTCCTGCCACATGATGACCCCAGGCAGAGAGTTAAGAGCCCGTTTCGAGAGCATATCCGCCTCCAGATTGACCTCCCGGAAGATATGTTCAAAGTGAATATGTTCAAATTCTAGCATGAGCTTTCTAGCCTCCTCCAACCAGTGTTTGAGCAGGAGAATATTCAGAGAAGCAATGCCTTTAGCCCAGGCAATAATGGCCTGCGAGTCACCAAAAATAACCAGGGAGGAAATCATCCGTTGCCGGGCACAGAATAATAAGAGCCATAGGGCGCAAATCTCACTTCGAGTGTTTGAACCATTACCCAGGTTCAGCCAATAATGAACAGTGGTAGTATTGGAGATGTGTATAGTTGCTCCGGCACCCCCAGTGCCATTCAAACGAACAGCAGCCCCGTCGAAAAAACCACAAGGAAAGACAAGTATAGGAGGAGTCAAACGATTCCTCGATGTCCGCGTACTCGAGCCAACACCCGCACCAAAGGCAGATATGTATTCCTTGTGAGCAGCAATGATCTTATTGCATAATGATGCACAATGTGGTTTCAGATCTTCAAAAATGTATGCATTGCGAGCACGCCACACCTCCCATATCATGAAGAAAGGAAGTTCGACACATTCAGAGTGAAGGCTCATCCAAGCCTCCAACCATTCAACAAAGGATTGCACCCCCCAGCAGAACTGTACGCCGGATCTGTGAGCAACCAGCTCCCATAGCTCCTGAATGAAAGAACAGGCCGAGAACAGATGATCCACTGTCTCCACCGAACAGCGGCATAGTGGACACCATCCCGGACCACAGAAACCACGACGACATAAATTATCCCACGTGAGTATGCGGTTTGATAACGCAAGCCAAATAAAACACTTAACTTTGAGAGGAATGACCAGTTTCCAAATATATGGTTCCCACCAACTGATGTCAACGCAGGAATCGACAAACAGAGCATCATAGACCGATTTTGCAGAAGGCACCCCAGAAGCCACATCCCAAGACCAAGCCAATCTGTCAACCTTATCAGATAATAGTGTATTAGATTGGTAAAAAGGCCCAATATATGCGTCCCACTCCAAAGCCATAGCGCCAGATAAACCCAGCTGAGTGGCCGATAACCAATGGGGCCGTCCCCCCATGTACTGTCCCATCGCATGAGCCAGAGTGTAATAGCCATTTGAGCCGAGATGGGCCCTCAATTCGATAGATAGTATATGCTCGGAAGGACCACCCAGGATCGGGTCAAGACCCAGTTTTATGTCACGTCCATTGCCTGGTAGCCAAGCAATCCAATGGGAAATGATTTTTAAAGATCCGAGCAACCCGCTCCAGATATTGGATACGTAAATTCAAATACTCTATGTGGACATCTAAATATATAATTACATGGGTTAACCAATAAAAAACAACTTTAAATCATCCTACAAAACCAAAAATAAACCAAGACTACATCCTCAAGTAAACCAGTGGTTTTTCCTGCATAGAGATCATCGTTGAGGCTACCATTAATACTTTACTTTACCTCTATACTCAAAACCAGATGCAAACCTTTATATATATATATATATATATTCAAAATTGATTGGTTTTTTCATTTTATTTTCTTAAAATTGTGTACAGATTGCCCTTTTATTTTATTTTCTTAAAATAGTGTACCTTTATTTATATATATATATATATATATATTCAAAATTGATTGTTTTTTCATTTTATTTTCTTAAAATTGTGTACAGCATTTCTATATATTGATTCAAAATTGATTGCCCTTTTATTTTATTTTCTTAAAATGGTGTACATTTCACAGTGTTCATTGAAATAGAAGGAACATTTTACTTCTCCTAGTATTATAACAATAACATGTTTTTTCAAAATAAAAGATTATTTATAACAAATATGCATTATTCACTGTAATATCTGAATTAATGAATTTTTTTTGTTCTAACACTGAAATATTCACAAATTATTACTCTATGAAACCTGTCAGTTGAAAAAGAACAAAGTCAAATACATGTTATTTTATGACAACTTCACTGAAAAGATTGATGATAGGACTTACAAATTTGAATTTTGTGGAGTGCATTATGAATTCTTGTAGACGTTGATGGGCAAAATAAAAGTATGATGAGTTTAACAACTGTTTTCAGTTCACCATCTACTTGAGTGTAAGAATAAAAGTTTCCATTGAGGCTTGTGGGGCAATAATATAATATTTATTAAAAATCAAATATTCATTGGATTCTTATCAAAACTCCATGCACTTTCATTGTGAATGGTTTCACTTTTTTTTTCATAGAAAAATTTAACTTACTATTAATATACAAAATAGTAAATAAAACCAGCTGTTAGTAACATACAATAAACCTCACAGCCCGTCATGTACATGAACAGGGGAAAGGCCATCAAAGAGATAATATGTTGTCCACAACATATGAAAAGTCCAATAAATATGTCCACAAGATCAAACAGGACTCCATCCTGAAATAAACAGTTCCAATAGTCTCCAACACAGAGTATCCAAATCAAAAAAACATATACAGTCATCCCAAAATATCAAAACCATCATATGTATGATCCATCAAAGCTATATACCGAACAGTCTCCATAGGAGTCTGTCAATAGTGCCGCAAAGATAAGTATACAAAAACTCCAACAAGTAGTTGGAACCTTTATCAATCAAGGATCTGCACATAGAACTAACAGGTATATAAGTATATCGGTCAGCATAAATCATGAAAGCATCATCAAAAAGTGAAATATATAAAAGAAAAGTATCAAGTCCAGTGTAACTGATATGTTCCATGGGATAAAAGTGTATCCACCCGCCATTCCTGCCAAATGATGACCCCAACCCGAGAGGTAAGAGCCCTCTTAGATAACATATCTGCCGTCATATTATCCTCCCTGAATACATGTTCAAAATGTATATGTTCAAAATTCCTGATAAGCTTCATCATCGCATCCATCCAATGTGAGAGAAGCAGTACATTGAGTGTTGTCCTGCCTCTAGCCCAAGAGATAATGGTTGATGAATCACCATAAACAACAAGCGAGGATATCTTCCTTAACTGAGCCCAGAACAATAAAAGCCAAAGGGCACAAAGCTTGCTCCTAGTGTTGGATCCATTGCCCAGATTTAACCATAAATGTATAGTAACATCAGTGGAGATGTGCAGTGTCGCTCCCGCACCACCCCCTCCAGCCCGACCCGCAGCAGCCCCGTCACAAAAGCCACATGGAAAAGTCAACACAGGAGGGGCATGTCGATTTTTCCAATTTGACATATCTCTACTACCAACAGTTCCATGAATGGAGATAAATTCATTGTACGCTGCAAGAGTTCTGAAACAAATCCCATCCCGAAAAGGAGTAATGTTTTCGAAGATATATAGGTTTCGAGCCTTCCATACCTCCCATATCATATAATATGGAAGCTCAGTACACCCAGAAGATACACGAGACCAAGAGTCAAGGCAATCATTCAGTGAACTGTGGATCCAACAAGATTGCACACCAGCTTTGCATGCAATTTGAGCCCAGAGGTCCCGTATGAACTGGCAGGTAGAGAAAAGGTGGTCCACAGTTTCTTCCTGTGAGCAACATAGTGAGCACCAACCCGGGCCACAAAATCCACGTCGACAAAGATTGTCCCAAGTTAGAATCTTGTTACTCAAAGCAAGCCAGACAAAACATTTTAGCTTAAGGGGTAATACCAGTTTCCAAATAGCTTTTTCCCACCAACGAATCACAGTCCGTGTCCCAGCAAACAATGCTTCGTATGCCAGTTTAGCAGATACAACCCCACCAGCCACATCCCACGACCAGACTAATTTGTCTGCACCATCAGCCAGCATGATATTTGATTAGTATATCGGCCTGATATAGTCATCCCATTCCACCGCCAAGGAGCCCGATAATCCCAGTTGAGAGGCCGAAATCCATTGAGGCCTCCCATCAGCAATCCTACCAGCCGCATGAGCCAGAGAATAAAAACCTTTAGCATGGAGATGGGTCCTCAATTCCAATGATAAAGCATGTTCCATAGGTCCACCCACGAACGGATCCAAACCCAGTTTTATATCACGCCCATTTCCCGGCAGCCAAGCAATCCAAAGTGCAATCACCCTGAAAGATCCTAACAAGCCATTCCAAATATTCGACACCCCCAATGAAGCAGGTTGTTTCAGCCGCAGCCAGTCATTCACAGGAATACCCTTAAGATATTTGCCTCTGATAATCCTACCCCAACACGATTTATCAAAGAGAGCACGCCAGAGGCTTTTTTGCGTGTAGAGCCGTAACAAATGATTCAAGGTCCTTAATATTCCAGCCTCCCAATTTCCATGGTCGAGCCAAGACTTTCCATTTTATGAGATGAAATCTCTCCTGAGCACTCCCACCCGACCACAGGAAACTGAAGCACTTCCGTCTGATTAAGCATAGGATGGATCGAGGAATTTTGCATAGAGAAAACCAATAGACACCAACATTTTGTAATACGGCTTTCACCAAAGTAAGTCTGCCCCCCAAGGATAAATGCCGGAAGCTCCAGTGACTAATCCTCTTTTCAAACCGTGTAACAAGCCAAGTCCAGTCATTTATCAGGTATTTCGTTGGCTTAATGAAAAAACCAAGATATTTCGTTCCAGTATCAAGCTCCTTGAAGGTAAATGGTAAAATATTGCTTATCGCCAGTTCCTCCTCAGCCACCAGCGAATGTTTCAAAAATAATGATTTTATATAACTGATGATCATACCTGTAACCAAGCAAAATAGGTCGAGGGCCGTGAAGGGGCTTGTTGATGCCGGGATGGATTCTGGCATAAATAATTTCGACATGGGGGTTGGGGGGGTTGAATCTTGTGAATTGAATCCTGTAAATAAACCGGTGATTGGTTGTCACATTGAAGGACCCAAAACAATTCCGGATCCGGAAGGGAATATCATTCACATTCCATCATATTCAGATATGGTGAAGAAGAAACCCATTCCCATTTTCTACAAAAACAAGGTGGTGGACTTGGAGGTGGCTTCTGGTGGAGATTTGGAGGGCCCTATAGGCCAGCTGAGCACATGTGCGAATGAGACGAGTAACAAGGCTGCCTCAACACACATCCCTGAATCATCGGGGGACATTCGTGTTCAAAAGGGGGCTCATAGGGGTGGTCTGGCTCAGAAATTCTCTCCTTTGAAAACTAGAAGCGCCAGGAAAAACAAGAAGGTCACTCTGGGGGGAAAGAAAGTGACCTGAATATGGTGGGCTCCCCCATATCGTCTGAAACCCGGGCTCTTAGAGGAATGAAAGCCCTTGCGAGGGTTCGAAAATGATGTTTTTCTCTCTAAATATCAGGGGGGTGGGGGGCCTACCCAAACAATTGGCCCTCAAACGTGTGCTACAAATTGTCAATCCGGATTTGGTTCTTCTACAGGAAACAATGGTATGTGGAGAAAAAGCCCGTATCTTTTTTAATAAGGTGAAGCCGGGATGGATGTGCTCTTCCGTGGATGCGGCTGGTCTCTCTGGTGGACTCCTGGCGGCATGGAATCCGCAGGTTTTGAGACTAAACCCATATTACATCTCACTGGGTATCTTATTGTCTGGAAGCATTAGGGGTTCGGACAAGAACTTTAATATTATCAATTGTTATGGGCCTTATGTTAACCGTGAGATTTTCTGGGACTTGGCTGTATCTGAACATCTGCTGGAATTAAAGAACTTAATTATTGTTGGGGACCTCAACTTCACATGGGGGGATGAGGAGTATTGGGGGGGATTGGCCAGGCGAGACCCCCTGGGCCCCTATTTCTCTAATTTATTCATGAATTACTCCTTAATCGATGTGGCCCCGCGGCCGGTGGCACCCACTTGGTCAAATGGCAGGAAAGGGGAATTTCTGATTCAGAAGCGCATCGATAGGTTCCTAATATCGGAATCGCGTCTGACCTGTTTTCAAAATTACAGATCCTGGATACATCAAATCAAAATCAGTGATCACCTTCCTATTATTCTACAGTTTGAGGAGGAGCCTTGTCACAAAGCCTTCCCCTTCAAATTCAATTCCACGTGGCTTTCTGATGATGAATACACCACGGGGGTGAGTACCAGATGGCTACAGAAGGATGTTTCTGGCGAGAGATCTGCTATGGATAAACTGGCGGTAAAACTTAAGGAGATAAAGGACTTTACCATATTGTGGGAAAAAAACAAAAAAGCTTTGATGAATGAAGAACTTGCTGAGATTGAAAAAGAACTGGAATCACTGATGCTACGTGAGATCGGTATTGGAATCAATTCTATGGAAGCGGCGAGGCTCTCGTCATTGGAGTGTCGAAAGATGAAAATACTTCTGATGCAGGAGGAAACTTGGAGATTGAAGAGTAGAGCTATTTGGCTCAAGGCGGGGGATTTGAATACAAAATTTTTCCATAAATTTGCTAACTCCTGCAGGATGCAGAATTCTATTTGGGACCTAAATGATCACTCGGGCCGGAGGATCTGGGGGGAGGAGGATTTAATGAATGAATCGGTCCATCATTTCCAGGAATATTATTGTGACCCGAAAAATACAACTCTGGCTGAGCAGTTTAAACTTATTAAGGAATACCCAAGGATTTTTAATGAGAAGGAGGGTGATGATATTTTCCTGGAGGTCTCACTGGGGGAAGTGGAGAACACCTTACGAGGACTTGCTAAAGATAAATATCCTAGTCCTGATGGGTGGACGATGGAACTATTTATCCATTTCTTCGATATTATGGGGGAAGACCTCCGGTTGGCTGTGGATGAATCTCGTAAACTTGGTACTATCTCTGGAGCTCTAAACTCTACATACCTGGCTCTCATCCCGAAAACATCCCATCCGAACAATTATGATGAATTTAGACCGGTTGCTTTATGCAATCTGGTCTACAAGATAATTTCTAAGATCATTGCTGATAGGATCAAACCTATGCTATCTAGACACTTATCTATGGAACAGTATGGGTTCCTTCGTGGCCGACAGATACATGATGCTGTGGGAGTGGCTCAGGAAATCCTCCATACAATAAAACAGAAGAGAATGGAAGCTCTCATCCTACAACTGGATCTGGTGAAAGCATATGATAAGGTGGACTGGAATTTCCTGAGACTTATTCTCATCCAAATCGGCCTGCCGTGGAAGGTGATGAAATGGGTTATGGCTTGCATATCCTCGGTAAATTATGCTGTGCTGATTAATGGACATCCTACGACATTTTTTAAGGCATCCCGAGGCCTTAGACAGGGTTGTCCTCTATCTCCACTTCTATTTCTGTTGGTCATTGAAGGCTTGAGTCTATCGATAAATAAGGCTCGTCGGGAGGGGCGGATTATTGGCATTAAAATTACGCGGGAGATTGCTGTTACACATTCACTGTTTGTGGATGATGTTATGCTGTTTGGTAAGGGCATTATAGCTGAATGGACACAATACAAGAACATAATGGTTTCACTTTAAGTACAATGAAAGCAAGGTTTCTTTGACTAAAGTAACTCATTTCTCCCCTTTTGCTTTATATGTTATCATTTATATATATATAAATAAAAGGTTTATATTTTTTTATCTTATATATATAGAAATACTTTTACGATTCAAAGATAGTAACAATTTGAATATGGTTTGGTTATTCATTATTTTGTTAAAACTGAAGTTGTAATGATTAGTTTTATTTAATTTGAGATATATGTGTTAATTATAACTATGACCATACATTTCATTTTTTTAAGAATATCATACTTTTTCGTTTGTGCCTTTTTTTTCTAGATTTCTCTTTCCATATAGTTTAGATTGTAAATTGTTGGCATATTTATTATTATTAATTGTTTCTATGCATTTAATGGAGGTAATGGAGTATTTGTGCCTTTTGTTTAGATTTCTCCTTCCGTATGTCTTATTAAAGTTTAGATTGTAAATTGTTGGAGTATTTATCACTCTTAATTGCTTCTATGCATCTAATGAAGGCAATGGAACTGGATCCCTTTCCCAATCTAAGGAATCTTATCGATGTCTCCCATATTCCAATCCAAAGAGACTTAGGTGTTTAGGAATCAAGGGGCGGGTGGAGGCATTCTTTAACACAAACTACTTTAATACAAACTTGGGACATTCTTTTTGCATCCATTTCCTTTGTATTAAAAAAAATCAATGTAGGACACAAAGATAGCCATGAGTGGCTAACCTAGTTGGTGAAAGTCGAGGATTGTCTTAGCCTACCAAAGTTCAAATCTCACAAAAATGGTTTGTTCACCTTGACAAGGGTTATCAAAAGTTGGTAAAACCAACCATCATGATCATTGAGTTGGGTTGGTTGGCCTCATGTCTCTCTAGATTAAAACTGCAAATAATGTCCCACCTTCAAGCAATGTCCTTAGGATTTTGGGAATAAGTATCTTGATGATTCCTCTGGAAGCATTCTCAATCCTTTCAGGACACAAAAGGGTGCTCTAGTTGGGATCATCTTTCGCATCTTATGAGCATTCTTTACAATCGTGTCTATTTTGTGTATAGTTGGTGTCAATAACTCGTCCTTTTTTTTAAAATTTTTGCATCCAATTTTTATCCTTTATGTGTCTTGTTTTGTGTCTCATTAACATCTCAATTATATTCTTTCAATGTCTCAAATTTGTTTGCATTGTATCTTCGTTGCATCCTTCCCACATCTTCTTTGTTCCTTCAATGTGTCTCCATTATGTCTTTTGTGTTTGAGTTTGTATTTTCATTCATTTGTTGCATCTTTAGGGAGCATTTTGCATCGAGCTATTGTCTCCTTTGCGTCTCAAGCCTACCTAAATGGAGTCTTTCTTGAGCCAAATGTGTGCCTTACAAGTCTCTCATGCACATTGGTTATTTGTTGTGTCTCAAATGCATCTTATATGCTTTGCATATGTTAGGATATTTCAATACTCCATCCTTGTCCTACCTAGCATTATTTATTTTTCCTAGTTATTGATGATGTCATTTTCCCCCTAATGGTGTGCAGATGTCATCCAAGATCCATCTACCACCTTCTGAGCCCTACATGCATCATTTTAGGACGACTTCAGCCAGTTCCCTATTTTGCAGGAACCTACTGAGTGTTCCGGTGCAATCCACCTGAGTTATTAGACTCTTGTGGGGGGGTAGAGCTCCAAATGCCACTGATTGTGGCCTCATGCACCCTTTTCTAACTGGCATGAATGACAGACTCACTATTGCGCCCTCCTTAATTAGTTAACTGATTGTGACTTCAGTTAATTGAGTTTAGGTTCAGTTCAGTTGACTTTGAGTCTTTCGAAGCACTCCAGTGGTGATAATCCCTATGCTAGACCAACTGAGTTTCGAATTCTCCTGCATGATTCGAATTATCTCCATTGTAACATCATTGTTTATTATACTGATTACTGGAACATGTGACAATATTCTACTCCTATCTGAGTTCTGTTGCATTATTATTCTTCTTCTCTTTTTTATTGCAGTTTTCACTCTTCTTCAAATTTTATGCTCATTCTTTCTTTGTGAGGTATCCATCAGCTCTTGGATCTGTTGTGACATATAATTTCACATGGTATCAAATCCATTAGAGAGAATAGGTTGAGCAGCTACTTTCGATAGTGCACCAGAAGCCTCTGGATTTCCACAACAAATCTTGGTTCTATTGCATTGAATTCATTGGAGAAATCCAATGAGGTTTAGCCAAGTGTGAAGGATCCAGATAAAAATGCCTACTGTCCTAAAGCAATGCTCAGTAGTATTCTACCTCCATTATTGAGAGTTTTTTCTAGGCTATTCAAGTTTTTGAGTGTAGCAACAGTTGCAGCAGTTTTCTGCAGTTACAACAGTTTTCTGCAGTTGCAGCAGTTTTCTGCAGTTGCAGCAGTTTCACCTTGTATTCGCTCCAACAGTTGTAATGGAAAATTCGAACTCTCCTCTCTCTCCTAGAATCCTAACACCCTTCAATTATATTGATTGGAGGGATGATATGCAGATGGTATTGCGAAACAGATCATTGTACAGGGTGACAATGGGGAAAGATCCCGAACCAACATCAACTATGGAGAAAACCAAGTATCTGAATAGATTGGATGAAGCATTTGGATTCATGTGTATTCATATTTCTAGATATCTACTCTTCCACATCGAAGGATTGAAGACTCCAAGAGAGTTATGGTTGAAGTTAGAGACCCTCTTCGGAAAACAAGATGAGCTAAGAGGCCATATTCTAGAAAATGAGTTGATTGCTCTACAACCGAGCAGTTTTGAGACCATTCAACAGTTCTTTTCAAAATTCAAATCTCTGGTTCTGCAATGCAAGCAGTGTGGCATTGAGAAGAAGGATGAGCAGCTGGTGCTATCCATTCTGAGCAAGCTCGATCCTAAGTTCTCCATCTTTGTCTCTACCTTCCATTATGGATGAATGTTAATCTCTAGTTTGAATATGCCCTCCTTAGATGTTTTCACTAAATCTCTCATCCAAGAACAAGACAAGTTGATCCATATGGGTGCCTTGAAGGCCTCCAAAGATCAAGCTCTTATGGTTGGAGAAGCAAAAAGTGTGAATGGGAAAGGGAGGCACAAAGGCAAGGACAAGAGGCCATCTAAACCCAAGTTGAATGCCAAGTCAAGTCCATTAGAAGGATCCTCCAACTCTAAGAAGGACAAACAGAAGGGATTTGAGAAATCCAAGTGTTCCTATTGCAAGAAAGGAAACCACCCAGAGAGATCTTGCATGCAGAAGAAAATAGATCAGTTGACCAAGCTTCTTGAACAACACAACATTGCCCTCCCAAAAGGTGCAAGAGAGAATGATTCTAGAAGTGAGTCTAATGGTCATGTGAGATTCCATGCAATGAATGATGGATTTTTGAAATCACAAGTCGTCCTCATATATTCAAGAGCCTCCAACCACATGGTTGCCTCCAAAGAATCATTTTCTTCCTTAGATCTCAAAGATCGTCCAATTATTCACATGGGAGACAACTCTCAGATCTCTGCTAAAGGGATGGGCATAGTACATATGGAGCATGGCATGTTCAAGAATGTTCTATTTGTGCCTTCTTTGTCGGAATATTTGTTGTCTGTATATCAGATGACTCACACAGGTTCACTGAAGAAAGTGGTCTTTGGTCTTGACACAATTGAGATTGCAAAGATCTCCACTGGGAAGATTATAGCGAAAGGGTTTGAAAACCATGCCTCCAAGGCATATGAATTCTCACATTTTTTGTTATACTCTCTGCCACCCCATTAGAATCCAATGAAGATCAGAGTGATTCCTCTTCTAATGAAGATGAGGATCAATATTTTGATGTTGAGAATAAAGTTCAAGAAGATTCAAATTCATTGTAACATACCCCTTTTTGCTGAAAAACATTATCTTAACTTTTATTGTAAAGTTTTATATTGGACAAGTGTCCAAGGATGACTATAATTTGCACAATATTTTATTATTAAATAAATTTAATAGGAGATAAACACTTAAGGGGACTATTAAAAGAGTGTTTACTGACCCACTAGGTGGAATGGAATCTGGGGTAGAAGGCAATGGAAAAATGCAAGCTTCATGAGGCAAGTAACTAGCTATTGGTATGGGACAACTCCCTTGAATTGTGGTCTTAGTGCCCTGAAAGATGGGACTAGAGCTTGAGGCTCATTTATTGAAAACTGACCACTAAATACCTAGGCAATCTTTTTAAGAGCCATCGAATTTTGGACTGAGGTTCATCACTTTTCCTGACGAGGAAATTTACCTTGGGGTTTTGCTGCTTGCACCCAAGAGATTCAATGAGGGGATATGCTAGTTTTTTATCATGGTGTAAGTCTGCATATTATACTGTTGATTGAAAAGTCCTAAAAGCTGAGGAGCAAGTCTTAATAGTTCGCTGCCTGTACAATTTCTGAGAGCCAAGCTTCTACATAGAGTCCATCTACCTGGTGGTTCAGTAAACATGATCAGGGGTCCAAAGGAGGCAAGTAGTTTGGCTGCTTCTTCTGGAGAATGTTGGGAGGAATAGGCCTCCTTGGGTGTTTGTCCCCCTATAATTTGTTACAGGTTCTACATGCCTTTTCTATTTCTAAGTAGTTAAATTATTTTTTGCAATTGTTGATTTAGTATTCATAAGTTATCATCATACAAAAGTATTTGTTTTGAATCCTGATCTAGTCATGATTTTTGTGTAATGATGATTAAGTAAATGAAGTGATTGAACAAATAACTTCTCTGTATTTTTTCCCATACTGTTTTCTGTATAGTACTCTAGTGCAAAGAAGGAGAATTTAGATAGATGAATGATAGGCAGATTGCCAAATGAATGAATAGACTAATGTTGCTATATTTCATTAAGATTTCCTATCAGTTATATTCTGTAATATAAAATATATGTCTAGACTCAAGATAAATAATAGCATTTCATACTACAGGTATTCTAATATCTTCTTTTACTTAGTGACAGAAATAAATATTTCATCTCTGTACAAAAACCTAGGTTTTACACTTTAGGTCATTTACTTCCTTTCAGAATACACACGCTACGCATTCTCTTGTTTTTTCTCTCTTTCAAAACAGTATAGTATTATACTTTCATTTTATTTCTTTTATCAACCTTCATGAAATTTCAACAGCTGCAAAAATAAACTTAACAGTATTTACAACATTTTATTTCTACTTCTGACAGAAATAGAATAATCTATGGTTTTATGTTTTCCATGTTATTCTAAACCTTGCAAAGACTTCTATTCATTTCTGTATTATATTTTATTTTTCAATGTCAAAACAATTATTGGTTTCCACATTTCAAAGTCACTAACAAGTCAAATGGAGTAACCAGAACTGGTTAACTCGTATCACCTTTATCAAAACTTCTTAAACATAGAATAAGACTCTTTGGACGAATATGCATTTATCATCAAAATACTTAATTCCTTTATTTCGACATTTTAGAAATCATTTCAACATCATAAAATATAGTCACAAAAACATTTATCACATCTATTTCTTAAACTAAGACGAAGGAATATCTCAACATCAACATCAGATAGTGGCATTACTTTCTTATCATAAACATTATCTGCAACAAACCATATAAAGAAACAAAGCTAGATTTTTATTTCCAAAGTCACCTCCTGAACCGAATAGGTTAGGGTGGTTTCAAAGTTTCAAAATAAACATTGAAGTTTTTGCTCTCGTCCATCACCAAATCGACGAATATTGACAACTATTAACACAGGACATCATTTCCAGACACGGTGTAAAACCAAGGGCCAAACCCTTCATCTTTATCAAGAAGTCGAGGGATAAAAACCGTAGAAAATAAGTATTACATTTCAAACAGAAAGTCAACTGTAGAATACATTATAAGAGTAGGTTGAGGATTCCATCCTCCCTACGTTAGATTGACAGAATGTAAGCTCTGCAACAACAACCACATCTCTAGAAAACTGAAGGCTTCGACCATTTCAACACAACAAATAGTTGCCAGGAGAACCCACAAGGGAACCACCAAGACTTACCACTTACACGCAGTAGTTCAACTGGAGCTTAGAACCTTGTAGATGACAGAACCTGCCACAAAAACGAAGAGGGTTAAATCTTATGCCAAAGCTAAACAAAATACTGACGATTACAACCATACGAAAATGTCAAGTAACACATTACCTTGAAAATTATAACCGAGGATCGAAAAGGATAAAATCTGCAACTAGATTGAATCTAGGAACACTCGCACTTCATAAATACAGTTAACGTAGTTACAGAAGTGACTCGGATCTTTCACCCTGAAGACTATCAACCCTTCCCTGTGAATCATAGTATTGAACACGAGAAAGAAGTCTTCCTGAACTAGCTTCGAAGACGATTACCACTACAACCGGTGTGGTTTACTAAGACATACATTTACTAAAACAATGCAGTAAACTTCCACACAGAGCTCGGCTCTTAAGAGTATCAATTTATAATAGTAACCACTAACTGGTCACGGTTTCGAATCACCGAAGGAGCACTCAAAACTTGCTAAACAAACCCTAAGCATACGCAGTCCGGTCGACCTCTTCCCCAGAACCACTCTCCAACACAATGAATGCTAAAGGAAGACAACAACGATGAAAAATTAGTGGATATTAGGGTTACTTCCCAAATGTCGAGAGCATCTCCAGATCAACGGTGGAGATCATACATCGCAATCCCCAGAAACCACTGCATTAAAAACACTTTAATACACTTTCCATCATACGTTCCAGCTCAGAAAGACACCGGGGTGACGATTGGTACAACTTGACCAAGCCAATATTGACCTTACCACCTTTCACATGACAATCGACACATAATCTACCACCAAGATCTCCCACGAATGTGGTAGATAGGAGTGTTTAATTCCAAGGATGGATTACGAACTCCTGCCAGCACATACCCACTACAATATTAATACCCTGTCTCATCAATTGTTGACACGTTAACTTTGTTTGCAACTCTGTCATATATACATATTCCAATGTAAGTCATAGTTTACATTAGGATATCGAATTCAACTAGATATTGACCACATTATTTTACATTGAAACCAAGTCATAAACTTTACATGTATAGGGTTTTGTTGATGCCTTGAAAATCATAGCATCAATCAGCAAGGGATTCTCCCCGGTAAGTAAGCCCAATTAGATTTCTCATCGTTTGGTATGGGGAATCTGTCCGGTTAACAGTACGGCTACTGCGTAAGTTTTAAAGATTTGTTTATTTTATCGGTTGTGGCCCGATCCACCATTTATGTATTTTATATTAAAGAATGATATGCAAGTGCTCTAGACTAAATGAATGCAATAAGACAAATCAGATCTAAATAATTTAATCTATTTTAACCTATCCTTGCAAGGAGCAGAATTTAGAGTATGAGTAATGAAACTGAAAGAAACATTTAAAAAATTGAACAGATAGCCATTAAATTCCAAAGATGTATTTTCACCAAAATGTAAATGATATCAAATATAGCTCTGATTTTATTAAAGCATTCCATTACTCATGAGGTACATAAATTTTGCAAAAAGAAATAAGATCATTCACAGCATATAATTAATTCACAAAAGTTAGGAAAGATCTCACTGAAAGTATATGAAAAAATGCAGAAATAGTTCGGCAATCGTCCATCACAACCCAAAGCAAAACGATGCACCAACTTCCACAGGCCAAAAATATTTTCCATTCATGTAGTTAAAGTAATTCTCATACACAAGAAGAAATTCCTTTCACCTGCCAAAAGTCTTGCTTTCTTTCATTCATCAGCTATATATAGCTTTACAAATGCTTCAAGAGCTGCCACCTATACCTTGACTTTCCAAATTCTTTTGATTTTTCTTGTAGCGCCCAATTTACAAAAAGAATAAAATCTCAGTGATATTACAAAAAAGGACGGGAAGGAGGTCCACATGTTACTTTAATAATTAAAATATACAAAGGTTAAAAGATGGCATGTTGGCTACAAGTTAAAAGATAAACAAAGGTGAGTCACTTCTGAGCCGGCTCCTTTGCTAACTCAGGTGCTTCTGATATAGCTGGTACTTCTGTTGGAATTTGTGCCCTTGTAGCCACCGGTAATTCTACTAAGGTTGATGTCCTAGCTTCTCTTGCTAATACTGGATGTGTTTCTGCTGTTAGTGCTCTGTCTACTTCTACTATATGTCTCACCTAGATATTAGTTTCTTTTATGACATTGTTTTACATCAAGAGGGAGCATGGTTTTTAGAGAAACTTCATGCTTGGAAAGCTCCTCCTCAAGATCAATGATCTCTACTGTTGTAGCTTGGAGTATTTCTTGCAGAAGATGTGCGTGAATAGAAGCCTAGCCAACCCACTGGTAAAGGTCTTCAGCGGTTAAAACTTCCACCTTCCTTACATAATCTATTTCAGCACTTAGCCCATCCCTTAGGTCAAACAAACGTTGGATTTTGTCTGGAAATTATTCTATAGTCTGGGGCAATCTCATTGGGAAATTCTCTTGGGTAGTTCGTATCTTCAAATACAAGTTCCCGCACTATTCAAGAGTGACCATGGCCACTTCGTTTAGCTTTACTCCAAAATCCTTGCAAAACCCCAAAAGGCGAATATCTGCTTTGAAACCAGAGATGGATTTAAGAGGGAGATTTTCTGGGAATCTTGACTTTCCTTCTCTCCATTCCATTTGCCTTTTAATGTCCTCACTAATGCGTACATATTTTCTCCTATGCCTAGTGAATTCAACATTTATTTCTTTGATTCTGGCCACCACTCCCTTTAACTTGTATATTTCCTCTATTATGAGCTCTTGAATCCCATGTATCCTCTTTAGTATTATGAAGCCTACTCATGAAAAGGCCCCACATCACTAACCTTGCTAGTAGCGAGTTTTAATTGTTGTTCTAGCAATTCCCTGTTTTCTTCTAACTTCTCTATATTCTCCTTTAAGTCATCGACCTGCTGAGTGGTATCAAATTTCTCAGACTCCAACTGCAGGTTCCTTCTTTCAAGACCTTGCTTTTCTGCTTCCAGGGCTCTCATTTGTATGACCAAGGCTCTCTTTTCAACTTCTAGGTGCTGAAATTTTTTGTTTAATTCTCCTTTCTATGACACAAGGGTGTCACATTTCTCCACCATCAAATTTGAATAATTCTGTTCTTTGACTAGAGTTTCCTGCAAATGGTGGGTTCTCTCCTTTTCTAATTCTAACTCATCTGCTAATGTGTTGACATTGTCTGCAGTTGCTTGAACAGAATCCACAGAAATGGATGCTACGAGTTTGTGTGCACGCTTAGTACCTTGCATGACTGTTGTTTCATGTCTGGTGACAATGTCCGGTTGAAAAGGTCTCTTCATCCTAGTCACTATTTCTTTGACAATATATTTCCTCTTCTTGTTATAAGCGAACCTGTCCCATTGGGACACTATGCTATTTTTTGACGGTGTAAAAAAGACAAGCGGGAGGTCTCTTATAGGGATGTCCGTATCCATGTCTTGGACACTTGGGCTCTTTGGTTCAGCATCATCCTTTGCCTTGTTTTCTTCTTCCTCTTTCCTTTGCGCTTCTTATTCTGTAGCCTTCCTTTGAGCTTCTTCTTTAGCTTGTTTGGAAATCCTTTCCAATCTGATCCGTTCTTCCTCTTGAACTCTTCGATCTTCTTCTTTCGCTCCTTGGATCTTTCAGGTTTCCTCTTCCCTAAGTTCGTACTCCTTTGCCTTGTTTTCTCTTTCCATAGCTTCCCTTTGGATTCTCTCGGTTTCTTCTTTTAGCCTTTGCTCTTCTTTAGAGAGCGTTTGAGCAGCTTTTGATATTTCCTTTTCCTGCTGCTATCTTGCTTCCTTGATATTGCCAGAGCTAGAACTGGCCCCGACTTTGCTTAGTCAGCAAATCTGTAGTTTGTTCATGTTACTGACCCCTCTATACACTTCTTCGTCTTCATCATAATAGTGAGCATATTCAAAGTTAGCATGGATCTCCCTGCAATGTTGTGCATCCTTGCCTCGTCGATCGTTCCTCCAAAAAATCTTTTCCCCAAAGTGAAAGTCTCTTAGTTCTGCAATAAACTCCTCTACAGTTGCAATCCCTGAGAATTTGTAGGCCCCAATATAAAAAGGTAAATGCAGGAAAGTTTCATTCTTTTCCTTGTACAAGGTGCTACCAACCCCATCAAGGAACACTTGTCTTATTGCCTCCTTGTGGACTATGTAGTCAGTAGCATATCTAGGTAGGATATATGGGGGTTTAGAGCCTCCATACATTCTTATGAAAGTGCCATCCGGTGAAAAATAGAAATCACCATAATTCTCCAGGACCTCCATGGCATTTTTGGACAAGTCGTTAGGTTCTTCATTGAACATTAACTCATATAAAGGTATGATAAATTCCTCACAAATGAGTTTGTAATTCCACTTGTAGTTCTGAGCCTAGAAGAGTTTGTAAGCAGTGAATACTGGGGTGTCGGTCTCTCTCCAGTTACATCCAAGCTTTGGAAAGGGGCGCTTTGCCACAATGCAGTCTATCAAATAGGATGGCATGTAGAATTCTGCCTTCTTTGCCCCTAATCCTTCTTGTGCAACAATTATGGTTGATGATAGGCTATCTAAGAGAATATCTGCCCAATTGAAATTTTTTCCTCTGAACGCTACATAGTGGATAATGGGAACCCATTGGAGCATAAACAAAGTGCCATCGGGCCTTCCAAATATTCTGCTAAGCATGAGGGAAATCATTCTAAAATGAGGCCTCAGATTCTAAACCTCGTACTCCTCACTATTCTTTTTTTTGATCTGTTTTCCTGAGATCATCAAATTTCTAGCCATCTCTAGATTATCCATTTTGATGTCCTAGCCATTCATCATCAAGCTGCTGATGAGCTCGGGGAATTTGTAAGCTGTTGCGATATAAGATGGATGGAAGGATGCAAAATCTTCCCCCTTACTGTCTGAAAGAACCCGTGTCTATGCATTTGCATGCTGCAGAATCCATCCAATTACTTCCGACTATGGAAAAAGTTCTGGACGTGTGGCTTCTTTGGATATGCAGGAGGTTCTAATGTTCCAGTATAGGTATTCTTCCTCAAGGAGTGCCTCAGGGATGTCCTGGTCCCTTATCATGCGATATATGTCTCCCCATTTGACTTCTGGGGGAACGCCGGTAGTGCACTTGGTGTCTTCATATAGAGTTTCTACTCTCGTGGGGGATGATCCTGGCTTGGTCACTTTGGACTTTCGTTTGCCACCTTTAGGCATTTTGGCTTAAAACCTTGTACAATAGAAATCATACATGAGCAGGCATTACAATGTAATATTAGCAAATTTGACTAGCATCCTGCACACAACAATAAGTCTTAAGAATGCTTTGATAAGCCTTTTGATGGGTACTTATTTGATTCTTCTAAAAAACGAACAACGCTAACCAAACCTTCCTAATCTCTATTCATTGTGGCTTAGAACTATCGAACCGATACGACTTTTCTACTTTCAAAATCAGATTAAAACAATTACTTCGCAAGTTATTAGACAAAACCTACAAGAAACCGCCAAGTGATGTTTTGAGCTACATTGCAACTACGACATATAAAAGTAATGTGTTCCCATAGTAACAATCCAGAACAAAACAAAGTAACTCTGAGTATAATAAGTTTCACAACATGAGCGTTTGTAGCTGGGTAGCGATATCAATGTTCTTTTCGTAAGGGAATACAGGACTGGTTTCAACTCCCACAATGGGTAGCGGTATGCTACGAACTCTCTTAACGATCATGCCATGTGTGATTAATGTCCTAAGGAAACTTCTACGCTCATATGAACACGGGATTAGGTAAGCTTAGTTAGGTATGGGAATAGGTCTGCTTGGGCCATGGTTAAACTGAAAAACTTGCGCAACAACTAGGCTAAAACAAAAAGAACCAATGAATTAAGGCATTCATTTCAATGGGAAAAACCACCTTAAGAGAGGATACAAGTCTTGAAAGGTACTAACCTGCTAGAAAATGATCGTGTATGAAAAAGTTGACGCTGCGGCAAGCTTGGAGTGAGCGGTCGTGGTCTCAAACGAATATGGAGATAGGTCTCTATCAAAATGAGAAAATGAAAACCAATGGGGTTTACGCCCTATAAATAGGAACTTGACACGCGCGGGCCATAAATAGGGTGGTTGTGAAATTAAAATGGGATTAAATGGCGTACGAATGGGGTCAAATTGGCACACTTCGCCTTTAAGTGTGACCGCCAAAACCGGCATAACTTGGCTAACATTTTTGATAGTTTTGGCAAGAACTCACGAGTTTGGGCTGCCGTTGCGGGAAAGTTAGCCGAGTTTTCATGAAAAACAGAGCCATGTATTTTGTCTTAAGTGTGGCGTCGAGCCGCAAGTCGCATGACTTAGCCGAGTCTATCTGTCGTTGCGGGAAGATTGGTTGAGTTCTTCCGACGTTTGTGGGAAAGTTAATGGAAAGGTTCCGGAAGAGCTTGGGAAGTCCTCCCGAAATGGAAAAATTCAAGTCTCAACAGAACTTTCTGCCCATTGCGGTGAAAATCAACGAGTTTATCCGAAATAGTGAAGCTTTCTTTTTTCGAGCGAAATGATCCACCGTTACGGAGAAGATGTTGGATTTCTTCCGCTGTTTCGGAAGGACTCAGCGAGTTCTTCTGTTGTTTCATAAGGACTTGGCAAGTTCTTCAGCCAATATTTTAACCTTAGCTGGATTTTCTTGTCACTGTGGAAGGGTTAGGTGAGTTGCTCCTGCCATTGCAGCTTAAATCCATGAGTTTTACTTGGGTGAAAACAATCAAAAACGAACTCAAAGGAAGCAAGCAAAGGTTTTTCTAAAGAATAATTAATTAAGGAAAAGGTTCTGATGGCCTTTAGGCTCCTAGGCAAAATTTTTCTTCAAAAGTAAAGGAGGGGGCCCAAATTTTTTCAAATATTGGGGTGGGGGTTGTAGCAACAACCGGTTTGCATATAGTTCTCATGCTATAAGGTTTGTATATAGTATTTATGCTATAAAAATTAAATAGGATTCACATATAGTGTATATGCTATAGAATTTAAATAGAACTTGCATATAGTTTATATGCATTAGGAACTATATGATAATTTGCATGCTATAGGGAATACATAGGACTTGAAAATAGTATACACTATAGGAATTAATTGTAAGTCATATGTAGTTCATACTATAGGGAAAGCATGGAAGCAATATAGAGGTCATCTATTATAGGACATCGCATATCAATTTGCATATAGTGCACATGTTATAAGAATAGAATGTATCATGCCTTTAACCTATGTTATAAAAAGGCACATTAACCCTGTGACAAACAATAGTAGCGTATATGGTCCTAAACTAATGCTATGATACTCTAATTCGTCATTTAAATGTTAAACATAGGAAACATATGAATTGTATAGTGTACAAATACAAACTATAGACGAGTCACTGTATAAGTACCTTAGAAATTTATATACATAACCTTTGAGGGAAAACTGAAAGTACTTTTTAAAAATATATTTATATTACTTGATTCGATGTGTCACCCTTACTTGTAAATTTGCGAAAGGGAAAGTCCAAATTCTTTAGCATATATGCTAAGTAAGACTCGGGGTACCCTTAGGGCCCCTTTCATCATGAAAAGAAGAACAATAGTTAGCACATATAAATATTATTATTGTTTGAGCATCGATATAAGTAATCTAAAAACACAGCTGAGGCAAGGATCATTCAATGGCATCTTATTGTAGACTTTAATTTCATTTCATAACAAGAAGACAAACATTACACTGTATGATAGTTACAAATACTTATCCCAGCATGATGACATAAACACATTAATTATATTTCCACACAGCTAGTACATGTATTAAATGTTATATTGAAATTTTTTAAATTTTGTGAAATTTTGGGGTGTTACATGTGGTATCAGAGCGCGGGTTCAAACTATAGGCCTGAAATAGGCTCATGCACGCAAAACAAAAAAAAACAAAAAACTTAGTTACTGACTTTATTTAAATTTTGTTTCTGTACAGAATAGTTTGACGTTTAAACTGCAGGTATGGATAAACCAGAGGAATCAACAGAGGACAGATCTCCTCGTAATGAGCATAATAATAATAATAATCATGAAGGAATATATGTTGAATTAAATAATCAATCTTGTGAACTATTACGTACTTTAAAAGATTTAAAAACTGAAATAAGGACTGTTAAAGAAGAGAATGAATGAATTATGAAGGCACAGGATGAGTTAAATCAGATATTAATGGAGAAACACCATAACGAGGAAAGAGGAAGGAAATCATAAGTAAATTTTGATTCTGGTACAATGTCTCACAAACATAAGAGTAAGAAAGCAAAGAATGGTAAAAATAATAATTACTCTTCATCTGGATCTGATCAAAGTAATTATAATTATGTTCATGATAGTAGTGATAGTGATTGCTATTCTAAGAAGAGGAAGCATAAGCATCATGAACAAATTACAGGAGAGTTTAAAAAGATTAAGCCACCAACCTTTAATGGCGAAACTAAAAAGGACGAGACAGCCGAAGGATGGTTGTCTGGAATGAAGAAATACTTTTATATTTACGATTACTCTTCTCAGTTAAAAGCCAAGATGGCTATTTACAATATGACCGGAAAGACAAATATTTGGTGGCAAGATCTTAAAAGAATTAAGAACATAAAAGAAAGAAACATAACCTGGAGTATGTTTAAAAATTTATTTAAGAAAAAGTTTCTGTCAAAACAATACTATGAAGATAAATCCAAGGAATTTTATGATTTAAAACTGGGGACTATGAGTATGAAGGAGTTGTGCAACAAGTTCCTTAGCTTGCTGAGGTATGTACCTTACATTGTCGAAGAGAAACCTAAGGTACAAAGGTTTCCAAGTTGTCTACCTTTCAACATAAAACACAGGATCGAGTATGATAACCCTTCCACTTTGGAAGAGGCTATGAGGAAAGCTAATTTCTGTTTTGACCAAAATAGAAAAAGAGAAGGAATATCTGGTTGGAGAAGTAACAAGCCTAATCATTTTGAGCATAGAAAGAAAATCTTTAATCATAATTCTGGAAATTTTAAGAAAAGATTTAATAACAGAAATTTTCCAAGTAATAATTATAAGAGTAATGCACCACAGAATTTTACTGCTGCAAGGAATGTTCCTAATAATAACAACAACAATAATAATAACAACACCAGATATGCTGAACAGAAAGCACCTTTGAAGTGTTATGATTGTGGTGGACCCCATACTAGAGATCAATGCCCACGCAATAAAAAGACAGTCAACAACATTCACACCATACAAGTAGAGCCTACAGTTGGAGATGTAGCAAGAGAGATGCCCAGGATAAATGCAGTGCTGGAAAATCGTCAAGTAGATCATCAAATGTCTATGGTCGAAATCGAAGGTATGATACACAACAAATCTATTTTCATTCTAATAGATCCAGGTGCAAGTTTGAGTTACATTTCACCTGAATTAGTGAAAATTTGCAAGTTAAAGATAGAGAAATTTGATAATTCATGGTTAGTTCAGCTAGCAACAAACATTAAAAGAAAGGTTACAGACTTTATAAAAAATTGTGATGTATTTATGAGTCAGCTGAAAACACAAGTTAATCTGAATGTTTTACCATTAGGGTCATATGACTTGTTGATGGCATGGACGAGCTTGAACAACACAGAGTAGTACTTAATTGTTACGAGAAATCTTTTACTTGTTTGAATAATGAAGGCAAAACTAAAACAGTAAAGGGAATTCATAGGAAGATTTATGTAAGACAAATTTATGCTTTACAAGTTAAGACAGCTGCAAGAAAGGGCTGTAAAATGTTTGCTATTAATGTTGTTAATGATGAATATTCATCTAAAGAAGATAAGTTAAAACTGGAGGATATACCCATCCTTAGGGACTTTTCTGATGTATTCCCGGAAGAAATTCCAGGACTACCTCCGAAAAGGGAACTTGATTTCACCATTGAGTTAGTACCGAGTGTGGTACCAAACTCAAAGGCTCCCTATAGAATGAATATTCTGGAATTAAATGAACTAAAATCTTAGCTGAAGGAATTAATAGATAAAAACTACATAAGTCCAAGTGTGTCTCCTTGGGGAGCGCCAGTTATTTTTGTTAAAAAGAAAGATAGAACCATGCGATTGTGCATAGATTATCGTCAACTTAATAAAATGACAATTAAAAACCGATATCCCTTGCCCCGCATTGACGATCTATTTGATCAAGTACGTGGAGCAGAGATATTCACTAAAATTGATTTAAGGTCCGGATATCATCAAGTTAGAATAAAAGACGAAGACATATTCAAAACTGCTTTCAGAACGCGATATGGGCACTACGAGTTCGTAATTATGCCTTTTGGGCTAACTAACGCACCAATAGTGTTCATGTGTTTAATGAACAACGTTTTGCATAAGTATTTGGATAAGTTTGTAGTGGTGTTCATTGATGATATTCTAATTTATTCAAAAACTAAAGAAGAGCATGACAAACATTTAAGGATAATTCTGCAAGTGTTAAGAGAACATCAGCTTTATGCTAAGTTCATCAAATGTGACTTTTATAAGGATAAAATACAGTACCTAGGTCACATAATCTCTAAAGATGGAGTTTCCGTCGACCTTGATAAGATAAAAGAAATTAACGAGTGGCCTGTTCCTAAAGATGTAACTGACGTTCGGTCATTTATGGGGATAACAGGTTACTACATAAAGTTTATTGAAGGGTTCCACGAATTGCAAATCCCCTCACTTCTTTGCAGAAGAAGGGTAAGAAATTCGTATGGGATCAAAAATGCCAAGAAAGTTTTAATAAGTTAAAAGAATTATTAACAACCGCACCCATTTTAAAAATTGTTGATCCTAATAAGGACTTCATTGTATGCACTAATGCATGTAATGAAGGACATGGAGGGGTATTAACTCAAGAAGGTCATGCTATTGCTTCTGAGTCTAGAAAGTTAAAAATCCACAAAAAGAATTATGCAACTTACGATCTTGAGTTGGCAGCCATGATACATGCACTTAAAATGTGGTGCCATCACTTGATTAGAAGAAAGTTTATACTAATGACAGATAATAAGGGCTTAAAATACTTGTTAGATCAAACAAATCTTAATGCAAGGCAAGCTAGGTGGTCAACTTTCCTTAGCGAGTATGATTTCGAGATCCAACACATTAAAGGTAAAGAAAACAAAGTTGTTGATGCCTTGAGCAGAAATGCCAGATTACGTTTTGTGGCAGTAATCAGCATGTTTAAGACAGATCTGAAAAATCAAATTGAAGAAGGAATTAAGCAAGATGAAAATTATAAAAAATTGCATGATAAGGTTGCTACAAATTTATCTGAAAATTCAATAACAGATTACATCATTAATAAAAAGGGCTTAATGACTTATAAAAACAGAATTTATGTACCTAATGTGTCAAAGGTTAAACTGTTGATTTTGGATGAAGTGCATAAAAGTCCTTATTCAGGACATCCTGGTTATTAGAAAATGATAACTATGTTAAGGAAGAACTATTTTTGGCCCAACATGAAGAATGAAGTGGCTGAATACATAGATAGATGTTTTGAATGTCATACCATTAAGGCTGAACATCAACATCCAGCTGGCCTATTGCAGCCATTGCCAATTCCGGAATGGAAGTGAGATATTATAAGTATTGATTTTATTACAGCTTTACCTAAGAATCAGAAACAGAATGATTCAATAATGGTTGTTGTGGAAAAACTTAGTAAATCTGCTCATTTTATTCCTGTTAAGACTACATTCAAAGCTGCTAACATTGCAGATGTGTTTATGAAGCAAATTTTTTGCTTGCATGAAATTTCAAAGGTAATTATTTATGATCGAGACTCCAAGTTTACTGGAAATTTCTGGACAACATTGTTTAAGGGTTTAAATACTAAATTAAATTTAAGTATTGCTTTCCATCCATAAACTGGCAGATAGATTGAAAGGGTTAATCAGATTTTAGAAGACATGTTACAAATGTATGTTAAAGATCAACCAACTAAGTGGGAAGATTATTTGCATTTAGCTGAATTTGCATACAATAATCATTATCAAGCATCTACTAGACTTAGTCTATTTGAGATTTTATATGGAAGAAAATGTTGTACTCTGATTTCTTGGGATAACCCTGTAGAAAGATTAATGTTAGGACCATAATTGTTAAAAGAGATGGAGCTAACCGTGAAACAGGTTCAAGGCAACTTAAAAGTTGCACAAGATCGGCAAAAAAATTATGCAGATCTGAAACGCACTGAAAGAGAATTTCAAGTTGGAGATCATGCTTTTGTAAAGCTAAAACCCAAGAAAAGTTCTTTAAAGCTTGGGAGTTGTGCTAAACTAGCACCAAGGTACTGTGGACCATTTGAAGTCTTATCAAGAATTGGACCTATTGCATATCAGTTGGCTTTGCCATCTAACAAGAATCCATAATGTCTTTCACATTTCTGTTTTAAAGAAGTATGTGCACGATGCTACTCATGTGATGAATTGGAATGACATACAGGTGGAACCCGAAGGATATTTTCAGGTGGAATCAGACTGTATTCTCGACAGGAGGGAAATTGTGCTCTAGAATCGTACCATAGGGAAGGTAAAGGTGCAATGGATGCACCTTAGCCTTGATAAAGCTACCTGAGAACTGGAAAGTAACATGCAGGCAGCATATCCAGTTCTGTTCTAGGAAGGCTCTGATGAAGAATAAGCAACATCGAGGATGATGTTGAGCTTAAGTGGGGGTGTTTGTAACATACCTTTTTTTGCTAAAAAACATTTTATATTGGAAACATTATCTTAACTTTTATTGTAAAGTTTTATATTGGACAAGTGTCCAAGGATGACTGTAATTTGCATAATATTTTATTATTAAATAAATTAAATAGGAGACAAACACCTAAGGGGACTGTTGAAAGAGTGTTTACTGACCCACTAGCTGGAATGGAATCTGGGGTAGAAAGAAATGGACAAATGGCAGTTTCATGAGGCAAGTAACTAGCTGTTGGTATGGGACAACTCCCTTGAATTGTGGTCTTAGTGCCCTGAAAGATGGGACTGGATCTTGAGGCTCATTTATTGAAAAATGACCACTAAAGACCTAGGCAATATTTTTAAGAGCCATCAAATTTTGGACTGAGGTTCATCACTTTTCCTGACGAGGAAATTTACCTTGGGGTTTTGCTGTTTGCACCCAAGAGATTCGATGAGGGGATATGCTATTTTTTTATCATGGTGTAAGTCTGCATATTATACTGCTGAGTGCAGAGTTATACTACTGAGTGCAGAGTCCTAAAAGATGAGGAGCAAGTCTTAATAGTTTGCTTCATGTACAATTTCTGAGTGCCTTGCTTCTACACAAATTCCATCTACCTGGTGGTTCAGTAAACAGGCTCAGGGGTCCAAAGGAGTCAAATGGTTTGGTTGCTTCTTCTGGAGAAGGTTGGGAGGAACAGGCCTCCTTGGGTGTTTGTCCCCCTATCATCTGTTACAGGTTCTACTTGTCTTTTTTGTTTCTAAGTAGTTAAATTGTTTTCTGCAATTGTTGATTTAATATTCATAACTTATCATCATACATAAATATTTTCTTTGAATACTGATCTAGTCATGATTTTTGTGTAATGATGATTAAGTAAGTGAAATGATTGAACAAATAACTTCTCTGTATTTTTCTCCATATTTTTCTGTATAGTACTCTAGTGCAGAGAAGGAGAATAAAGATAGATGAATGATAGGCAGATTGCCAAATGAATGAATAGACTAACGCTGTTGTATTTCATTAATATTTCCTATTAGTTATATTTTGTAATATAAAATATGTGTCTAGACTTAGGATAAATAATAGCATTTCATATTACAGGTATTCTAATATCTTCTTTTATTTAGTGACATAAATAAATATTTCATCTCTATACATAAACGTAGGGTTTACACTTTAGGTCATTTACTTCCTTTCAGAATACACATGCTATGCATTCTCTTATTTTTTTTCTCTTTCAAAACAATATAGTATTATACTTTCATTTTATTTCTTTTATCACCATTCATGAAATTTTAACAGCTGCAAAAATAAACTTAAGAGTATTTACAACATTTTATTTCTACTTCTGACAGAAATAGAATAATCTAGGGTTTTATGTTTTCCATGTTATTCTAAACCTTGCAAAGACTTCTATTCATTTATGTATTATATTTTATTTTTCAATGTCAAAACAATTACTGGTTTCCACATTTCGAAGTCACTAACAAGTCAAATGGAGTAACCAGAACCAGTTAACTCGTATCACCATTATCAAAACTTATTAAACATAGAATAAGACTATTTGGATGAATATCCATTTATCATCAAAATCCTTAACTCCTTTATTTCGACATTTTAGAAATCATTTCAACATCGTAAAATATAGTCACAAAAACATTTATCACATGTATTGCTTAAACTAAGACGAAGGAATATCTCAACATCAACATCAGATAGTGGCATTGCTTCCTTTATCATAAACATTATCTGCAACAAACCATATAAAGACACAAAGCTAGATTTCTATTTCCAAAGTCACCTCTTGAACCGAATAGGTTAGGGTTTCAAAGTTTCAAAATAAACATTGAAGTTTTGGCTCTCGACCATCACCAATTCGACAAATATTGACAACTATTAACACAGAACATTGTTTCCAGACACGTTGTAAAAACAAGGGCCGAACCCTTCATCTTTATCAAGAAGTCGAGGGATAAAAACCCTAGAAAATAAGTATTACATTTCAAACAGACATTCAACTGTAGAATACATTATAAGAGTAGGTTGAGGATTCCATCCTCCCTACATTATCTTGACAGAATGTAAGCTTTGCAATAGCAACCACATCTCTAGAAAACCGAAAGCTTCGACCATTTCAACATAACAAACAGTTGGCAGGAGAACCCACAAGGGAACCACCGAGACTTACCACTTACACGCAGTAGTTCCCACTCAACTAGAGCTTAGAACCTTGTTGATGATAGAACCTACCATGAAAACGAAGAGGGTTAAATCTTATGCCAAAGCTAAACAAAATACTGACGATTACAACCATACGAAAATGTCAAGTAACACATTACCTTGAAAATTATAAGCGAGGGTCGAAAAGGATAGCATCTGCAACTAGATTGAATCCGGGAACAATCGCACTTCATAAATACAGTTAACGCAGTTACAGAAGTGACTCGGCTCTTTAACCCCAAAGACTATCAACCCTTCCCTGTGAATCGTGGTATTGAACATGAGGAAGAAGTCTTCCTTAACTAGCTTCGAAGACGATTACCACTACAACCGGCGTGGTTTCCTGAGACATACATTTACCAAAACAATGCAGTAAACTTCCACACATAGCTTGTATTTTAAGAGTATCAATTTGTAACAGTAACCACTCATTGGTCATGGTTTGAAATCACTAGAGGAGAACTCAAAACCTGCTAAACAAACCCTAATCATATGCAAGCCGATCGGCCTCTTCGCCGGAATCACTCTCCAACACAATGAATGCCAAAGGAAGACAACAACGACGAAAACTTAGTGGAGATTAGGGTTACTTCCCAAATGTCGAGAGCATCTCCAGATCAACAGTGGACATCATACATCGCAATCCCCATAAACCACTGCATTAAAAACACTTTAATACACTTTCCATCATACGTTCTAGCTCAAAAAGACACTAGGACGAGGATTGGTACAACTTGACAAAACCAGTATTGACCTTACCACCTTTCACATGACAATTGACACGTAATCTGCCACCAAGATCTCCCACAAATGTGGTAGATAGGAGTGTTTAATGCCAAGGATGGATTAGGAACTCCTATCAGCACATACCCACTACAATATTAATACCCTGTCTCATCAATTGTTGACACATTAACTTTGTTTGCAATTCTGTCATATATACATATTCCAATGTAAGTCATAGTTTACATTAGGATATCGAATTCAACTAGATATCAACCACATTATTTTACATTGAAACCAAGTCATAAACTTTACACGTATAGGGTTTGCATATAGTTCTCATGCTATAAGGTTTGTATATAGTATTTATGCTATCAAAATTAAATAGGATTCACATATAGTGTATATGCTATAGAATTTAAATAGAACTTGCATATAGTTTATATGCATTAGGAACTATACGATAATTTGCATGTTATAGCGAATACATAGGACTTGAAAATAGTATACACTATAGCAATTAATTGTAAGTCATATGTAGTTCATACTATAGGGAAAACATGGAAGCAATATAGAGGTCATCTATTATAGGACATCGCATATCAATTTGCGTATAGTGCACATGTTTTAAGAATAGAATGTATCATGCCTTTAACCTATGTTATATAAAGGCACATTAACCCTGTGACAAACAATAGTAGTGTATATGGTCCTAAACTAATGCTATGATACTCTAATTCGTCATTTAAATGTTAAACATAGGAAACATATGAATTGTATAGTGTACAAATACAAACTATAGACGAGTCGCTATATAAGTACCTTAGAAATTTATATACATAACCTTTGAGGGCAAACTGAAAGTACTTTTTAAAAATATATTTGTATTACTTGATTTGATGTGTCACCCTTACCTATAAATCTGCGAAAGGGAAAGTCCAAATGCTTGAGCATATATGCTAAGTAAGCCTCAAGGTACCCTTAGGACCCCTTTCATCATCAAAAGAAGAACAATAGTTAGCACATATAAATATTATTATTGTTTGAGCATCGATATAAGTAATCTAAAAACACAGCCGAGGCAAGGAACATTCAATGGCATCTTATTGTAGACTTTAATTTCATCTCATAACAAGAAGACAAATATTACACTGTATGATAGTTACAAATACTAATTCCAGCTTGATGACATAGAAGCATTAATTATAATTCCACATAGCTAGTACATGCATTAAATGTTATATTGAAAATTTTTAAATTTTGTGAAATTTTGGGGTGTTACATTCATATCCAGATCCAACACATGCTCCCAATCCATGGCTAGGGCCAATATGGGCTCACAATGTCCTTGTATCTGCTGAGAACACAGTTGGGGATCCATCTGACCATAGAACCACCAAATCACAGTATCATGCAAAACTTGCACTATGTCATGCATATCCACCTCTCTTAGAGACGTGATGCATGATGGTGGGGTTTGATCCACAATCTCTTGGAGAGACTTTCCATGGCGGATCTACAACTAGGAAACAATCTCGGTTTTCTAACAAAAGGTACTCAAAGGTTCATGATTTGGACCACAATGATCCATTCGCTCCAGTAGAAAGAAGGGTTCTTGAAAGACTTGTTTTGGAAAATACAACTTCTACATAGTGGGAGGCACATTAGAGGAGCAGATCCAGATCTAGCACCTGCATTGCTATCCTACAGAGAAGAAAATTGCCAATATTTTTGGAAAGGATTTCACTAAGGAAATTTTTTTCCTTCTATGCTTAGTATGAAGGTTCTTTGAGTTCCCTACTGTTGTTTTTTTTAAGGGGGGGTATTTTTCCCATGAGGTTTTCCCCCATTTCCTTGGTTCATGGACAATTCTTTATTTTTATCATTTATTTGATTGTATGGGTGACCTTTGGTATTAGTAGCGGGGGCCCAGGATGCAAAAGTATGGATTAAGGGGGGGTTTTAGGATATTTCAATACTCCATCCTTGTCCTATTTAGCATTATTTATTTTTCCTAGTTATTGATGATGTCATTTGCCCCGTAGTGGTGTGCAGATGTCATCCCGGATCCATCTACCACATTCTGAGCCATGTATGCATCATTTTAGGACCACTTCAGTCAGTTCCATATTTTATAGGAACCTATTGAGTGTTTTAATTCAGTCCACATGAGTTATCAAACTCTTGTGGGGGGTTAGAGCTCTGGATGCCACTGATTGTGGCTTCATGCGCCCTTTTCTGACTAGCATGCATGAAAGACTCACTATTGCGCCCTCCTTAGTTAGTTAACTAATTGTGACTTCAATTAACTAAGTTTAGGTTTAGTTTAGTTGACTTTGAGTCTTCCAGAGCACTCCAGTGGTTATAATCCCTATGCTAGACCAACTGAGGTTTGAATTCTCCTGCATGATTCGAATTCTCTCCATTGTAACATCATTGTTTATTATACTGATTATTGGAACATGTGACATTATTCTACTCCTATCTGATTTCTGCTGCATTATTATTCTTTTGCTCTCTTTTACAAAAGTTTTCACTCTTCTTCAAATTTTATGCTCATTCTTTCTTTGTGAGGTATCCATTAGATCTTAGATCTGTTGTGACATAGAATTTCACAGCATCTTCCTTGCAGTTTTCTGTTTTGTTTTATAATTAAGACATTTTTTAAATCATCTTAGTGTCTCTTTAGAGTCCTTTTATGCACATATAGTTTCCTATTTTGTGTCCATACTTTTCACTATTTTTTTAATTGGAATCCTATTTATTGCAATTGGAGTCTAATTATCACCCTTTGTATCTTGATTAATTAAATTAGTCTATTTAATTAGTTTATTCTAATTACATTCCATATAAGCCTTTATTTTCATGTTCACATCAATGTATGGTGATTGTGTGTCTAATAACTATCTGTAATGTACAATCCAGGATTGATGATACTGTAAGATCCACCCCACAAACATTTTCAGTATTATTCTTTTATTATTTTGATTTCTGTTGAATAAAGAACTAAACCAGAAATTGGTCAAATAACCGAATGGTTACAAATTGTAATGAGACAAAACTATTATTTGATTTTAATAAAAAGATGGAAAGGTGGGCAACGACTGCTAAAAGAGGAAATCAGACTTCAAGAGTGGGAGACAAGACTGAGTGTTAACTAAAAGTGATCAAACAAGTGTCAGAGTGCATTGATGGCACTGACACACTTCCTGGAAATTAGGAAATTGACGGCCACAAGATTCTTACGGAATCGGCTGGGTATAAGACCTGGGCAAATTATAAAAGATGCATATGTGGGAGGCAGGACGCTGCCTAGTATGCATGGAGAAAGTATTGTTGCGGGAGCACGGATTTTTTAGGCAAGAAACTCTAAACAAGTGAAAGTGAGTAAGTTTGATCTGGTTAACAAGTCTACACTCTTGAAGCGATGGATTTAGCTCGGGGGGATCAGAGTGGCTTCACCTGCTCTAGATCTACAGTTGGGAGGTGCAGCGTTGACCCTACCTCTTCCTTAGTACTGGTGCTGTAACAGGTTTCCATAATTCTACCTTTCTATGATTTCACTGCTAACGATTCCTGACTATACACAAATGAATATGGACCTAAATACGCTGTTTGGCCGATTATGGGATAGTATTGAAATTGTATAAATAGCATGATTGTTAGCTAGCCGAGTAATGAGAAATGAGGAAATTGTATGGTAGATTTCTTTCTATCTTAATATTATTGATTCGAAATTGACAGATACAATTATTTTCTGTCTTAGTAAAATTTCTCTTCAAACTCAGAGTTCTGTTTAAGTTTATGCTAACCTTACTGAGATTATAAGGCTTTATTTTTTACCAGACTTTCATTGTTAAATAGAAATTAACCACAGATCCTTAACTTATTTTAGGGCTGAAATTCCCTAGGCTTCCTAGGTTATTTAGTCTCTCAACCTAAGTAAATCTATTTCTGAAATATTTATTGATTGAATACATTCAGTCCTCTTATCTATTAGTTACAGGATCGCTATGTAATTCAAATCCGGATCCCTTCTGGTATCCAGAACAACAAGGAGTTATATCCTCCCTCTTACGCAGTTTACTTATGATTTTGGCTTTAAAATTTTAGACTCTTCATTCATGTTTCAAATATACATAGAGCACGAGTTCTCCCTAGGTTTTGACCCATCAAATGCTCCAGGTAATACATAAGCTAAAATCTAAGTAACAATAGTAAAGCGATTTTGGAAGTGTATTATGCAAAGGAAGGAAGACTTCCTGGAAAACTCAAGAAGATACAGAGATTTATTCATCATTCATTAAAACGCAACAACTGTGGTTTTCTTTTATTTTGATTGTTGCATGAATATCAGTATAAATATTTATTATTCTTTCAAATATAGCATTTCCTTTATCCACTAATTTCAATAAGGTATTTATAAGGAATTTCAAGTATCAATCTTCAATACCTTCGGATAAGGGTTGAACCCATATATAATTTAAGTTACAGCTACAAATAAGCAAACACAGTGAATGTTTAATACCGATAACACCCAGATCAAGGAGGATTAGGTTAAACAAAATACACAAAAATTCCCGAGTTCTACCCAGTTTACATTGAAGAAAGAAAACATTAGGCTCACAAAAATCCTTATTCGAATTCCTCCAAACCAGAAGTATAGAGCCGAGGGAGTCCCAGCCTCTGTTTGGATGCATACAAAATTTATAAGGGCAAGATGAAAACATTCTTCCAATGCTTTATAGATACATTTTGTAAACTCCACAAGAAGCCGGTATTAAACCTCGACAGATATTTTTTTTTTTAATAATGATGGTTTGAACCAAAAGCTTAGTAAAAACAAGCTGCCATCTATAAAATAGATGGGAATTTGAAGTTCTAGGTCAATCCATGAATTACTGGGCTTTTCACTCCCAGTTAAATACATTATAGTAGCAAACTTTAAACTTTTCAAAGAACTTACTAGGGAGAGAGTTCGAGGGTTCTGTCGCAGTAGGGGATGCTACTTACCCTCGAATCTTGATCTTGATTCAGCCGAGAGTCATCCTTACCGGTACCTGCAAGAGTTTGAAAGAGCCTCCTTAAAAGTAGTTTTTCTTCTTTTAAATCTTCTGAAAACACCTGAATGAATGAACATGAGCTTCTGTTAAGATTCGTTTTCTTACCTATGTATTACCACCGTGTGAAAGGTGTTTCCAGGCCAAAATAATAACCAGAGCCAAAGACGTAGAGTCCTCATTACTATTGCAAAAGAAGGGATCTCAGATAGGGTTACCACAGTCACTTTAGAGAAACTTGGTTCGAGATAGTCTTTTCGTGTTAAAAACCTCATTTACACCACCTCACATTGTAAATGTTGTATCCTTTATTACCTCTATACCAACAAAAGACTTCACGTGGTGAGTTACCGCTGATAGGCCATGTCTTCACCCTTGTCGCCATCAAGCTGAACCACGTGGTATGTGGGTCATGAATCTCGTACAGGGTATCGAAACCAATGTGTTATGGTGAAGTGAATTCATGTACTGGTTCTATCCTTCTGTAAGAAGTTCAATGCATTAAATTTGGAATGCTTCGATTCAAATGTATAACTAAGGTTTGGATCTTTAAAATCCTTACTTAGTACTTTGAAGATCGAGCATAGTGAACTAGGATAAGTAAAAGAGAAACATGTTTGGAACTACTTGTTAGAATTTAAAAACACAATACCTTGTTTTAGATAGGATCGTTGGAGACTTGGACAAGGAGGGAGTGGTTTAGGGTGTCCCTTGTAGTAAATTTCACCCCTTATGTTGACACTACCTTGACAGCTTTAATTTTTGAAAGACTTGCAGGGTTTGTCCTTGACCATAGCCTCTTACCACTTGAAATTCAAGTTCATATGCGTTAGCCATTTAGCTAAGTAAGTAGCATGACCTACTACTTAGAACCTGGTTTTGTTTCGAAAGAAATTCTTGTTGATAAGAATCCTTACTGTTTTAGATTAATACTCTTATCACTTACTAGTAAGCATAGATGGAACTTAAGTATTTCAAATCTATTGGTTCATTCCTGTGAAAAAGAATAACAAATAATATATATAAACAAATAATATATTACGATACATAGGAAGTTGTTACAAATGGTATCAGAGCCCAGCTACTACACTGTGGGCCTTAGGGAGAAAGTACATACTGAATTTTTGTTTCTAACTCATTATACACGTTGATGTCTGTGGAAAACTATAACAGATAGTAAAGAACAGTAGTAGAATTATGTCTTCCCATAATGAAGAGGATGATCACCAGGATGAAGACGAACAAAGGAGGGAAGCAGTACCAAGTGACTCTGAAGCTAGCAAGGTAATTGAGACCATGAAGAATCTGATTGTAGAGTTACAAGAATACAAAGCAGAAAATGAGCAGCTATGGAAAGCACAAGAAAAACAACAGGAAATTAACGAGATCCTACTAAACAGTTTACACCACAAAAAAAAAAGAAGAACATAAGGGGGAAGCAAAGGTGGAAATCAGCTTATTAGCATATGAGGAGAAAGTTGATAGTTCATCCAACGATGATCAGAAGAAAGAATGCCCAGAAAATCCATTGGGAAAGAGGAAAGTCGATCATTTGGAAGGTGAGTTCACAAAAATTAAACCCACTACTTTCAATGGAGAATCAAAGACAGGAGAAGAAGCAGAAGCCTGGTTATTAGACATAAAGAAATACTTCCAGATCTACAACTACTCCAGTAACATGAAGGTTTGGATGGTGGTTTATAATCTAAAAGGAAAGGCCATCATTTGGTGGCAGGATGTAAAAATTTCCCATGGACTGAAGGATAAGAACTTAGAGTGGTCAGAGTTCAAAAAGATTTTTAAAAAGCAGTATTTATATGAGAATTACTATGAAAGAAAAACGAAGGAGTTCTACGAACTACGACTGGGACAGATGTCCATAGAAGAACTGATAAACAAATTTCTGGATCTTCTAAGATTTGTACCTTACATAAAGGAGGAGAAGTTAAAAGTACAACAATTCTTGAGCTGTATACCACAGTCATACAAAGATCATATAGAATTTGACAATCCGAAAACATTGGATGAGGCATTGAGGAAAGCAAGGCTATGCTACGAACAATACAAGAACCGGTTTGAGACCTTTAAAGCCTAGAAGGATAAAAAAAGGAAAAACTCAACCAATAGAAGAAGGGTTACAGGCCACCTCCATTCCGAAATCTACCAAAGTATAACCCATGAAAGAATTTTATTAGAGATGGATAGAAAACACAAGGACCTAACAGACCCATATTTACAGGTCCCAAAGGGAACAATGGGACCCCCAGAGAACCAATGAAGTGTTGGGAATGTGGAGAACCTCATTTACAACGGAACTTCTCGTGACTCCAAGGAACAAACAAACCAGTCCACGCTATCCAAGAAGCCTCTATGGTGGGAGATAGGGGCAGGAGTATTCACAGGATACATGCTGCTCTGGACGACAGACAAGCAAATCACCAATCTGCCATCATAGAAATCCAAGGTATTATTTCTGATAAAAAACTGTCTGTTTTAATTGATCCTGGAGCTAGTTTGAGTTACATTGCCTCGAAAATGGTAGAGGTATGTCATTTATCTCAGGTTAAACATCAAAAGTCCTAGCTAGTAGAACTAGCCACACGATCAAAATGAAAGGTAACTAACTTCATCGCCAATTGTGAATTTGAAATACAGGGACATAAGACTAGAGTAAATCTGAATGTGTTACCTCTAGGGTCTTATGACATGATAATTGGTATGGACTGGCTAGAAAGAAATAAAGTAACTCTAAATTGTCATGATAAGACTTTTTATTTATACAGCAGAAGATAACGTTCCTAGAACAGTTAGAGGCATAGGTAAACCTGTCTCCACAATTCAAATCTCCGCTATGCAACTTAAGAGATGCATGAGGAAGGGCTGCCAAGTATATGCAGTCCGAGTAAAAGATGTACTCAACAAAGAAAACAGTGTAAATCTACAAGATTTCCCTGTTCTAAAATACTTTACTGATGTGTTTTCCCAAGAAATTCCGGATCACCCCCTCAACGGGAAATTGATTTTTCCATAGAACTTATGCTCGGGTCTGCACCTGTTTCCAGAATACCATACCGGATGAGTATTCCAGAATTAACTAAATTGAAAATTCAGATTCAAGAATTGTTGGATAAGGGGTATATCAGACCTAGTGTGTCACCCTAGAGAGCATGAGTTTTGTTTGCAAAGAAGAAAGACGGGATTATGAGGCTATTCATAGACTATCGACAGATAAATAAGGTAACTGTCAAGAATAAATACCCTTTATCTCGAATCAACAATTTATTCGACTAGGTAGGCGGGGCCAAAGTGTTTTCCAAATTAGACTTAAGGTCAGGTTACCACCAAATCCGGATCAAGGAAGAAGACATTCGTAAGACTGCTTTTCGAACAAGATACAGACACTATGAATTTGTGGTAATCCCATTTGGATTAACGAATGCTCCTGCGACTTTTATGTGTCTTATGAATAATATCTTTAAGGAATATCTGGATCAGTTCATCCTAAATTTCATTGATGATATTCTGATTTATTCCAGAACAGAAGAGGAACACGAAAAACATCTGAAGATAGTATTACAGACCTTAAGAGAACATGAACTATATGCTAAGTTTGAAAAGTGTGAATTCTTCAAAAGCAAAATACAATATTTAGGCCATATAATCTTAGGAGAAGGAATTGCTGTAGACCCTGAAAAGATTAAAGCTATTGTTGAATGACCGATACCCAAGGATGTGGTAGACATCCGTTCCTTTATGGGACTTACTGGTTACTACCGATGTTTCATAGAAGGATTTTTTAGGGTGGCTTACCCTATCACTTCACTATAGAAAAAGGGAGTGAAATTTCTGTGGTCATCAAAGTGCCAAGAAAGTTTTGAGCTATTAAAAGAACTCCTAAAAACAACACCCATTTTAAGAGTAGCTGACCCACTTAAGGACTATACAGTCTGTACTGATGCAAGTAAGGAAGGCATCGGGGGGGGGGTACTTTCCCAAGAAGGATACGTAGTGAGTTACGAATCCCACAAACTGAAGGATCACGAAAGGAATTATGTGGTTCATGATCTAGAACTAGCCTCGGTAGTGCATGCCTTAAAGATGTGGCGACACTATTTGTTGGGGAAAAGGTTTCTGTTATTGACAGACAATGCCAGAGTGAAATACTCATTCACTCAACTTGAACTTAATGCCCGCCAAGCAAGGTGGATGACCTTTCTGAGCGAATTTGATTTCGAATTAAAACATATGAAGGGAAAGGAAAATAAAGTAGCAGATGCACTGAGTCAGAGGACACATGAGATTTATGAGATAATTATGAGTCAACCAAGGAGTGATCTCAAGGAGAGAATTAAGACAACAGGTGTTAAGGACGATGAATATGGAGGCTTGATAAGGAAACTATTAATCGATGAGGTTAATCTTAACGGGACAAAAATTAAATTAGACCAAGAAGGACTAATATGGTTTAAGAATAGGTTGTACATACCTAATGTAGCAGAAATCAAACTGTTGGTCCTAAATGAAATGCATAAACAACCTTATGTAGGCCACCCTAGTTATCAAAAAATGATAACAACCTTAAGGAAATAGTTTTATTGGCCTCATTTAAAAACAGACTTAATTGATTACTTATCAAAATGCTTGGAGTGTCAATAGGTGAAAGCAACACATCAACACCTTGCGGGTCTGTTACAACCACTACCAATCCCTGAATGGAAATGGGAGATCATATCTCTAGACTTCATCACTGGGTTACCAAGAACACAAAGGCAACATGACTCAATCATGGTTGTAATTGATAAATTAAGCAAATCTGCACATTTTATTCCTGTCAAATCAACTCACAAAGCTGTGGATATTGCTGATATATTTCTGAAAGAAATATTCAGGTTGCATGGCATACCAAAGATGGTGATTTTTGATAGAGACACAAAATTCACATCGAAATTTTGGAAATATTTGTTTGCATGCTTGGAAACTAAATTAAACTTCAGCACGAGTTTCCATCCTCAAACAGATGGACAGACAGAACGTACTAATCAGATTGTGGAGGATATGTTACGGATGTACATCCTGAGGAAACCCACGAAGTGGGAAGAATATCTACACCTGGTAGAGTTTGCATACAATAATGGATACCAAGCCTCGGCAGGGATGAGTCCCTTTGAAATTTTGTACAGCAGAAAGTGTACCACCCCAGTTAGCTGGGATATCCCAATGGATCGCGTTATAATAGGCCCATAATTATTACTGGATATGGAACATATTGTTTAGAAAATACAGAAAAATTTAAAGGTGGCTGAAGATTGTCAAAAGGGTTATGCAGACATGAAGAGACAGCATAAAGAGTTCACAGTCAGAGACCACATTTATCTCCAAGTGAAACCAAGGAAAAGCTCACTGAAATTAGGCAAATGCGCAAAATTGGCACCACAATTTTGCGGACCCTTCCAGATTCTAGAAAGGATCGGACTTGTAGCTTATCGACTTGAACTTCCAGCATGTTTAAAAATACATAATGTTTTCCACGTGGCTTTATTAAAAAAATATATTCATGATCCAACTCACATCATTGATTGGAATGTGGTATAGGTGGAACCAGAGGGCGAGTTTTAGGTGGAACCTATGCAAGTTCTGGACAGGAAATAATTTGGTACTTCAGAACAAAGTCATCACTCGGGTAAAGGTGCAATGGAAGCACTTTAGCCCCAAAGAGGTAACTTGGGAACTGGAAAAGGATATGCAGGAGAAATTTCCTGAACTGTTTCTAGAACCCATGGAATAAGAATAAAAAAACACTGAGGACAATGTTAAAATAAGTGGCTGAGGGTGTAAGATCCACCCCACAAACATTTTCAGTATTATTCTTTTATTATTTTGATTTCTGTTGAATAAAGAACTAGACCAGAAATTGGTCAAATAACTAAATGGTTACAAATTGTAATGAGACAAAACTATTATTTGATTTTAATAAAAAGATGGAAAGGTGGGCAACGATTGCTAAAAGAGGAAATCAGACTTCAAGAGTGGGAGACAAGACTGAGTGTTAACTAAAAGTGATCAAACAAGTGTCAGAGTGCATTGATGGCACTGACACACTTCCTGGAAATCAGGAAATTGACGGCCACATGATTCTTAGGGAATCGGCTGGGTGTAAGACCTAGGCAAATTATAAAAGATGCATATGTGGGAGGCAGTACGCTACCTAGTATGCATGGAGAAAGTATTGTTGCGGGAGCACGAAAGTGTTAGGCAAGAAACTCTGAACAAGTGAAAGTGAGTAAGTTTGATCTGGTTAACAAGTCTACACTCTTAAAGCACTGGATTTAGCTCGGTGGGATCAAAGTAGCTTCACCTGCTATAGATCTACGGTTGGGAGGTGTAGCGTTGACCCTACCTCTTCCTTAGTACTGGTGCCGTAACAAGTTTCTAGAATTCTACCTTTCTATGATTTCACTGCTGACGATTCCTGACCATATACAAATGAATATGGACCTAAATATGTTGTTTGGCCGATTATGGGATAGTATTGAAATTGTCTAAATAGCATGATTGTTAGCTAGCCGAGTAATGAGAAATGAGGAAATTGTATGGTAGATTTCTTTCTATCTTAATATTATTGATTCGAAATTGACAGATAAAATTATTTTCTATCTTAGTAAAATTTCTCTTCAAACTCAGAGTTCTGTTTAAGTTTATGCTAACCTTACTGAGATTATAAGGCTTGATTTTTTACCAGACTTTCGTTGTTAAATAGAAATTAACCACAGATCCTTAACTTATTTTAGGGCTGAAATTCCCTAGGCTTCCTAGGATATTTAGTCTCTCAACCTAAGTAAATCTATTTCTGAAATATTTATTGATTGAATACGTTCAATCCTCTTATCTATTAGTTATAGGATCGCTATGTAACTCAAATCTAGATCCCTTTTGGTATACAGAACAACAAGGAGTTATATCCTCCCTCTTACGCAGTTTATAAATGATTTTGGCTTTAAAAGTTTGGACTCTTCATCCTTGTTTCAGATATACATAGAGCATGAGTTCTCCCTAGGTTTTGACCCATCAAATGCTCCAGGTAATACATAAGCTAAAATCTAAGTAACAATAGTAAAGTGATTTTGGAAGTGTATTATGCAAAGGAAGGAAGACTTCTTGGAAAACTCAAGAAGATACAAAGATTTATTCATCATTCATTAAAACGCAGTAACTATGGTTTTCTTTTATTTTGATTGTTGCATGAATATCTGTATAAATATTTATTCTTCTTTCAAATATAGCATTTCTTATCCACTAATTTAAATAAGGTATTTATAAGGAAGTTCAAATATCAATCTTCAATACCTTCAGATAAGGGTTGAACCCATATATAATTTAAGTTACAGCTACAAATAAGCAAACACAGTGAATGTTTAATACAGATAACACCCATATCAAGGACGATTAGGTTAAGCAAAATACACCAAAATTCCTGAGTTCTACCCAGTTTACATTGAAGAAAGAAAACATTAGGCTCACAAAAATCCTTATTCGAATTCCTCCAAACCAGAAGTATAGAGCCGAGGGAGTCCCACGCTTTGTTTGGATGCATACAAAATTTATAAGGGCAAGATGAAAACATTCTTCCATTGCTTTATAGATACATTTTGTAACTCCACGAGAAGCCGATATTAAACCTCGGAAGATAGTAGTTTTTTTTAATAATGATGGTTTGAACCAAAAAATTAGTAAAAACAAGTTGCCATTTATAAAATAGACGGGAATTTGAAGTTCTGGGTCAATCCATGAATTACTGGGCTTTTTGCTCCCAGTTAAATACATTACATCAACAACCTTTAAACTTTTCAGAGAACTTACTAGGGAGAGAGTTCGAGGGTTCTATCGTAGTAGGGGATTCTACTTACCCTCGAATCTTGATCTTGCTTCAGCCGAGATTCATCCTTACCGGTACCTGCAAGAGTTTGAAAGAGCCTCCTTAAAAGTAGTTTTTCTTCTTTTAAATCTTTTGAAAACACCTGAATGAATGAACGTGAGCTTCAGTTAAGATTCGTTTTCTTACCTGAGTATTATCACTGTGTGAAAGGTGTTTCTAGTCCAAAATAATAACCAGAGCCAGAGACGTAGAGTCCTCATTACTGTTGCAAAAGAAGGGATCTCAGATAGGGTTACCATGGTCACTTTAGAGAAACTTGGTTCGAGATAGTCTTTTCGTGTTAAAAACCTCATTTACACCACCTCACATTGTAAATGTTGTATCCTTTATTACCTTTGTACCAACAAAAGACTTCACGTGGTGAGTTACCGCTGATAGGTCATGTCTTCACCCTTTTCGCTATCAGGATGAACCATGTGGTATGTGGGTCATGAATCTCGTACAGGGTATCGAAACTGATGTGTCATGGTGAAGTGAATTCGTGTACTGGTTCTATGCTTCTGTAAGAAGTACAATGCATTAAATTTGGAACCCTTCGATTCAAATGTATAACTAAGGTTTGGATCTTTAAAATCCTTACTTAGCACTTTGAAGATCGAGCATAGTGAACTAGGATAAGTAAAAGAGAAACATGTTTGGAACTACTTGTTAGAATTTAAAAACAGAATACCTTGTTTTTAGATAGGATTGTTGGAGACTTGGATGAGGAGGAAGTGGTTTAGGGTGTCCCTTGTAGCAAGGTTCACCCCTTATGTTGACACTACCTTGACAGCTTTAATTTTTGAAAGACTTGCAGGGTTTGTCCTTGACCATAGCCTCTTACCACCTAAAATTCAAGTTCATATGCATTAGCCATTTAGCTAAGTAAGTAGCATGACCTACTACTTAGAACCTGGTTTTGTTTCGAAAGAAATTCTTGTTAATAAGAAATGTTATTGTTTTAGATTAATACTTTTATCACTGACTAGTAAGCATGGATGGAACTTAAGTATTTCAAATCCATTGGTTCATTCCTGTGAACAAGAAAAACAAAAATATATATAAACAAATAATATATTACGGTACATAGGCAGTTGTTACAGATACGCTAACCAACTCTCCTACAAGACTTAAGGAAAAACAATGAACTATGGTGACTAGTTTGACTGTAGGAAGAAAAAATAAAAGGACTCTGGAAGGGAGGATCATGCCACCTGATAGAACCCTTGTACAATTTATTGGGACCATTAATGTTTTGAACATCATCTAGGCTGAAATCTACTCCAAGGCTCCTGGGCACCCCAGCATATGCAAACTAGAACTTCAACTAAGCATTGACTGAGAACCAATGGTGAGGGATTTTGAATTAGGGATGATAAATATGATTAAATAATAGTCAATTGTAATCCTAGTTTCTATTCATCAAGTTTGGGAAGGTTCTGAGGAGGTCTCACAAACATACACGAAAAATTGCCTTCTAGGATTGCACAACTGGGACAAATCCAGGAATTCCCAAATAGTTTCAGAGCCACAAGAATTTATGATTTTAATATTGGAATGATTCATTTCGAATATTAATTAATATAAGAAACATAAATCACTTCATTTTGGATGATATTCATTCATTTACAAAACAAGTTCTGGAAACTAGCTTATTTTCATAGCAATCTGGACTAGGTGCAAGAAGAGGTATTGGAATCATATTTTTATTCAGTAAAACTTCAGAATTGACATCAAAGGTCCATTATTACACCCATATCAGCCATCAGTATCTTATTTACACATCAGATAGTTATCAGGAAAGAGATACATCAAGAACAAGTTCTTCCATCAAGAAATACTAGGAAAATACTCATAAATCTGCATGGAGAGCTGTCAAATATCTGTCATAAGCTCGTACTCCTCTGGTTCAGACTCTAAGACCTGTAATAAAATCATTAACAATGGCTGAATTCCATCATCCTCTCATAGGAATCAGGGGCACATCTCACAACGTAGACATCTCCCAAGTCATTGAGGCACAATTGCACTCAATCCAATTCTCCAACTGTCAAAAGATGTGAAATGGAGTTTCAATCCTTCTTTTAAATATTGAGGTGACTTATTAAGCAAGTAATATAGGCTAAGGCTCCCTCATGCATTGGATAAGGTTGCTTTGCTTTCTACTTTATATTTTTCCTTGCTTTCTGCTTTGCTTTGCTTTCTTCTTTAGCTTTTGCCTTGCTTTCTGCTTTGCTTTGCTTTCTATTTTTTCTCATAACATTCTATCCATAACTAGCACATGTCCTATTTCATTAGGAATAATGCAAAAATATGCTTTTAAGATGCTTTCTTTGTAAAAAGATCCTTTTTTGATTGGTTAAAATTCTCCAAATGGTTGAGGAAATAATATTTTTTATTGTGAAGACAGTGAGTGAGTCAACTAATCGCAAAAGTATGTGGCCAATTTTTTTTTAATGGGGACCATTTCCCGGCAAATCGGGACATTTTCTGGCAAAAATAAGAGTTAACGCAGGTTCATCATGAGTTTGGAAGCTACGAAGGTGTGTTTAAGAGTCTTGAAACTCTAAATCACATTCAATAACCAACGTATTCCATGAGTGAAACCTGCAAGTAAAATAGTTTTTAATTTTTGCATATTTAAGAAAATGGTGGCACAATTATGTGATAGGAGTGGTGGAGCATCCATTCCTGAGCATGATATGACTAGTAATAAAATGAGAAACTTATCCTAAATTGAAATTGGTTGATCATTCATACATGATCACCCATTTGGCGTGCAACGAAAACAAAATTCAGGGAAGAAATTAAATCGATAATGATTTTCAAAAATCAAAGTGTTCGAATCACCGATCTAGCGGGCAACTTAAAAACAATTTCATGGAAGAAATAATACTGAGAATTTTTTTCGAAAATCAATGTTTTGGCGGTGATATTTGGCATGGTGATGAAAGAACGAAAACATGCCACTCTATCTGTCCTTTCCTTTGGTCATCAAGATGACTCACATCAAAGACAATTCCTGAAAATTCATTGAAGCAAAAAATTCTTTTGAAAATTTCATTGTGTTGAAGGTATGTCGTGCAGGATAGAAAATTCATCTGAATTTTGAATTTAACAATGATTATATAAAATGATTGGTTGACTCTCTAAATTTCTGGAAATGATGTTTTAATTTATGGAAATGATGTTTTTATGAAATGAAATGACAATGGTCAAGTGCGTAAATCATCCACATCCAAGCAGATTCTTTCAAAAATTATTTATCCCCCAGAGGAGAGAATTTTTTTATCCCTAAGGCCTAAGGCCTTAAGGCCTAAGGCCTTAAGGCCTATTTTTTAACACTTAACCAATTTTTCCAATGGCGAGCATTTCTCTGGGAAGGTGCAAAACATGCCAAATTTTTGTTTTGATAGGAAAATATCTCTATTACCAGAGACTCTTTTTCCAAAAGGAGTCAATGGTCAAGTGAATAAATCATCCACCTACAAACTTATGCTCCCATAAATTTTTATCCCTTAAATATGAGAAATGGCAGGCATTTTCCTAAGGGCATTTAGGCTAGTTTTAGATTGAAAAGAGGCTGAGTGGTTGTTTTGGAAGGCCAATATTTTCTTGACTGTAGACTTGTTTTAAAACCCGAGCCAATGGTCAAGTTCATAAATCGTCCACCTACAATATGATACTTTCCTAAAAAATTTATCCCTCACAGGTGAGAAATGGTGGGCACTTACCCAAGGCTACTTAACCCTTTTTTCAACACTTAAACAAACAAAATGGTTGTTTTGGCAGGAAAATATCTCCATGACCAGATTTGTTTTTAAAAGATGAGTCAACAGTCAAGCGAATAAATCTTCCACCTACAAATGCATTCTCTTAGAAATGTTTTATCCAACACAGGTGAGAAATGGTGGTCATTTCCCTAAGGCCATTTAGGCCAGTCTTAGGTGCAAAACAGACTGAGTGTCTATTTTGGAAGCCCAATATATTCTTGACCATAGACTTTTTTTAAAACCTGAGCCAATGGTCAAGTGTATAAATCATCCACCTGCAAGATGATGCTTTCCCAAAAAATTTATCCCTCACAGGTGAGAAATAGTGGGCATTTACCCAAGGCTACTTAAGCCCCCTTTTTCAACACTTAACCAATTTTTCCAATGGTGAGTGTTTTTTTGAGAGGATGCAAAACAGGATGAATGGCTGTTTTGGAAGTAAAATATCTCCATGACCAAAGTCGTTTTTTACAAAATGAGTCAAATTTAAATTGAATAAATCATCCACCTACAAACTTATGCTCTCATATATTTTTTATCCCTCAAATATGAGAAATGGTGGGCATTTTTCAAAGGCCATTTAGGCCACTTTTAGGTGCAAAACAAGCTAAGTGGCTGTTTTGGAAAGCCAATATTTTCTTGACTATAGAATTTGTTTCAATTCTGATCTAGTGCTCAAGTGCATAAATCATCCACCTACAAGATGATGCTTTCCTAAAAAAAAATTCCCTTACAGATGAGAAATGGTGGCCATTTTCCCAATGCTACTTAAGCCCTTTTTTTCAATGGCAAGCATTTTTCTTTGAGGGTGCAAAACAAGATGAATGGCTGTTTTGGCAGGAAAATATCTCTTTGACCAGAGACTTTGTTTCAAAACTCAAATAATGGTAAAGTGAATAAATCATCCACCTACAAACTTATGCTCTCATAAAAAAATTATCCCTCAAAGGTGAAAAATGGCGGGCATTTTCCTAAGGACATTTAGGCTTAGTTTTTGGTGTAAAACAGGCTAAGTGGCTATTTTGGTGGGACCATAGACTTGTTTTCAAAAATGATCTAGTGGTCAACTTCATAAATCATCCACCTGCAAGATGATGCTTTCCTAAAAAACATTTCCCTCACAGATGAGAAATGGTGGGAATTTTCCCAATGATACTTAAGCCATTTTTTTCAATACTTAACCAATTTTGCCAATGGCGAGCATTTTTCTTTGAGGGTGCAAAACAAGATGAATGGTCGTTTTGGCAAGAAAATATCTCCTTAACTAGAGACTTTGTTTCAAAACTCAGCCAATGGTAAAGTTAATATATCATCCACCTACAAACTTATGGTATCGTAAAAAATTTATCCCTCAAAGGTGAAAAATGGCGGGCATTTTCCCAAGGCCATTTAGGCTAGTTTTAGGCGCAAAACAGGCTAAGTGGCTACTTTGGAAAACCAATATTTTCTTTACCATAGACTTGTTTTCAAAACTGATCCAGTGGTCAACTACATAAATCATCCACCTGCAAGCTGATGCTTTCCTAAAAAACATTTCCCTCACATATGAGAAATGGTGGGAATTTTCCCAATGCTACTTAAGTGTAATGTCCCTTGTTAGGAATTTTATTAAAATGGCAATTTTCCACTTTTTTTTCCCTAGTTCAACCTTTGACTAGTTTTGATCTGTAGGTCCCAAATTTGCCCCAAATGATCCCAAATCTTCTGAAAAGGTATATGAATGAGATTAGAACATAAATATGTGTTTTAGGGATGCATTTGGACCTTTAAAATACTTCTGCAAATACTCTTTCAATTCTGGCCAATGTAGGGAACTTTACTAGTAATTTGCCTTTGACTAGCATTGGTCTCTAGGTCTCGAATTGACTCCAAATGCCTTCAAATATTCAAGGAATGTGTATGAATGATATTAGGACTTGAATATGATGTTTAGGGATGATATATGGCCACAAAAATACCTCTGCAAACTCTCTTAAGATTCTGGACCAAGTATGCAATTTTACTAGTAATTTGGGGTTCAAAACCCCTTGGGGTAAATATTGAAAATGGCTTCCCAAATGCCTCCAAATCCACTCAAATTTATGAACAGAGGTAGGGAATGTATTAAGGATGTTAATAATGTCTCATGTGCACCATTAATTGATTATTATATCTGTTCCAACCCTCTCCCATTCAACTGCAAAAATCACCAATTCGACCCTTGGGGAAATGGCACTATTTCTTCTCCCAATGCAATTAAATTGAGTAAAAATACTTCAAATGCTCAAGTACAGTACATGAAACTTGTAAAATACATCCATGGAAGTCCATTAATCACAAATGCATCAGAGAATCATCCATTCATTCGAAATCATCATCAATACATTGGTTTACAACAAGGTAGTGGGGAAATGACATTCTTCTTCCATTAAAAATGAGATTTATACATTTCTACTTGGAATTTAGACCTGAAACTTTCTGGAGATGAAGAATAGAGTATTTAATTCATATTACAAAAGAAATGGGGCATTATAATTTCCCCCAAAGAGTACAATAGCTCACCAAAAACGCCCTCCCTCAAGGATCAAGAATATGCCATCAAAACTGGAAATGGTTGAAGGAGTGAGCTGCAATAGAAGAAACCATGAGCTTCCATATAGATTACACCTGCAAATAAAGAATCCATTAAAGCTCCAAATGAAAGGTCTGAATGTCCTTTCCAATTACCAACTTGGATGGGAATCTTTCACCCTCGAAATTGGTTAAGGCAAGAAACTAGTCATCCATTATCTCTCCCTCTTCACAAATGCAATTGCAAATTCTACAAATGATCAAAAGCTGGTTTCATTCTTTGTTATTGACATTCATAAAGTTCTAATGTCATCCATGGGTCGAATTCCTTCCAAGAGACTCATGCCAACTCAAGTTGCGAAGAGATTCCAAAGAATGCCACTTGTACAACAATTTCTAGTCTCCCACTTCCACCAAATCACATGTGGAAGCATCTTAGCTGCCCTAACACCCTTGAGCGCCCTCTTGGAGTCTATTTTAGCCCTAAAATGTGATATATGTCATATGTCAGCCTTCAGGTCTGATTTGTGTCATAGGTGTCATAGCATCTTCATCATTGTTGTCATAGAGCTAGGGAATCTAGCCCAAGTGTTTCACTAGCTCCAAATTGCCTCTTCCTCTTCCATGGGAGTTACTCTTCCTCTATATTTCGACCTAATTGACTCATGACAAGTATTATTGAACTTATAAGTCATCCCAAGAACATTAGGCTTCCCATAGATTCAAAATTGCAAGAAGAGAATGCCATGTGCCACATACATTCTAGCTTGTGTGGGTCCCACTTCCTCCATGTGTCTTCATGATCAAAGGCCACTTTGATTTTCACTTGTATATATTTATTTATATCCTTTATTAAATATTTATGCCATCCTAATGTTCCAACATCATTTATTATCCCCATTATTCACAATCCCAAAGCTTCCACTCCAAACCTAGGAAACTAGTAATTTCCCTCCTTGGCAATTATTTGACCTTTAGCATTAATTTGACAAACACTAATGAATATGGCCATTGTGACCCAATGCCAATTTTGAGACATGACATTAAGCCATTTTTTTCAATACTTAACCAATTTTTCCAATGGAGAGCATTTTTATTTGAGGGTGCAAAATAAGATGAATGGTCGTTTTGGAAGGAAAATATATCCTTGACCAGAGACTTTTTTTTAAAAATCAGTCAATGGTAAAGTTAATAAATCATCCATGTACAAACTTATGTTTTCATAAGAAAATTATCCCTCAAGGGTGAGAAATGTCGGTCATTTTCCTAAGGCCATTTAGGTCAGTTTTAGGTGCAAAACAGGTTGAGTGTCTGCTTTGGCAGACCAATAGTTTCTTGACCATATAATTTATTTCAAAACTGATCTAGTGGTCAAGTGCATAAATCATCCACCTACAAGCTTATGTTTTCCTAAAAAAAATTCCCTCACATATGAGAAATGGTGGGAATTTTCCCAATGCTACTTAAGCCCTTTTTTACAATACTTAACCAATTTTTCCAATGGTGAGCATTTTTCTTTGAAGGTGCAAAACAAGATGAATGGTTGTTTTGGCAGGAAAATCTCTCTTTTACCATAGACTTTGTTTTGAAAAATCAGTCAATTTTAAAGTGAATAAATCATCCACCTACAAAGTTATGCTCTCGTAAAAAATTTATCGCTCAAGGGTGAGAAATGGCGTCCATTTCCCTAAGGCCATTTAGGCCAGTTTTAGGTGCAAAAAAGGCTGAGTGGTTGTTTTGGCAGACCAATATTTTCTTGACCAGAGAACTTTTTCAAAACTGAATCACTAATCATGTTCATAAGTCATCCACCTAAAATCCTACTCTTTCCTAAAAAAATTATCCATCATAGATGAGAAATGGTGGGCATTTTCCCAAGGCTTCTTAATCCCTTTGTGTCATTACTTAACCAATTTTGCCAATGGCGAGCAATTTTATGGGAGGATGCAAAACAATCTGAATGGTTGTTTTGGCAGGAACATATCTTCTTTACCAGAGTATTTGTTTCACGAAGGAGTCAATTTTCAAGTGAATAAACAATCCACCTACACACGTATGCTCTCATAAATTTTTTATCCCTCAAATATGAGAAATGGTGGGAATTTTCCTAAGGCCATTTAGGCCAGTTTTAGGTGCAAAACAGGCTGAGTGGATGTTTTGGAAGGCCAATATTTTCTTTACCATATACTTGTTTTCAAAATTGAGCCAACTTTAAAGTGCATAATTCATCCACCTAAAAGCTGATGCTTTCCTAAAAAAAATTACCCTCATAGATGAGAAATGGTGGGCATTTTCCCAATGCTACTTAATCCCTTTTTTTCATTACTTAACAATTTTTCCAATTGCGAGCATTGTTCTTTTAGGGTGAAAAACAAGATGAATGGCTGTTTTGGCAGGAAAATATCTCCTTGACCAAAGACTTTGTTTAAAAAACAATTCGATTTTCAAGGGAAGAAATCATCCACGTACCAACTTATTCTCTCATAAATTTTTTATCCATCAAACGTGAGAAATGGAGGGCATTTTCGTAAGGCCATTTAGGCTAGTTTTAATGCAAAATAGGATGAGTGGTTGTTTTGGCAAGCCAATATTTTCTTTACGAGAGACCGTTTTTAAAAAATGAGCTAACGGTCATGTTCATAAGTCATCCACCTGGGAGTTGATGCTTTCCTAAAAAAATTATCCCTCATAGGTGGGAAATGGTGGGAATTTTCCAAAGACTACTTAAGACCTTTTTTTCAATACTTAACGAATTTTTCCAATGGTGAGCATTTTTCTGGGAGGTTGCAAAACAAGCTGAATGGTTGTTTTGGAAGGAAAATATCTCCTTGACTAGAGACTTTGTTTCAAAAAGTAGTCAATGGTAGGGTGAACTGATTTTCTGGCAGGGTGCAAAATGGCATAAATTTGAATTTTTATTACACAACATTACGTTACTTAGAGTGTAAAATTACATGTAAAATTTGAGTGTAAAATTACAAGTAAAATTTGAGTGTAAAATTACATTTATGATATATTTCAGTTTTTTTTAATTAGATAAATTATGTCTGAAATATAATGCCAATATCGATTGTTTTTGTTTATTTTGCAGAGTATCTCATCAATGGATCATTCAAATGAGCCATCTCAACAAAATATTCCTTGAAAAAGAGGTCGACGTAAGGGTCTAGATTACTCAAAACTTCCAACTTTGCAACCATGTGACATTGTCCTTCAATTCACTTGTGGTAGAGGTAAAAAGACTACGCAATGTGTTTCTCATGGACAATGCCAAGGACTTGAAGATCAGAAATCCATACCATAAAATGAGTCCACAAGTTTCCCTCAAACAACAAGCAATCATCCAACCATTATTCAAACTCAATGTCCTCAATGTAAGCAACCGATGACAAACAACAATGTTGCTAGACAACAGAGGAAACCTTTGTCTCCAATTGCAGTTGAAGGGAATGTTAATGCACAAAGTGGAAATAGTTATGAAAGAATGAAATCTATTCTAGAGAATGTGAGGGTCCCATTACATGATGCCATTACATTGAATGCTGAGTTGCAAAATAAAAATCAGTACCAAATAATGAACCCAGTTTTGCAGAATGAGGCCCTACTTTTTCCTCAAAGATCAGTGATTGATGCTACTATTGTTACAAATCACTCTGAGCAAAGTGCAGGTTATGTTGCTCAACAATCTAGGGAGCCTTTGACTACATTAATAATGAAGAGAATCAAAGTGTAGAGCCCAATGGGAAGCAATTGGAACATGAACCTCTTATGAACTTGGATGCAACTGGAAGACATGAAACAACTTAAATAATTGCATTTCTTGAACAAATGGACAGAAATGAAACTACAAAAAATCAAAATTCTACAATTGGTCAAGCTGTAGCAGAAATGCTAGAAGGGTTTTCAACAAATGAAACTATGCATGCTAAGAGAAGGTCACTAGAAAACCACTTAAGGACATCCTTATTGCATCTTAAGAAGCGGTTGGGATGGCATAACCACAGAATAAATGAGGGGAAGAAAAAATTTAAAGAATGGGAGATGGTTTTCTGGGAAATCACTTGAATATGTAGATGAGAATGACATTATTGCTGGAATCAGGTACTTCATGAGCAAAAAAATATAATGAAGAATCTAAAATTGAGGATGTTCTTGAACATCTAGATGGATTACTTGATAAAATTCGATCAATTGTTGTGGCAGATATTCATAATGATTTTATTCTAAGGAACATGGCTTTAGTTTTTATCGAATCAAGCATGACTCATAAGGATTTGCAATGTCTTAAGATAATTGATGTTCATGGTGTACTAAAGGGGTTAATCCAACATTGGTTTGTAGCGAAATGAAAAAGTGGAGCAAATAAGCTGAGGATATTGATATGGGTTGGGAGAGAACTGATGGTTTCACATATGGAGTTAGGTTCAAGCAAGTAAAGTCATATGCTTCCTTTATGGTTGAATCGTTTGAAAAGAGGTATGGAACTATAGTCAATGAAGTTTATTTCAAACTTGGTATTGATTCTCGCGTACATTATGATCGAGGTGGGCAGGTGTGTGAGATATTATTCGAGTTACTAGAATACAATGGATTGATGTCTTGTGTAAGCCTTGGAAATGGGATGGAAAAGAAGAATATAGACAAGTTTTAGCACATGCTGTTGATCCTGAAAAATGAGGAGAACTTAATGAAACAGATAAATAAGCTTTCAGAATATGGCATCACTATGGTAGATGGAAGGGTTGTGAAAATTAATTTGTTTGAGTGTCATGATCTAGTGGCCATATGTAGTTTTAGTATGCAATAATAGTGTTTCTCCAAAAGGAAATAATTTTTGTCCTTGGTGCACATGCCATAAAAAAGCGATACACATGGTTACAGATGAAATCAACATTGGAGAAGGAGATACTATCCGTAGTGTTTCTGAATGTTATGCAATCAACAAGTATGATTTTAGGGGCGAAATTTAGCATATGAGCTATTTTTTCCATGTTTTTTTCCCAAAAAATATTCGTCAATTTACATTTTTTGAAGCCCCATTTCGCCCAATTTTGATGGGGGTAAACTTTTTTCACTCTAAAATTCACCAAATTATTATATAAACTATATAAAATCCTTAAAAATTGAAATATTTTTAGAAAAATATCGCCAAATGTTTTATAGTTGACATTTTAAGAATTGGTAAGATTTGCCAATATTTATACACTTTTAAATAAGTATGGGTCCTTAAAATTATCCATGATGCAATGTGAACAGAATTGCTCCTTGTAAGCTATGCAAATTTATTACAAGTTTTGAAATTAATGTTTATATCTTGCCAAAACATTCCTAATCTAACTATGTTCTTGAACTTTACTATAGGAGTTGAATCCCGCTTTGGAACCAAGAAAAAAATGGGAAGAAAAGTTAAAGAAAAGTTAGATGAGCATATTATAAGCATTCAACCAACCTTATCTAGTAGAAAGATGACTATTGTGAAGAACTATCCGATTGATAGAAGAAATGATGAAAAGGTACACACTTTCATGATTGGATCTTAACTAGAAATTAAGCTTCTTAGTATTTCAATAATTCCTACCCTCAAAAAATGTTGGTTCCAATTACAGTTGAGTCCTGGCTAAATGGCCAAGCTTGTATATTGTTCTCTCCATGTTGGGATCATAACAATTTTGAAGATGTTTCATGAAATTCAAAGAATTGCACAAGATTATGACAAGGTACATCCAACTAGAGGCTTGGAGAAAACAAAATTTGTTCAAATTTGGGAGGAGATGGATAAAATTGGTGTTCCATGTAAGCTAGGAGAACCATACCATCATAAAATCCAATAATACAATGATCTTAACTATGGGCAATCAGATGGATCAACATCAGAAAAGATACTCCTTCAACATGAGGGAATTTTAAAGGTTTAATAATTATCTTAACATCAATTATTTTTTATGTGGGCCTTGACTAACAATACATGATGTTGTTATTATGTTTTGACTATTGTTGAATAGCTCTCAATGTTATTTACTTTGAAAATAAAACTTAGTATTTATTCATATGCATTGAAACTTATGTGTTTTTTCTAGGTTATTGAAGGCCTACTAGATGAAGAGAAGAATAAAACGTTGGTGAGGATGTGGAAGTGCTATAAATAATTCCACATGTTGCAACTTCAAGGGTGTAGGGGGGGATGATGTATACGGTGTATGAGAAAAGGTACGTTAGTTTCATCATATTATCTAGTTTGAATGGTGGTATCATTTCATTCATGACAAACATTTTGATCCACTATCATTACATGATTGAATTCCTTGAAAGTGAGTTGTTGTGGTTTTGTTCTTGTTGTTTAGGAGATGAGATGGTTCCTTATATGCATGTCCAAGGGGCCCATGCTCTTGAGATGACACATTCTATTCATCCGTATACGTTGGTATGTTTAAGGAATGAAGTAATGGAGCATAAGCATAGAGAAATGAAAATTTTGAACATCAACCAAGGATGAGGAAGAGGATTCCATAAGGACAATAGAATCACATTTGAACATGATAGAATGTGTATTGTAAATGAGATGAGAGCACAATTTTTCAAGCTTGTTATGAGATCAGAAGGTACTTTCCAAAATTTTAGCATCTTCTCTCAGTTTGATAAGGATTTATCTTTCTCTTCTAGGGACATTGTACCTGTATGTGTTTTTTTCCTTCTACCCTTACCCTCGTCTTCTTTGGTACCCTTACCTTCACCCTCACCACCTTCTTCACTGTAAATATTTTTTCCTCTCCTTTGGTTTTTAAGGTCCAGAGATTCAGAGATCCTTTTGAACCTTTTGGCTCTCGGCTTATCAGATTTATCAGAAATGGTTTTTCTCAAACTGGAAATTAATGATTCTAATTCTCCAACTTTTTTTTCATGGCTTCCCTCCCACTCTTTCATCTTCAACTGATATTCTTGTATTAAGTGTTCATTTTCTTTAATTTTCTTCTCCAATACATGTAAAGGACCCATTTCTATCCTTATTGGTGGTACATTGAAAACAGGTGGCTTTCTTTTCAACTCTTCTTTAAGTTCACGCACTTCAACATTAGCTTTTTCCAAATCCTCTTTATACACAACCATCACTGACTCAATTTCATTTTCATCTTCATCAGTGATTTTTTCTACTTCTTTCAATAATAGTTCAACCATTTCTTATTTCCCTTTTATAATTCTGTTCGCTTTGAATTGATTATCCACAATTGTCTTTTGCAACACTGCTATCTATTTGAGGCATTCTATAATAGTATTATATTTTATCACGCCCTCTTTCACCCAATTGCATATATAGGAAGCTTGTTCCTTGAAATGATCCATTTTATCATATAGGATGAACACATATATACTATCAAACTTATATGATGGAATGTCTAAATGCATAGTGGAAGCCCTTGAATCAAATTTGAAAGAAAAATCATACTCAATTGCCAACTGTTTAGGAGGAATTCTATCAATAACCTCTTGAGGAATGGAAAAGTTAGTAGTAGTTTGTTCCATTTCATTGCATGTCACATCCTCCCAATGACCTCCATCTACATGTCCATGTAACTCTTTCAAAGTTGTGGCAACACAAGATACATCAATTGTGACAAAATCAGGAGACTGTACTCATAATTCGTCATGGTGCTTAGGAGTTTGCATTGGCAATTTTTCATTCTATTCAGGAGGCTGTACTAGTAATTCCCCATGGTGCTCAGGAGATTGTACTAATTCCTCATTATGTTCCCTACTACTATATTTCCTAATGTATGTTTTATGAACAAGTGGTTTTGGCAAAGATATATTTTTATGCTGGTTGATATCACTAATCTTTGTTTCAGTAGAATGGGGTCGACATAAATCAATAATTTTTTTAAGTTTTCACGGGAAACTAAATTTAACCTTCCTTAATTGGATCTGTTGTAGGGAAGATTGGATTTTATTATCCAATAGATAAGGAATATCTATAGGTATATCTTCCACCCAATGTATCACTACCTGCATACATTCACCCGTAATGTCCTGCCTGTGATGATTAGGAATCATCCTAAGGACAATATGAATCAATATTTTGTATATTCCAAGAGGGACATCTTGCATTCTTAAACCATTCATCAGAACATATATTTCTTGCCCACAGATTTTATTGGTCATCTGGTTCTTCTCCTATCTGGGGGTTTTCCAAGAGCTTAAAATCGCTCCCCCTCTGCGTGGAATATTTGTAGCTCGCTAAACCAAATCAGGGTCGAGGTTTACCCGCTTCCCAAAAAATTTGAGTTCCATATTCCCAACATCATATTTCGAAATTGCCTCATCTATCTCCTCATCAGCATAATTAAACATTCCAAACAAAAAGTCGAAAACTTTTGCTTTCCTTAGGATAGTTTCCATACTTGGTGGCCAAATATTTGCATCTCTCCATGCATCAAAATACTTCTGGAATTTTTTGACTATTAACCTATCATCTGTGGATGCCTATATTTCAATTGTGGTTATAGAGGAGGATGCCCCCATTTCAACTACGCCCATTGTATAGGATGCCCCTGTTTCAAGTTCGGCTATGGGTCTCTAGGTTCGAAGCAGAGGTGATGCACACAGACTGTATTTCAGGCTCACAAATTATGCCCTGAAAGTGTATTTCAACAACAAAACATAGGTCTTGAGTGTATTTCCAGGTCATAATTCATCACTTGGGCATGCACTTTTCCCTATGCTGACATCCGACTTTTAAGATTTTTTCAGGCCTTGTCATAGGAGGGAATTTTATAAATTAGTTGTACATTGACATAAAAAGCGCATAAACATAATATTTCATTTTTTATAAATGGGTTTTACTTTGGAATTTTATAAATTGGTTGTACTTTGACATAAAAAAGTGCATAAACATAAGCTATCACTTTTCAGTACTTGGCCATTTTTGCCAAAGGGGAGCATTTTCTGGCATGGTGCAAATTAGGTTGATTGATTGTTTTGGAAGGCCATTATCTTCCTGTACATTGAACTTTTATCACAAATAAGTCGATGGTCAACTAGATAAATCATCCACCTGAAAGCTTATGCTATCCGATTTTTTTTCCCCCTCAAAGGTGAGAAATTGGGGGCATTTTCTTGAGGCCATTTAGGCCAGTTTTAGGTGCAAAATTGGATGAGTGGATATTTTGGAAGGACAATATATTATTTACCAGAGCCTATTTTCCAAGAATAAGCCTATATTCAGGTGCATTGGTCATCCACCTACATGATGGTTCCATCAGAATAATTATCTCTCTCTGTGTGAGGAAATGGAGGTCATTTTCCCAAAGCCACTTGAGCCATATTTTCAATACTTAGCCATTTTTTCCAAGGGGGGGCATAATATCAGAGGGTGCAAAAAGGGTTGATTGGATTTTTTGGCCGGACATTATCTTCTTGGCCATAGACCTTTTATCGAGAATGAGTCAATGGTCAAGTGTGTAAATCATCCACCTGAAAGCTTATGTTGTCAGAATAATTTAATCCCTCACTGGTGAGAACTGGTGGCCATTTCCCTAAGGCCATTTAGGCCAGTTTTATGTCCACAAAAGGCCGAGTGGATGTTTTGGTAGGCCAATATATTCTTGACCAGAGACTTTTTTCCAAGACTGAGACTATATTCAGGTGCAATATTCATCCACCTACAGGAAGGTGCCCTCAGAATAATTATTTCTCTCTGTGAGGAATTGGAGGTCATTTTCCCAAAGCCACTTGAGCCATATTTTCAGTACTTAGCCATTTTTTCCAAAGGGGAGCATAATATGGAAGGGTGCAAAAAAAGGTTGATTGGCTGTTTTGGCAGGCCATTATCTTCTTGGCCATAGACCTTTTATCGAGAATGAGTCAATGGTAAAGTGTGTAAATCCTCTACCTAAAATATTATGTTGTCATAAAAATTTAATCCCTCACTGGTGAGAACTGGCAAGCATTTTCCTAAGGCCATCTAGGCCAGTTTTAAGTGGAAAAAAGGTTGAGTGGATGTTTTGGCAGGCCAATATATTCTTGACCAGAGACTTTTTCCAAGACTGAGACTATATTTAGGTGAATTAGTCATCTACCTATAGGATGGTGCCCTAAGAATAATTTTCTCTCTCTCTTTGAGGATATAATGGTCATTTTCCCATAGCCAGTTGAGCCATATTTTGAAAGTCTATAAATCCTCCACCTAAAAGTCTATGTTGTCAAAAAAATTTAATCCCTCACTAGTGAGAACTGGTGGGCATTTTCCTAAGGCCATTTAGGCCAGTTTAAGTGCAAAAAAGGCTGAGTGGATGTTTTGGCAAGCCAATATATTCTTGACGAGAGACTTTTTTCCAATACTGAGACTATATTCAGGTGCATTAGTCATCCACCTACAGGATGGTGCCCTCAGACTAATTTTCTCTCTCTTTGTGAGGAAATGGCGGTAATTTTCCCAAAGCCACTTGAGCCATATTTTCAGTACTTAGCCATTTTTTCCAAACGGGTGCATAATATGGGAGGGTGCAAAAAAGTTTGATTGGTTGTTTTGGAAAGTCATTATCTTCTTGGCCATAGACCTTTTATCACGAATGAGTCAATGGTCAAGTGTGTAAATCCTCCACCTGAAAGCTTATGTTGTCAGAATAATTTAATCCCTCACTAGTGAGAACTGGTGAGCATTTCCCTAAGGCCATTTATGCCAGTTTTAAGTGCACAAAATGTTGAGTGGATGTTTTGGCAGGCCAATATATTCTTGACCAGAGACTTTTTTCCAAGACTGAGAGTATATTCAGGTGCATTATTCATCCACCGACAGGATGGTGCCCTTAGAATAATTTTCTCTCTCTCTCTCTGAGAAAATGGCGGTCATTTTACCATAGCCAGTTGAGCCATATGTTGAGTACTTAGCCATTTTTTCCAATGGCGAGCATTTTTTGGAATGGTGCAAAAGAGGTTGATTGGTTGTTTTGGCAGGCCATTATATTCTTGGCCATAAACCTTTTATCGATAATGAGTCAATGGTCAAGTGTGTAAATCATCCACCTGAAAGCTTATGTTGTCAGAATAATTTAATCCCTCACTGGTGAGAACTAGTGGGCATTTTCTTAAGTCCATTTAGGTGAATTTTAAGTGAAAAAGAGGCTGAGTGGATATTTTGGTAGGCCAATATATTCTTGACCAAACACCTTTTTTCAATACCGAGACTATATTTAGGTGCATTAGTCATCCACCTATAGGATGGTGCCCCCAGAATAATTTTCTCTCTCTGTGTGTGGAAATGGCGGTCATTTTCCCAAAGCCACTTGAGCCATATTTTCAGTACTTAGCCATTTTTTCCAATGGCGAGCATTTTCTAGAATGGTGCAAAAGAGGTTGATTGGATGTTTTGGCATGCCATTATATTCTTGGCCATAGACCTTTATCGAGAAGGAGTAAATTCTCAAGTGTGTAAATCTTCCACCTGAAAGCTTATGTTGTCAGAATAATTTAATCCCTCACTAGTGAGAATTGGTGGGAATTTTCCTAAGGCCATTTAGTCCAGTTTTAAGTGCAAAAAAGGCTGAGTGGATGTTTTGGCAGGCCAATATAATCTTGACCAGAGACGTTTTTCCAAGACTGAGACTATATTCAAGTGCAATAGTCATCCACCTACAGGATGGTTCCCTAAGAATAATTATCTCTCTATGTGTGAGGAAATGGTGGTCATTTTCCCAAATCCACTTGAGCCATATTTTCGGTACTTAGCCATTTTTTCCAAATGGGAGCATAATATGGCATGGTGCAAAAAAGGTTGATTGGTTGTTTTGGAAGGCCATTATCTTCTTGGCCATAGAACATTTATAGAGAATGAGTCAATGGTCAAGTGTGTAAATCCTCCACCTAGAAGCTTATGTTGTCAGAATAATTTAATCCCTCACTGGTGAGAACTGGTGGGAATTTTCCTAGGGCCATTTAGGCCAATTTTAAGTGGAAAAAAAGGCTGAGTGGATGTTTTCACAGGCCAATATATTCTTGAATAGATACTTTCTTTCAAGACTGAGACTATATTCAGGTGCATTATTCATCCACCTATAGGATGGTTCCCTCCAAATAGTTATCTCTCTCTCTCTAAGGAAATGGTGGTCATTTTCCCAAAGCCACTTGAGCCATATTTTCAGTACTTAGCCATTGTTGTCAATGACAATAACTCAGCCAAATTCCCTAGTATTTGAAAATATAAAATGAAAATATGAAAATGTAAAAAAATAGAGAATAATAAAACTCACATTTTCCAATTTGAATCACTCAAACAGGCCAAAAATTGAACCCTATTTTTAGGGATAATTTTTAATATTTCTACACAATAGCAATTTTTAGGATAAAATTGAAAATATTTGATTGTGGAGTACTGATGACTGTTAATACACATCATGTTCAACTCGTATCATTCAATTTGACTATGTAACGTTCTTACTAGCACATGAAGAATGTTTTTATTTCTGTGTTAGATTAAATAATATGAATTTAGTCCTTGCATAAAAAAGGTAAAACACCACTCATTTTTTCCTCAGAAATAATCCTATTATATTTCAAGACGAAATATAGTACATTATTCAACAATCTGTAAATTGTTCTATCAAAAGACCCCAAGCTTCTTCAGCATACCGAAATTCCAAAATGATCAACACATCTAATCTTGGAGCAACTACTATAGAAACAGAGTGCATCTACATATAAATTGCACTTCATGTAACTGTCATAATAAAATATTGTCTACAGAACTAAATAATAAGAAGGGAGAAAAACTATTTGGACCAGTCCAGAGTTAGTTTTAGATGGTTTTCCCCACAAACATGAAGAAAATTCCACTTTTGTAAGGTTTTTGTTTTTGAAAAGTTCTACTGTATGTTTTCTATAAGTGCAGATCCTCACAGGGAATTTTTTGATGATAATGTGAGACTGAAATAAGTAGCTTTTAGGACAGAAAAAAGGAAGTACATAACGATATTCTCAATAGCCCACATGCTACAAAATGTATATTATATATTCAAACATTCAAATTTCGTATATAAAGAAAAATTTCATGGAAAAGAAAAACCATTTATAACATAATAGTAAAATACCAAAAACAATTTAATGCAAGAAATAAATAATTCATATATACTAAATAAAATAATTCACCATACATATTACACCAAATAGTATAAAAATTTATTAATGAAAGGAAAATTGTTTACAAATCCAAATGGGATACACTAGTCCTCATCCCTAATCCATAACACTGTTGGACATGGTCCCATTGGTGTGAATCCCATGAAAAGTGTACTTGTACATGAGGTTGTAGGCTATTATAGAAATAGTGAAATCTAAATTTTGGTCCCACTCTCTATTTACCAAGAGGCTGAGTCTGATCACTTGAGCCTGAAGTTGGTTGATATCTATCAGGAAAGGTTGGCCATGTATAGAAAAATGCCTCCTTAAGATTCTCATAGCCTTCTATGCTGAACTCTAGTAAATTATTCTTCTTTACAATCCCAAGAGGTACAAAATGCATTGCAATTAGTTCAAAAGTAACCATGAAACTTTCATCTGAACAAGGAATTTCCACATAAGATTCACTCCGTATAATGTGTCGATACCTAATGTGATTGAAAAAATTGTAGGAAAGAAGATGGATATTGTGATGATGTACTCGATTGGGATTCAATACTCCGATATATGATGAAAATGAATTATGTGTTCCATATTCTGTAGATGCAGCTAATCTAGCAGTCACAACTTCATTGTCACTTTTTGTTGCAAGAATTTGAAAAATGGTGTGCTTATCATCATTCGTAACAATAAACTGACAAAAAAAAGATTCCCCTTTTCGATTGCTAGTGCCCCACCTTTTAATAGAGCTCACAGTAAAGAAAACATCAACAATGCCTACAACACAACATAATATAACATTAGATACTATAAATAAATTTTTCATATATGAGTTGAAGAATATATATTAAAAGATACACATGTATACTCACCATCAATTATTTCACTTGGTATCAACAAATCTTGTTTTGTGTAAAACACCTCATGTGGATGCAAATTCACACCTTCAAGAATATAGTGGCCTCTACCAAAAACATCTACATGATTTTCAAATATTCTTAACCAACAAAATGTTCCACTAGTTGAAACATCTACTAGACAATCCAACACTTCTACAGGATATGGAATTTTCAATGACTCATCTTCAGACATTCCAGGCAATTTTTCATAATAAATACAGACATACATGCCCACCTTTATGGTAAAATCAAATGGATTTGTGTTACACACCAATATCCCATCCATTTGAATGAATCTATTTCTACCAATATTTTGAAAACGACCATTTTGAGTCAATAGGGGAGTCACATCTGAACAAGATCCCATATAAAAGCCTCACTTGATGACTGTAGTGGAATGTTTCTTATGATTTTCATCTGGCCCACTTGAAGATAATTGCGATTTTATTTCAGAAATTGAAGGATGCTACAATGTAAGCTTGCCACTTTCATCTGCATACACCATTTGAACAAGCAAAACATCATCCATAGCATGTGCCCATGTGTCATTTGTACTATTAGTGTAAAGAATTGGATCATCACCACAAGGATCCAACATTGTCAACTCTACATTTTTGTATGTGATTCATCTATAACTTTGCAAATAATGATTTCTTCTAAACCATTTTCTCCTTTAAGAACAACAACTATATCAAATTTTGGAGCCTTGCCCTTAACATACTGCAAAGTTGAACGACATCGGAGTTGATAAGGTATATCCCTATCATTAGGTTGGTTCTCAACATCATTGCTGTTGTATACATCATCGTCACTCCAACAATCAGTTTTTGCAAGTTTATATAATTTCCGTGACTTTTGTCGTTGTATAGACAATTGTTGCTTCATTTTTTGTCTCTTTTCTCGTTCAACATCCTCCTTAGCAAGTATTCGAAAAGATTCTTCCACAACCTCTTGAGGCAATGACTTTCGTTCTTTACGTGGAAACGGATAAGGGCTTGTATTGAACATGATCAAATTTATAAGAAGTAAAATTCTGCAATCACGATAGGAATCCAAAATGGCCTACACAGGTTACACATGATCTCTTAATTGGAAAGCAAGAGTGAAAAAACAGAGTATTTATAAAGGCATAATATTAATACTACATAAATTCTAACCTTTGGTAAAAAACTTTGATTTCTTTTCCCCTTCCAACCAAGATTTTAGATTTGCATCCAGATGGTTCAAACTGATATCTACATCAAATAATAAAGGGTGAATTTAATTACTCTACAGATACAGTATCTAATAAATAATTTTATAGACTGCTTAAATACAAAAATTGCAGGGTAAGAATGTAAATTATTTTAAGCACAAAAAACTGAACAAAATAAATAAATAAATAAAAAATTCTTACCAGTCGTATCACTACACCATCGATTTTGCTCAAAGTATTTCAACGTGGTCTGATTTTGTTTGATCAGAGAGATGATGGGTTTAATCGATTGGTTGATAAGCATTCCATCACTACACCAATCGATCAATAGAGAAAGTAAAAAAAAGTATTGTCATCCAGTCACTAAACCATCAATTGTTTCATCAGATTTCAATGCAATCAATTTTGGTTTGATCATAGACCTATTGATGGGTTCGTATATTTTTTTCAAGCAGGGTAAGAATGTAAAATTTTTTAAGCACAAAAAAACTGAAAAACAAAAATACTTACCAGTCGTATCACCACACAATCGATTTTGCTCAGATGATATCAACACGGTATGATTTGGTTTGATTAGAGAGTTGGTGCATTAACGGTTCGAGCAGTGTTAGATCTAAAAAAAAGGCACGAGTTTGAATATTTTGTTCAGGGTAATATATAAAACAAAATAATTATTTTTTCTAAGCAATAGAGGGTTCCTCTGCAATGCATATTTTGTAAGCAATAAAATGTTCCTCTTTACTTACAATCGACTCTGAAAAAAAAACATCTTCAAAAATATACAACCTAGGGCACATAAAACTGGAAAAACATACACTTACCAATCAATCACGATAGCATCACTTTTCTTTAGAGGATTTCAACACGATCCAATTTGTTTTAATCATAGTCTGAGTGTGTTGATAGGTGCACATATTTTCTTCAAGTAGGGTAGATTCAATACAGACACAGATTTGGTTTCAAGACATATTTTGGGTCTGGGCAGTAAACCGAATATTTTGGGGCAAATCGAAAAATATGAAATTGGATGGATTTTTCCATTGATACCCAGTTTTGAAAATTTTGAATTAGCCCCACATCGTATTGTGTGCCAAACTCCACATTGATTCTTGTGCAACCGGAAAAAATTTCAGGGGAAAAAGGGGTTTGACTAAATACTTGATTAGTGACGTTAAGTAAATTTTAATTGATTTTTAATCCATTTCTTATTTATGATATATTTTGGGGGTGGTAATATCTTATGTTTTTCTTCATCCTGCTTTTGTTTTTATATCCTGCTTTTCCTGCTTTTCTACCTTATCCTTATTTTCTATTTTGTCCTGCTTTTCCCTGTTTTTCTGCCTTATTGTGCTTTTTTGCTTTGTCCTTCTTTTTCTTACTTTTCTGCTTTATCCTACTTTTCTACCTTTGTCCCGCTTTTCTGCCTTATCCTGTTTTTCTACTTTTATCTCGCTTTCTACTTTTATGCTTCTTTATGCTTTATGCTGCTTTTCCTGAGTTTTGTTGCCTTTCTGCTTTGTGCTATCTTTTCTTCATTTTTCCTGATTTTCTAGATTTGGAAACTTTCACTTTTCTTCTCTTGCAAGTCAACCTTATCCTCTAATTCGCACTTGTGGAGCATTATCCACTTTATTTCAAAATAAAAATAATTATTTAATGAAAAATACTTTTCATCAAGTGCATATCAAACTTTAAGAAAATAAATTCAACACCTCCTAATTACTTAATGCTTGAAATTTCAAAATTAACGCAAAGTAAATGAAGTTTTCTCCTCAACCCAAGGGATTGATTGGGTTAGGAACTCAATCGAATGATCATCAATGAGGGGACATGATAGTCCTCCCCTGCCAATATTTCTTGTGCTTAAGCATTGAAAAAACATGGGGTTGAAGAACTTGTATACTGCCACCAAACTGCTGTTGCCAATCAAGATGGCCAACTAACTTGCACATCCATATGATTAAGAATCATGATCTTAATCTTTACTAGGCCCATAAGAAATGCTAGAGGACTTGGTTTGATGTGACCCAAGTCAAAGGAACTCTTGATGTCCCTTTCCCTTCCCTATTTGAATCTTTTCAAATGCTTGTAATGAAATATATGGATGGATTGTACATCCATCCTCAATTCAGCCTTATGCTTCTTCACCTTGTCAGGTGGTCTACCCAGTGGAAGACCTCCCAATCCCTTCTCATGCATTCGTATAAAACCTCCAATGTCTCCCAAATGATAAGACATGCCCATGGATGTGCCTTGAATGGCGGTGAGGCTCTTAGCAGCCCTCACAATGTCTCCATGCTTCACTATGAATATCATGCCATGAGATAACTCCTCATCTACTATGTAATATTTTCTCCAAGGTATGAATGGAAATGTATGGAAAGCATCATATTGCAGCCATAGATTCCTTGGATGCTGCTCATTGAACATAACAAACACAAATGCAACAATAGATCCATCACTAATGCAAAAATAACTCTTACCAATGCGAGCGAATCTTGCATAATATTGGGTCTCCATCTTGATGATGTAGCTATCCATCCAATTTAATGATGAATAGGGTTCTTTGCTTGCTGATCCAAATGGGATGTAATCAGCCACCTTCATCGGGGCTAGTTATTCCTTACATGAAAGAGGCTCATAATCTCTCTGGAGTGAAACAGGTTCCTGACAATCATCCTGCAAGTCAATGCTTTCTTCAAGCACTTGTAAATTTGAAGACTCCTCATGTTTACCTTGGACATGATGCTGCACCAAAATGTCATGTACACTATTATCCACACACATTTGATCGCATGTGTGCTCATGCAACTCTTAAAATTCATACAAGCTCTCTTCTAAAAATTCAACCTTCTCGAAAATTTGGATCTCAACACTAGAGGAATATTTTCTTCCAACCTTCTCATCATGAGTGGCTGCTATATCAAGATGAAACAAAGGAATTTGGTGAAATAAAAAATCAGAATGGTTGTAATACCTTTCTGACATCTCTATCTCTTCATGATATGGAGTGGTGATGGCACGCTCCTCCTCCAAATCTCTACGTTCACTCTCAACTAGAGTGCGGTTTCCTTTTTCTCCATAATAATGTTCTAAGAATGCTTGAAGGGTTGATCTTTTCTCTTCCTCAAAATATGATCGACAAGTGGTTTTTCCTCTACCAATCCTATATTCCATATCCCTTGTAGGGATCTCAAACTCGCCAACAAAGAAGCTTGGATGTCCATGATTGGATTCAATCTCAACACTGTGAACAACCTCTTGCATGGTGGCTTGGCCTACCCTATTAGGGTGTTCCTCAATCTATTTTGTGATTAAATTAGTGGGATATTCTTTAGATTGATGTAAGAAGGAATTGATGGTACCAAAATCAGATTTACCTTTCTTTCTTAGCTTGGTGTCTTCTTTTTCTTGCTCAATGCATTCATTAGAGGAAGCACATGGCTCTTCTCTTGGACAATTGTTGCTCCTCTCCTTTGATGGTTGATTATTACTATGCTTTTACTCCTTCAATATAGATGATGCATATTGATCCTTGGTAACCTTATAGTCAATATTATTGGATACCTTATTTGAAGAGAATCCGAAAAGTCTCTTCATGCTAGAAACAATGGAATCCAATGAGGCTTTACTTTCGACTCCTCTTTCTTCTTCTTTGCTTGGGGTAGTAGCAAAAATTGGTTCCTCCATGGATGGTTTTATTCTCTCAAAAGAATCCTCATCTACATCCTTGGGCTCAAATCCAAATCTCCAAGAAAAATAATCTTTGAAGGAAATGGCTTTACAAATCTCTTCTCCCAAGGCCAGATACTCCTAGTAGTGGTGGGGCAAGTTTTCACATGTAGATATTATTTTTCTAAATAATTTTTTGTTGATGTATATGTAACTTCAGAATGTATTTCATATATGTATATTGTATTCCTATAGAGATGTTATTATTCCTCTATACGGAAGTGTTTGTATTCCTATAGAGATGTTATTATTCCTCTATACGGAAGTGTCGTCATTTATATTGTAAGTGTCGTAACTTATACTTGATGGGTTATTAGACCATCTTGTTGTTGTCGGCCCTGTATAAGTCATGTTGGTCAAAGGGTTATTAGACCACCCTATTGGGGTTCAGCCCTGTCATCATTTTTTTATGTGGTTAAGTTAAGGCCAACCTAGTAAAGGTTATTAGGAAAGTCAAGTCAAGTATAAATAGAGTGCAGGAGGCACTCTATTTGATCATTCACTTTCTCACTCATACTCTTATTGGAGAGTGGCGCACTTGTGGAGGAGGAGAAGCTGCTGCTAGGAGAAGACTATCTCTTATGCTTGGGTTGTATCATTTCTCTATGTATCTCTGAGGAAGTTGTGGGGTTTTTCACCTTGATGGTTTTCCCCAGTGAAACTCTGTGTGTCTATTGTCTCTTGTGTGCTTGCATTATTATGTCCATGATTGATATGCTGTAGATATACTGTACATGTTGTTCTCTCGGTTAAGATACTAGATCAGATTGAAGTAAATTCTGAAAAAATAACATGGTATCAGAGCTATCCTGAAAGAAGGCATGGTATGGAATTGATGACACTTGCTGCATTTGCGAAGCTAGGGCTTGATATAGAAAAAACTAGTCATCGTAGTACTTTCACTATAAATCCATTTTGGAAAAGTTTCAAGATCTGAAACTTTTATAGGTTGAAGATAAGATCCCAATGTACCTTGTGTCTGAAGCACAACTTCTAATTCGTTGTACTTTGTGTGTTATGATCTGTACAATCTAGGGTTTCTGCCTCTTCCAGATCTTAGTCATAAATAAGTGACCTAGGAAAAAAGGTCACAACGTGGGCTAGGAAGTTCCAAATGAAATTTCGTAAAAAGTGACAGGTAGGGAACAGACCGTAGTTTCGCAGGTAAGATTTTCAGATGCCGAAAGTGAACCAGTGACACATGGAACTCCATACAAGTTTGCTCTCCTCTTTTATCCCATAAACAGGTCAAGTTGTGACACTTGGCATAACTCTCTCTCAGAGAATCCAATTGAGGTCAGACCTATGGGTTTGGAAAGATGACAGGTCAGGATACCACAGGTCATAGTTTCAGACCCTGTGGATTCATAATTCAGAGTTACACCAGAAACAATCAGGTGCATATTTCTGTCAAAATAGAATTGGATTTTGAGTAGCTTCATTCATGGCTCCGGGAATTTAGGGTTTTAGAGAATGTTGGAAATTTTGTATAGGAGACCACGGCCAAATTCTCCTCATCAAAATCGAAATTTAGAGACCAAGATCTAATTTTTTGATTGGGCAGAAGGCTGGGCTTGATCAAACCCTAGTTCGGGACTTTGATCAGAAAAGTGGAAAATTAGGGCTTCTGCAAAAATGGAAATTTTTGAAATCTATGACCATAGCTGGAAGCTTCTTGGAAAAATCAAAGTTTATAGATTTGGATCAAACTATTTGGTTGGGTGAAGCTCTGGAAAAATCAAACCCTAATTCAGGGTGCTCCCTAGTGAATCCGGAAATCTAAAAGGCAATTTTGAGGGGTTAAACTTTGCAGTTTTCAAATTCTGAGTATACCAACTTGATCAACTCATCAAGGCGCATCTTTCTATCCTTGCAGAAGTTTGAAATTCAAAGTTTGAATTTTTAGGGTTTCTATGACAAACCCTAATCCAGCTCGAGATCCAGTTTCTGCAAATCAAATGGATTGGGTTAATCCTAGAAGAGAATGGCTTGGTCACCTGCATAAGTGAATAAGTTCATGTTTTAGAGGGAGATGAGGCTAAGGCCTTACATAAGAAGATTACAAGCAATCTCGACAGGCATGACTTATCCAGGTATGTTTTGAGATCTATTCATAATTAAGTTTATGGTATGTTTGTCTTCATTAAGGTTAGTACAATCTTGATTAACTTTAGACTTGTCGTATCACCTTAATAAGAATTATGAATGCAGATATTCATTGATTAGGGTTTTAACACTTATGATTGTACTAATGCATTGTGGTGTTGTATGAGGTTGATGTTGTCCGCTAACATGAAAGGTACATCAAGAAAGACAAATCATGTTCTAGTTCAAGAACATAAGACCATGGTGACATGAAGACAAAGATTCATCCATTGTCATGGATCACATAGAAGGTCTACTTACGAGGTATGTGTAATTTGGTTCTACAATGCTTAACCTATGATATATGCAGGTTACTAGCACAAGTCATTGAAGAAAACAAGAAGACATCATGTGGGTATGTTAGACATAACTAACTAACACATTAATCCAGGTATGTTTTTCCTATATCAAGTTATAATCCTACCTTGTGTTATGATCTTATACTGTTGTATGGTTGATAATGATTGTTCATAAAGTTAGAAATGTAAGTAATCAAGGGTTTATGCATATTATGTCTCTTACATTGATTGATGATATGACTAACCAAAAAAGTCTTTTGGTCAAATAAAGAATATGCATGATTAAAAGAAGTATTCCCTGAAACCTTGAATACTAATGTTTATTATTTGTGTTTGAAATGATCATGACTATACATGTTTAATATTACTGTGTCTTGATAGTATTGAGATTATACTAATGAATGTATGTATGAGACCTCGAGGATAACACAATGATGATACTAGCGAGTATGCATAAGTGATCGAGGATGGATATAAGTTCAAGGACAGGTAATCCAAGAAGCAAAGATCAAGAGGGAGCACACTCCAGTAGTTCCTGCAAGGAAGCAAATATTGAGAGGAAGTCCACCCTACAAACCAAACAAAAATAAGTATTTGAATTGTCATTTCTTGCATATTTGTTTATTTAAATAATATTGTTCAATAATGTATATGCTTATGTTCCTAGACACAGGGTTTGTATTATGCATATTAGAATAATTGCATTAATGAACAATATACTACTAATATGTATGTGATGGGTAAGTGGCCTATGGCACTGTACAACATTCCATTGCTACTTATCTAGAATGAAACCTCTTTGCTGACATGTTGGGAGTAGTGCAAACTCTTAACAATGTTCTGGTAGAGATTGGAAGGCATCTAGAAAGTTACGAGATATGAATAAATGTTGTATTGAAGCATTGGCTAAAATAATTGCATGACTGTATGACATATTTCTTTATGTGTAAGAATTTGTTCTGAAAACTATGAGAAGTTTCTAATCATGCAATTTAACTTGTTTTTTAGGAAAGATCGTATACGAGCACCTACAAAAGAAGGACTACAACTTTGTTCCAGCAACAAAGTTATATATTGAAGATATTGAACATATTGAAGTTCCCAGGATCTAGGAAGAATGCCATGATCCTTCGATCATGAAGAATGATGTTTGGGATGTGGTCCCAAGACCTGAAGGGAAGTCTGCTGTGACTTCCAAGTGGATCTATAAGATCAAGCATGCTGCAGAAGGAAGCATAGAGAAACACAAATCAAGTGATGAAATGGAAGATACACCAGATGGATGTCAAGACAACTTTCTTGCTTGGTGTTCTTCAGATTGATGACACTTCGAGGAAGAAGTGATGGACACATTTGCTGGAGCCATTCCAAGCATGGTGAGAGGAGGATCCTTCCCATGGCTGTAGATGTAAGCGATGGATTATGAGCATCAGAACGATGCTCCAGTTACTGTATTGTATATGCATCATGTTGGATGCTTGTTATGATCAATTGGATCATGTATCTATATATGCATCATGCTGGATGCTTGTTATGATCAGTTGGATCATGTATATGTATATGCATCATGTTGGATGCTTGTTATGATCAGGTAGATCATGTATGATGATATGTATCAGGTGGATACATTGTATGATCAGGTAGATCATGTATGATGATATACATTAGATAGATACTTGGTATGCATTAGGTGGATGCATTGTATGATCATGGATGATGAGCTTTAGGGTTTTTCTCCAGATGATATGCATCAGGATGATGCTGTGATGATGATCAGGATGATCATGTGATGATGTATCATCAGAGATTAGGTCCTTGATGTACCTGACGAATATGAGACCAGATATCTGCTTTGCAGTGAACACCTTGAGAAGGCATTTGACAGATCCGAGACATGTTCACCTGATAGATGCAAAGCATATTCTGAGGTACCTAAAGGGTACAGTTGACTATGGGCTCAAGCATAAGGCAAACCAAAAGTTTAACCTAAAGGTTTATGTTGATTCAGATTGGGCAGGCAATGCCATTGATCAGAAGACCACTTCGGGGTGTTGCTTCAGTATGGGACTAGGTATGATCTCTTGGTTTAGCAGGAAGCAGTCCTGTGTGGCACTGAGTACAGCCAAAGCAGAGTATGTCACAGCTTGTTCGGCTAGTTGTGAGGCATTATGGCTTAAGAAGATACTGTCTGATTTGTTTTGATCTCTAGTTGAGTGCTACTTGTATATATTGTGACAACCAGAGTTGTGTGAGAACCCGGTTTTCCATGACAAGTCGAAGCACATTGAGTTGTTCGCCCTCCCATGGTGAGTTGTAAGCGCTGAGTGGGATTTTCCGACATGGTGGTAGGTTCCTCCTCCCATGGTCATTGATTTAATTGCTGAGCTTTTTCGACATGGTGGTAGGTTCGTCCTCCCATGGTCGTTGATGTAATTGCTAAGCTGTTCCAACATGGTGGTAGGTCCGTCCTCCCATGGTCGTTGATGTAAGTGATGTGAGCCTTTCACTGATGGTAGTAGGTTAGTCCTCCCATGCTGGTGAGTGTAAGTGTTGTGTGTGTGCATCTGGGTTGTGCTCCATGGACGATGACGATGATCTAAAGATGATGATGTGACAGTATGGTACATAGGTTTTGCAAAGGCATATGATCAGTCCTGAGATGCTCTTGCAGGTTTTGCAGAAGCAGTGTAATCAGTCCTGGGAGATCTTGCAGGTTTTGTAGAGGTAGTGTAATCAATCCTGAGGTGTACCTACTTGATGGCTTTCTCACTGAGATGACATGATCAGTATGATCATGAGTGTCAAGATGATACTCCGTGGCCATGGACAGGTTGTGTAGTGGCATGTAAAAGGAAATGGCTTTACAAATCTCTTCTCCCAAGGCCAGATACTCCTAGTAGTGGTGGGGCAAGTTTTCACATGTAGATATTATTTTTTCTAAATCATCTTTTGTTGATGTATGTGTAACTTCGGAATGTATTTCATATATGTATATTGTATTCCTATAGAGATGTTATTATTCCTCTATACATAAGTGTTTGTATTCCTATAGAGATGTTATTATTCCTCTATACGGAAGTGTCATCATTTATATTGTAAGTGTTGTAGCTTATAATTGATGGGTTATTAGGCCACCTTGTTGGGTTCGGCCCTGTATAAGTCATGTGGGTCAAAGGGTTATTAGACCACCCTATTAGGGGTCGGCCCTGTCAACATTATGTTATGTGGTTAAGTTAAGGCCGACCTAGTAAAGGTTATTAGGCAAGTCAAGTCAAGTATAAATAGAGTGCAGGAGGCACTCTATTTGATTATTCACTTTCTCACTCATACTCTCATTGGAGAGTGGCACACTTGTGGAGGAGGAGAAGCTGCTACTAGGAGAAGACTATCTCTTATGCTTGGGTTGTATCATTGCTCTATTTATCTATGAGGAAGTTGTGGGGATTTTCACCTTTATGGTTTTCTCTAGGGAAACTCTGTGTGTCTATTGTCTCTTGTGTGCTTGCATTATTATGTACATGATTGATATGCTGTAGATATGTTGTACATGTTGTTCTCTCAGTTAAGATCCTAGATCATATTGAAGTAAATTCTGAAAAAATAACATTTTTAGGATTATCCATGAGTGGTTTGGTCCATTTGTATTCACTATACATATGATAAAAAATGTAACCATCATCATCTCTTGGTAATCCTCCATCAATGGAAATAATTTCTTCTTCCTCATACAACTCAAAACCTTCATCTTCCATGTTTACAACTAGTTCCACAATCGCAACTTGAAAAAAAATATGAGATATATTCCACTGAGAGTTACTTTCCACAAGCTGAGCCAAGGAAATAGCTCTGATACCACTGTAATGTACCAACCAGGATTGATGATACACTAAATAACTCTCCTGCAATACTCAAGGAACAACAGTGAACTCTGGTCACTAGTTTGACTATAAGAAGGCAAAATCAAAGGACTCTGGAAGTGATGAGGATCATGCCAGATGATATAAACTTTGCACAATGTACTGGTACCATTAATATTTTGAACATCAGCTAGGATGAAGTCTACTCCAAGGAATCCTTGGTAACCTTGTAGTCAATATTATTGGATACCTTGTTTGAAGAGAATCCGAAAAGTCTCTTCATGCTAGAAACAATGGCATCCAATGAGGCTTTACTTTCGACTCCTCTTTCTTCTTCTTTGCTTGGGGTAATAGAAAAAATCGGTTCCTCCATGGATCGTTTTATTCTCTCAAAAGAATCCTCATCTACATCCATGGGCTCAAATCCAAATCTGCAAGAAAAATAATCTTTGAAGGAAATGGCTTTACAAATCTCTTCTCCCAAGGCCAAATACTCCTCGTAGTGGTGGGGCAAGTTTTCACATGTAGATATTATTTTTTCTAAATCCTTTTTAGGATTATCCATCGGTGGTTCGGCCCATTGGTATTCACTATACATATGATAATAAATGTAACCATCATCATCTCTTGGTAATCCTCCATCAATGTAAATAATTTCTTCTTCCCCATACGACTCAAAACCTTCATGTTCCATGTTTGCAACTAGTTCCACAATCGCAACTTGAAAAAAAATATGAGATATATTCCACTGAGAGTTACTTTCCACAGGATGAGCCAAGGAAAGAGCTATGATATCACTATAATGTACCAACCAGGATTGATGATACACTAACTAACTCTCCTACAAGACTCAAGGAACAATAGTGAACTTTGGTGACTAGTTTGACTATAAGAAGGCAAAATCAAAGGACTCTGGAAGTGATGAGGATCATACTAGATGATATAAAATTTGCACAATGTACTGGTACCATTAATATTTTGAACATTAGCTAGAATTAATTCTACTCCAAGGCTCTTGGGCACCCCAGCATATGCAAACTAGAACTTCAACTAAGCATTGACTAAGAACCAATGGTGAGGTATTTTGACTTAGGGAGGATAAATATAATTAAATAACATTCAATTATCATCCTAGGTTCACTCCAGCAAGTTTGGGAAGGTTCTAAGTAGTTCTCACAAACATACAAGAAAAATTGCTTTCTAGGATTGCACAACTAGGCCAAATTCAAGAATTCCCAAACAGCTTGAGAGGCACACGAATTTCCGATTTTAAGATTGGAATGAGTAATTTGGAATATTAATTAACATCATAAATATAAATCACTTCATTTGGTCTCATATTCATTCATTTACAAAACAAGTTCTGGAAACTAGCTTATTTTCATAGAAATCTAGACTAGGTGCAAGAAGAGGTATTGAAATTAGATTTTTATTTAGTAAAAATTTAGAATTGACATCAAATGTACATTATTATAGTCATATCAACCACCAGTATCTGATTTACACATCATATATTTCTTAGGAAAGAGATACATCAAGAACAAGTTCTTCCATCAAGAAAGACTAGGAAAATACTCATAACTTTTCATGGAGAGCTGTCAAATCTCTGTCATAAGCTCGTAATCCTATGGTTCATAATTTAAGATATTCAATAAAATCATTGAAAATGGATGAATTCCATCATCCTCTCAAAGGAATCAGGGGCACATATCCCAACTTAGACTAGGGGCACATCTCCCAAGTCACTGAGTCACAATTGCACTCAATCCAATTCTCCAACTATCAAAAGATGTGAAATGGAGTTGTAATCCTTCTTTAATAGATTGAGATGACTTGTTGAGCAAGTAAGATAGGATAAGGAGCCCTCATGGAATGGATAAGGTTTCTTTGCTTTCTGATTTGCTTTGCTTTCTACTTTTGCTTTTTCTTTTTCTTTTTCTTTTCCTTTATCCCGCTTTTTCTTTTCTATCATCATTTTTCCTGCTTTTCTACCTTATCCTGCTTTTCTGCTTTGTCCTACTTTTCTTCTTTGTCCTTCTTTTTCTTTCTTTTTTGCTTTATCCTGGTATTATGCCTTTGTCTTGCTTTTCTGCCTTTGTCCTGTTTTTCTGCCTTTATCATGCTTTTTGCTTTTATGCTTCTTTCTACTTTATGTCGATTTTCCTGAGTTTAGCTTCCTTTCTGCTTTGTGCTAACCTTTCTTCCTTTTTCCTGAATTTCTAGCTTTGGAAACTTTCACTTTTATTCTCTTGCAAGTCACCTCTTGGTCAACCTTATCCTCTAAGGTGCACTTTTGGATCATTATCCACTTTATTTCAAAATAAAAATAACTATTTAATGAAAAATACTTTTCATCAAGTGCATATCAAACTTTAAGAAAATAAATTCAACACCTCCTAATTAATTAATGCCTGAACTTTCAAAATTAACCCCAATTAAATGAAGTTTTCTCGTCAACCCAAGGGATTGATTGGGTTGGGAACTCAATCCAATGATCATCAATGAGGGGACATGACACTATCAATAACAAAGATTAATAACACATTCAATATATCATCTTACAACTAGAACAAGATAATGAAACATTAGCATCCCTCTTCTAGCTAGGGAAATCATAGCCACCATTGAAATGCAAGCAAGACAGCTGTTTGGAGAAGCCTTGAAAAGATCTCACAAATCCTATTAATTGTAGTAATAATAAATTCATAGATGCAAAATTGATGCAGGGTAATTTGCTTAGTGTTATCTTTTCTAGATCAATATATTTGGGAAAATGGATGGTACCTCTTCCCCTAGTATATGAACTTGTTTCCTTCAAAATACTATCCTTTATTGCCTCAAAGAAAGGAAGGTCCTCCATTTTCCCTACATTGTTTGTGAAACAGTTTCATGAAATCCCCAATTTTCCCATTCCTTTTATAGGGTCGAGGAGAAAAGAACTAATGTTTATTAACCAAATTTTGATCGAGAAATTCATGGGTGAGTGGCTAATCTATAAAACCCTATAGGGCTGGACTCAAAAGTAATGGATTCCATATGTGAAGGATGAAATCTAGTTACATATTTGTCATAAGGGTTATTTTAGTTTTCTTTTCCAATTTAAGGAAGATTGTCATCTAGTTTTTGAGAGTGTCCCCTCGTTTTTGGGAACTAGTGGATTGTACATTTAAACGAATGTTCTTTATACTTTGATCCATAAGAGAAATTTCCATCATCCATTATGGGCTAGTTTCATCTCCCCCAGCTTCCTTTAAATTTTGGGACAACAAAACCCTCAAAGCAATTGATAACAAGCTAGTGAGATTCCCAGGAAAAATTAATCCAATTCGTGTGGTGAGGAGTGGTGTTATTTCATGGTTGGTTATGTCTAGATGTAGATATGGAAGAAGGCCTTTCTAAGGCTTTAAAAATATAAATGAATAACTAAACCCATATGTAGTAGTTGGACTATGAGCAACTTCCTTTCAAGTGCACTGCCTACCATAAGTATGGCCATGTAAAATACCTAAATCCACTACAATTTTTTTAAAATAAAGACGTGTACAAAACATAACAAAAATGCGTACTTGTCAATTGTATAATGGATTTAAATAATTAAGTATAGACTTCCTATCATGGCTCAAATGTTATAATTATTGTCAAACCAATGTTATTATTTGATATTACCAAATCGACTCTCTATTTATGTATATTGATTAGAGTCGCTTTTATAATCAATTAACTAGAAAACTAATCCTAAATAAGGTTATCCTAAGGTTTCAAATGATTTGGTTAATATTATTTGGCCATATGAAGCCACTTAATCTCATACCAAGGATCCATCCTTGTAATATCCCTTGTATGTAAATTCAATCTATATGTAGATATTGTAGCTCAAGTTTTAATACCTAATCCTATGGGTATAACTTGCAAGTTGATTAGATAACATATCAAATAATTCACACAATACCACCACAATACATGGAATCCTTCATCATTATTTCAAAATCACAGGATTGGCGTTGAATATTTTATGACCATGATATGACGATGATTCATGATACAATTGTTAGTAACTTAACAGATATTTGGTTGATATTTTCACCCAGCTATTAAATAAGGTTGGTGTGTCTTAGTTAACACGTTAAAAATCCATTGGTAAGCATATGGACTTATGTATATTCATACTTAGCATTTAAACCTTGAGCTTTACCAGGCATTGGTCCATATTCTGAATTCTCTAGTCTATTCTTACATTTGCTTTGTAGTAGGTTCGAGCTGCGAACTGTAATATCTCGATATTTGACCCCTGGAATAGTTAATTTAATTTAATATTATGATTGTTTACGTGTTGATTAAGATGAACGCTTTGGATGATATTGGTGTGTGCTAGTAAACATATTACTTTGTATTTAAAAATCTCCACGTCGTTTTGAAGTTCGCTTATTTTTCTTCACATTGGTAAAACATCGTTAGAATGTATCTTTTCTAATGTTTGTAATGATGAATCCATGTCGATGTATTTGTTTTTTTTATTGATATATTTCCAATTATATATTTTAGATATTTTAGATCACGTGTGGTCACTATAACTTGAATATGGGGAGTTGTAATGTGTGGGAATACACTAGAGACTTCTAAAATAATTATAGAGGTTCTAATGCACAAGGTGTAGGTTGTATATACACTATCATGGTTGAATCTTCACCATTCTATATGATTCATCTAATGTCAGACAAGAATCCCAAGAATATATTTGCACATTTTTATAAGTTTGTTCTCATGACATTAAAACTAACAAGGAAACCATGTTTGATTAACATATGCCTCCTATGAAAAATAATAGAATGAGATACTCAACAACAATTAATACTTGATGCAATTGTCAAACAAGATGGGACCTATTTGAGGTTCCAAAATGTGTACCGATATTTATCATGAATATTTAATACTTATGCAAAAACTCATTTAAACTTATATTAACTGTAAGAACAAGAAGGAAAAATCAATAGTATCATAAAACATAATATCACAAGACATATAAGATTCATGCATATAGACATCCAAAAATCCAATCAAATCAGTGTGCATTAAAATTTTATAGACAATACCTAATGTAGTACATTAATGTACAACATATTTTTCCCATCATATAAGATATTTCATCTCTACGACACTACTTCCTTCAAGGTTTTTTATTTCTTAGAAGGTCCACAGTTTTGATGTTGGCATCTTCTTCTCCATGCTCTTCTTGAGATGGTGATTTTGGTATTGCTTCCTTATCAATATGCAAAATACGTCTCCTTGTAGGTTGTCGAGTGTGATCTATGTCAGTTTTTGCAATCAATGAAAACCATTTGCAAATCACCTCGACATTCATATTATACATAAGCCCAAAAAATATAATTTTCCAATGACTTCGTTAATGGTACCTAGTGTAGTAGGGATAACCTCTAGTTGATCACCACTTTCAGTCTCTCAAAATTGGATTCTCTATAATATTTATATCCTCATGTACTGCCTACGCCAATTATATTTGTAGTTATTTCATGCCTAACCAAATAATATTTAAAATGTATTGAAGTTATATACCTCCTTGTTGACAACAAAAGTGTTATCTTTATTGCCCTTTTTTCATTTCATCCAGGGCTTTATATCCTATGGTGAAGGAAAATTTCAAGTCTTTGACGATGGGCATGACACCAAATTATGCTACCTACATACCATAACATAATGCATTTTAGTACGGAATATTTAAATTACAATTCTCAAATCAATAACAACTTCTTTAAAATCTTAGTACTTACATATCTCCCTTTTACTTTAGCATAGCCCCCTGGGACAATTTTGTGTTGGCCAAGCTTCTCCAATGAAGACTGTGTGGCCTTTGTAGTGTCTTTCATCCTACAATATGTGTGACATTAATCATTATGGTCAAATGCATATAAGTTATACGTTCATGGTATGTTGTATTATCACAATTACCTTTGTAGTTATCCAACACTTTGCGGCAAGGATCCCTCTTTTTTCATCTTCTTCCCCTTGGCATCCTCGATTAGTGCAACCCACTCCTGTACAGGAATTAGTCCAGGATGTTGATAATTAGGGTGGAGACTAATATTAGTGTGGTAATTGTCCCACACTGATTTCAAGTACTTCCCCACCATGGTTTCAAATTCCTTTTGGTTGAACATAAGACCAAACAATGTGGTCATGTGTTTCATCAACTATTTTTTCATGTCTTTGGGTTGGTATTTATAACGTGTTCTAATTGTTAGTGCAAAAAGAGTTAGAGAAAATGATTTTTCTTGCAATGCTTGATAGAACAAGTTATTCCCTTCCATTAAAATCATATATTGTGATTAGTAGATAGAGAATATCATCATAAAAATATTATTCATTGTGTAAAATGATAATATGTTGATAGAATGATAGTAAGTAATAGAAGAAACTCATTGATAGTAGAGGATATTCATGGAACACATTTTTGGAGGGGGCGCGATGGGAGGTCTATGATTTGTTTGTGAAGTTAGAGTTTTTTTTATTGGGCCGCAAGTTGTGTTGTGCTAAATTGAAGACTATGTCTTTCTCTCTAACCCTCTCTTTTTGTTTTAACTATGGAAGAAGGTGAAGAGGTGTTGGATTATTCTTCAGATCCATGGGAGGGAGTAAATATCTAGGGGTGTTCCACTTGGAAGTCAGAGGAAGATCGGGAGTCAGTGAAAAAATATGACCTAGAGGGCCGATTGTCATAGGTGCAACCAGTTAGAGCTGTAAGCAATCCTCCTTTTCTAGTTTCGGGTAGCGCTACATCCTTAATCCTCCTTTGTTGGTTTTAGGTAGCGCTCCCTCCTTAGGCATCCTTTTCTAGTTTTGGGTAGTCCTCTCTCCTCAAGCATCCTTTGTCGATTTCAAGTAGCGCTACATCCTCAATCCTCCTTTGCTATTTTCAAGTAACACTCACTATTTGTCGGTCTCGGAAATGGATCCCGATCAACTACATTTGTTCAGGTATCCACATGCCAAGTATTATCCCAACCCTCTGAGGCTTGGTCTCTATCATGCCATGTATAATCCAAACCCTCTGGTGCAGACCCCTTTTCGGATGGTTTGGGTGTCCCGAGTGACAATGCCTTTCCTTTATTTTCTGCTAGTGAATCCTCCTTTCCTTACTCTACTAAGATTGGTGGTTTTGTCTCCTTACATCCTATCTCATAACTTCCAGGTGAATTTCCTTTGGACACAAATATTTTCCTTTCACGCTTCAATGTTTTTTCTTCTTAAGAAGGCAGCAATGGGGGGGGATGCTTTATAGGGACCAAGGTTTTTCTTCTCCAAATGGGAAAATGATAATGCTCAGTCACATAAACAGAGCCCAATTTTAGATTCGGAAAGTAGTGGAAGGAAAAATCAAGAATGTATCAAGAAAAAGAGCAAGGCCTTCAGATTAGCTTTGGGAAAAGACGTATAGCTTAACAATGTTGTGGTCATGGTGGAAAAATCTATTGTTGGGAGGATTTGAGGTCGTCTTCTTGGAGTGAAAACCCTCAGAGACTGGGCATAAGCTTCTTGGGGGAATAAGGTAGGGTATGTCCTATCGGCTCGTGTTTTGGCGAATGGTTGGTTCATTATTTTGCTAAAGTATCAAGATGATGCTCAATGTATTTTGAATCAGAATTGGTGTATCAGGTTAGCATCATTAGCTCTTAAAGTATGGTATTCATTGTTTGATGCTATCCATGGAAGGATAAACTTTTCTCCCATTTGGTTTTTTCTAACATGGCTTCCCCTTGAATACAGTTCATCGATGGTCTTCAAAGAGATTGGAAATTATTTGGGAGAATTTGTAGAAGATGATATGTCCTATGAGACTTCAGGCGAAATGTCGGTGGTGAGGATTCTTGTAAAGATCAATGTTAGAGATGGATTAGAAGAAGAAATGGAAATTGAAAGGGGTTCCATTATTCTTTCTCAAAGAATTGATTATGAAGGTGTTCCTTTATGGTGTTTTCGATGTCATCAGTATTTCCACTTAGAAGATAATTTCGATTTGTGTTTTAAGCCGAAGTTTGCTCCTTATTCTCCAAAATAATTGATAAAACACCTTCACTCAGAGGATAAAGGGAGAAATTAGTTCCTTCCATAAAGGGTGGAATATATGAAGAGCTCAACCATGTTGTGCAAAATTTGGTTGAGGTGTGACCAATGCTTATGTCGAGTACCCTTATCTCGGGTACCCTTTCCCCCTGTGCACTGTGCAACCTTTGAATTTTGGTCTTACTCCATTGGAATCTAGGAAGATAGATCTAAATGAAAGCCATGGTGCAAAAATTTATGGTCAAGTGGAAGGATTTGATCGAGGTATGATGGCATCTTTTTCCCTTCCCTTGAATTCTTGGTATTTTTTTAAAGATAATTCAAGTGCTCATATTTCCCTTCCTCCCTCCCTTGTGGGTTCTATGGAATCCCTTTCCATTAGCCTCTCCTTAAGACCGAAAAATTGTATTAGCACCTAGTGGACCATGCGGTTATGAAACCTTTAGTTTCTACTAAATCGGGGTCTACAAAGGACTCTAAAGAGAAAGGAATTAGATATAATTTGAGACCCAGATAGCCTCAAAGTGAATCTCGCTTAGTTTTTGGGGGATTGGGGTCAAATCCAGGCAATTGTTTTGAGGGGAAAGGGAGAGGCCACAAATCAAACCTCTCAAAATCTTAGGATAAACCCATGGTTGAAATGGTAGCAAGAAAACAACCTTCTATTGACATGGTGCTTAGAGTAGCAAAATCCCTTGTTAGGGTTTCCAAATGAAAACTCTTTCATTTAATTATAGGGGTTTGGCGATTCCCACCAAAAAATTGTCACTCAGGAGATTGGTTGATTCCAATTCTCTAGATATCATCTTCCTACAAGAAACCTTAGGTGAGGGGGATAACATTGTTAAGATTCTAGAAGGAATCTTCAAAGGATGGAATTTTTTTGCTTCTAATGTCAGAGGAAAATATGGAGTGGTGATTGGTTGTAATCCTAATTCTATTAGGACCATTAACTCTTTGGGTTTCAACTCAAGTCTGGCATTTGAATTCTTCTCATAATATTTAGGTATGGGGCTTCTGGTTCTCAACATTTATGGACCTTACCTAGATAGGGTTGTCTTCTGGGATTATTTGATGTCAAAGTCTTTTTAAAATCATTCTTCTATTATTCTAGGTGGTAATCTCAATCTCACCTTGGAAGCTTTTGAATTTTGGGGACCTAAGGCCACGTTGGATCCCCTCTCGAGCTATTTTATTCATAGGTTTGAGGAAAATGACCTCCTTGACATTGAACCTACGAAGCTTAAGAATAATTGGATAAACAAGAGGTTTGGAGATGATCACATATAAAAGTGGTTGGACAAGTTTCTAGTCTCTGACTCCATCGCGAAGAGCTCTATGAATTTGAGGCAATGGGTTAGTGGAGGTGGTGAATCTTTCCAATTTTTTGGAAATTAGGGGAGGGGGGAAAATCCAACTATTCCCTTCAAATTTAATGTAAGTTGGATTAATGAGAAATATTTCATCTCTATGCTATGAAATTTATGGATTTGTTTTGAACTAGCTTTTCACGCGTCGGCCTCTATACACTTTACTGAAAATTTAAGAAACCTAAATAAGGAAACCATAGTGCCCGCTCATCAGAAGAGATTGTGTGATGAGCAAGAGATTAATTATGTGGCATCCTCTCTTCAATCTATATATGATTCAGAAGAATGTGGTTATATTACAAATGACATAAAAAATACCCTCATTCAATTGGAAAACAAACGAAGAAATCTCTTAGCAGACCAAGAAGCAACATGGAAATTGAAGAACATGGCCATATGGATACATCGTGGGGTTGAAAATACCAAGTTTTTTCAAGATTATGCTAAGGGTAGTAAAATCAAGAACACTATTTGTAGTTTGAATGACCAGGATTGTGGAGAGATCACATCTTTTGAAGGCCTGGTCAAGATGGGAAGAAACCATTTCGAGTCTTTTATTAAGGCTTAGGTGGCTCCTTCAATTGCAAAAATCATTAGGATAGCTCAATTTTCCCTAAGCTTTGAAAATGAAGATGAAAATTAAATTCTAATGGTATAGATATCAAAATATGAGTTGATCAAGGTGCTACATAGTTTTGAAAGAGACAAAATACCAAGGCTAGATGGTTTGTCAATAGAATTATTTATTGCATCATTTGGAATAATTGGGGTTGATTTATTATAGGTGGTTGAAGAGTCTCATTCTCCAGGAAGGTTTCTAGCCTCATTCAACTCCACTTTTACTGCCTTAATTCCAAAAGTAAATGTCACATTCCCCGACCTCACTGGTGGCCTTTAGAGGTCATGGGAGACCCTCTGACATAATTTTTGTTTTCTCCAAATCATCCATTTTCACACACAACCGCAATGGTATTAGATCCACAATCCACCATTGCGATATGAAACATGCAGCCTCCATTCCACAACCCACAACCTCCACTCCGCAAACCACAGTCGGGATTCAGAAGTCGGGTTTCCAAGCCACCTCCCCAAAGAATTCGCACTCCCGAATTCCGCAATCCGTAGTGTGGAATTAAGATGTCGGAATCCAATTCGTCGGCTTCAAAGTTTCCCGTCTGCACTCCGCAATTCCATAATCCTAATTGTGGAACTTGGGATTCAAAATCCATAAGCCCTCGCCCTAGGGGATTTTCTCCTCCACCAATCCGCATTTCGTAACCTACGTTGTAGATGTCGAAATTGCAGACACCTTACTTGGTAGCCCCCGGAGAAATTACTTCCCACAATCCACAATTCCTCAACCCGCATTGCAAATGTAGAATGCGTATTTACATCGCGCCAACCCCCATGGAAATCCTTTCCCAATTCCCGCAATCCCACAATCCGCCTTGCGGGTGTGGAAAGCCATAACTCCACGCGCCACCAATGGTATTCCCCAACCCCCGCAATCTGTGATCCACATTGGGGATGCGGAAAGGTCCTTACGGATGCGAAAGGATGAGGACTACAGACCCCTGCTCTAGCAAGCTTCCAGAAAACCTTTTGAGGGTCATAACTCCCTCATCCTTGGTCCAAATGGGACAAGGTCAGTATCGTTGGAAATCTATTGGAGAGCTCTATCCACTGGTATGATCCTCCACCCAATCTAAGAAATCTAACCTAGTCCTTTTTCCAACTGAAATTCTAGTCTATAACTCCCTTAATGCACCTATTGACCTTCTACAAGGCTCTGCTCCACTTCTGCCAAGTCTTCTCTCCTTCATATGATCCATAGGGTGTCCAATCTTTATCCAAATCATGGCTGGAGTGGTCCTGCACCTTTGAGAGACTTATCCACAATTCTTCCAAGGACAGTTCAAGGTATTTCAAAGGGAATTACAAATATCATAAGCATACTACATGAACACCAGAGATGAAATATGGATCACAGATAGATTGGATTTTATGCACAGGTTCCTCCTAGGCAGAGTGAGGAGAGCATGTAGGGCTTAGCCCTATTCATCAAGCATAATTACACATAAGTACCAAGTATAAATAGAAGGATGCAGAAGTGCAAGGGCGTGATAAATGACACATGTATGCAGATTCATGCATCCACAAACCAAGGGGAAACTGTAACATTATCCATCCTTACATCTAACATGTATCCAACATTCAAAATGGCATAACAACAACATTTATTCAGACTTAACACAAGCATAGGAATGCAGTCTTCTTCATCAATGGGTCATTTCCATAACTAAATAGATGCATGCATACTCTTAACAACTATAACTAAAGCAAAATCATTCACACTCAATGAGTCATGCATCCATCAATCATTAACATGTACAACAGAATGAAGCATAAGACATGACCATTCATCCCTACTAACCAGTTGGATCCACTGTGCACTCATACATAAACAAATACACATGCATGGATGCAAAATAGGCATCATTCAAGGCACAAGAAACACTTATCTTTTGCATTAATCCTCCAAGCGAACAGGCTATGGGATGCAACTTTCCAACACAACCATAGATCTCTTCCTAGCCTCTATTATTTAAGAAATCAGAGATCACCCCCGAGCTAGGGCTATGTATCCACTAAGGAGTCCCTCTCAGGTTCACTCAAAGCATGGGCTCATAGTCAATTAGGGCATCCAACCAACAATTAACTTGTCCAGCAAATGGGGAAGGTCGGTAAGGGTTTCTAGATCAATAAGCTCATCCACAAAGCTATAGGAATATCCAAATGATCTCAGATAGATTCAAGCACCCCCATCACCTCACTCTTAGCCTAGGTAAGGTTCCCTTCACTGCTAAATAGTCCCTAGGGAATCCCTTCCCCTAGCACTGACTTGGGTGAGTGTGGTTGGCCTTGACTACTGAATCAAAGTAAATAAACCCTCTCAGGATTTAGCAGGCAAGCTACAACCTCTTGGATCCTTCCCACTTAGGTTTTCTTCTCCACCGTTTGATCTATGGCTGTCCCAATTGATTCAAATCATACACAGGGTTTTATTGGGCATTCTCGACTCTGCCAATTCGCACACACAGGTCGCGATTTCCCTTTCTTATCCATGGCTAGGCTCTGTAACTCATCCAAAAAATCAGATTCAAGGGTAACCCAATCATTCTGCTTCCTATGCAGGGTTTCCTAAGTGCACTCGGCTCTGCAAGTTTGACTCTGCATAGGCTAGCGATTTTTCTTCTTTTCTGCATCACAGCTCAGTTCCCTCTGCTGTTGTGATTCTTCAGGGTTAGAATGATCTCTCCATGATCAACCACGGTCTGAGAATGGGGAATGCAAACTGCCAAGGGGTGGAGTAACGTGCGGGTCAAGGCAACAGATCCCCATACCCTTCCATCTGTCCCTTCAGGGTTTCCCATACTCCATGACATCATGCATAGTCCTCTTCACCCACTTTCTTACAACAACAATCAATGGTTTCTAGGACAGGTCAAAGGGGTTCCCTAAAGGACAGGTCAAAGGGGTTCCCTATAGGATAGGTCAAAGGGGTTCCCTAGGTGACAAATGGCAGTCTAGGTTCAATCTCATACCACCTCACCACTCCCTAGTGGATACATAGTTCCCCCTCATTTTGTTGCATTCCATAGCCAACCCTTGGTATTTTATTACATAGTATTATTTACATCATTTACAATTATCCCATGGCTTAACAACACATGGATTATCAACTACTTGTCTATGTAATTAAACCTAATCATCCACTAGTGGGCCCTTGGCCTTGAGCTCCACACTAGGGAAACAAACATTGAATACAATATTTACATTACAGCCAAAATAGCCTAAGGTAATAATGAGGGATATTACAGTAGACATCCCCATTTCTTTTGAAAATTCAAGTTGATCTCTCTCTGTAATAGCATCTATAAAGTGGTGGCCAAAATCATAGCTAAATGCATCAAGTCAATTCTTTCCAAGGCAATATCCTCTGAACAATTCGGTTTCTTGGAAGGGAGGTAAATTCATAAGGCAATTGAGATAAAACAAGTTATACAACTTGACGAGAACTTTATACTCAAAATGAGAACTCTAGCCATAAAACTCATATTTTTGCATCAAAACCACCAAAAAACAACTCCGAATCAAAAAGTGGTGCTTCCAGTAGCACCTTTTTTTTCAGAGTTAAAATTACAACTTTTTGGTAACCCCGGTTGGTGTCACTATAATGAAAACTATAAAATAAAACCCCTGACTTGAAAATTGTAGCACGCATTTTCCATAGGGGATTCACCTTGTTGACCAATATCTTATCATGTTCATTCATGAAGGGGGGTTTTTTAATTGTGAAAAATAATGTCAATATATTGTACGTATTGGGGGGGGGGAGGGGGAGACGAGGAGTAGGGTATGGGGGTTTTATAGGTATCGGGGGTATAAAAAGGGGTATCAAGTAAAAAAAGGAAATATCTCATAGAAATAGTTTTTTTTATTGGAAATGTGTATTGGGAGGGGGGCTGAACAAAATGATTTTGGTAGGTATTTATTAATATCTAGTGAAATTATGGATATTCTTTAATATACCATGAACAAAGGTGCTATGACATAGTTCCACTGAAGGCGTTTCTAAACCATGCTCTGGAAATATTTAAATTAAAAAAAAAAAAACTGTAAAAGTGAAAAAATACATGACAATTTCAAGAAAAAGGAAACAAATTTTAACAAAAAAGCTTAGAAAACCAAAAAAGATTTTTTTTTTATATGTTTTGAATACAATTTGGTAAAAGAACAAAAACAAAAGAAATGAAATGAAACACAAATACAGATGTTTAAAAGCAAAATAAATAAATAAGTAAATAAAAACCTAGCTAAAAGGGAGAAATAATAAAAAAATCAAAATGAAATAAAAAAAGATAATAAAAGAACAAAAAAATTAGAAAAATAAAAAATATATAAATATATAAAAAAACAAAGAATTAAAATTTAAAAAGGGGGGTGTTATAAATGGGAGGGGGGTGGGTAGTGGGGTAGGTGATGTGGAGTTCGTGGGTAGGGAAAGGGGGTAGTGAGTAGGGAGGGGGAGCGCATGGGGTGGGTAGGGAGGGGAGTTAGGTGGGGTGGACGTGCAGGGAGGGGGAAATAGGGTGGTGAGGCGGGGGTTGGATGGGGGTTTCTAGTGGGGTAGGTGATGTGGTGGTAGTGGGTAGGGGGAGGGGGTAGTGAGTAGGGAGGGGGAGCGCATGGGGTGGGTAGGGAGGGGAGTTAGGTGGGGTGGACGTGCAGGGAGGGGGAAATAGGGTGGTGAGGGGAGGGTTGGATGGGGGTTCGTTCCACCATCCAACCCCCGCCTCACCACCCTATTTCCCCCTCCCCGCACGTCCACCCCACCTAACTCCCCTCCCTACCCACCCCATGCGCTCCCCCTCCCTACTCACTACCCCCTCCCCCTACCCACTACCGCCATCCAACCCCCGCCTCACCACCCTCCAGCCATTAACCCACCACCACTCCACCACCGTTTCACATATATATATATATATATATATATATATATACTTTTTTTTGTCTTTTGTTTTATTTTTATTTTTTTTAATTTGTTTAAAATGTGTTTTTTTAATGGTTTTGGTTTTTGTAAGTGTTTTTTTGGGCTAAAATTTGTTAATTTTTTTTCTCTTATGTTGTTTTTTACAAAGAATTTTTTAATAAAATTTAAATATTTTCAGGCCATGGTTTAAAAATGCCTGGAAAAGTAACCCGACAAAGGAAAGGGGTGAAATTGGTAAAACCTCTTTTCAAGTCGCCAATTTATTTTAGCATTTGCATTGCAAATTTGTTGGTTTTTAAGTCAACGACGCCGAACAAGTTTTAATTTTAGTCCTGGAAACAAAAATGTGTTCTACCATTTTCAATTTGGGGGTCTATTTTAAGGTTTTTATTACAACGGCACCATGTTGCAATGCTTGAGGTTACCAAAACGTTGTAATTTTATCCCCCCAAAAAAGTAATGCTACCGATAGCAACACTTTTCGTTTCAGGGTTGTTTTTAGTGGTTTTGATGGATATAAAAATGGAGAACAATGTCGAGTTCTCATCAAGTTATATAACTTGTTATAGATCAAGTATAAGGGTTACATAACATCAAGTCTAATAATTCTAAGGTTTACTTGATAAAAAATTAATTATCCAAAGATTATGATTAGGTAAATTGGCTCTACATCAGGATGCTTTTGTCTCATTTAGGGTTTGAGGTTCCCTTCATAAAATGGGTCATGAGTTGTATCACTACGTTTTATTTTGCAGTATTGATCAATAGGTCGACATCCCCTTTTATTCGAGCAGAAAGAGGCTTATTCCAAGGTTGTCCCCTCTCTCCTCTTCTTGTTTTTTTAGTTGCTGATGGATTAAGTTGTTCTTTAAAAGATGCTAAAAGGTCTCATGGATTCAAGGGATCTCAAATTGTCCATCTATTGTATATTTCACATCTTCTTTTTATGGATGAAATTTTAATGATTTGCGATGGATCTCAAAGAGATGCAGAGAAATTGGTAGCTATATTATCTCTTTTTTGTTGAGCCACAAGGATGCAAATGAATGAAAGGAAATACTCTCTCTCTTGTGCAAACATGGATGAAGATGAATTTAGGCATTATAAGGCGCTTTTTCCTTTCTTGATGGATAATTTTGAGCAGGGGATTAAATACTTGGAATTTCACTTAAAACCCAACAATTTTCAGAAAAAGGACTAGCTATGGTAGATTTTGAAACTAGAGAAAATATTACATGAATGGAGTCACAAATGGATCTCTAGGGATGGAAGCTTGGTTTTTGTCAAATCAGTCTCGGAGGCAATCCCAGTCCACTGGCCGATGTCTCTAACATGGATTCCAAAAGACATTTAAAAAAAATCAATACATCTACGCTTTAGGTTTCTCCAGAGTGGTCAAAATGATCATATTGTGATGCCTTGGGTCAGATGGGAGAGGATAGCCATTCCAAAATCCCTCAAAGGTTGGGATTTAAAAAGCATTTTTCTCTCGTCCAAATATCTAATAACAAAAGGTGTTTGGAGACTTTTGTCCTCAAAATTTTTATGGGCCACCATTCTCTATACAATTTCTTGCTCTTATTATTGGCTAGGGAATTTGGATCACTAGAAACCATCATGTCTTGAAGTTATTGCTTCTCAAGGTATCTGTATTCTTTCACATTATCAATAGGAAAATGGGACATTAGGCCTTTGAAACATCCAAGAGGAATATATTTACATTACTTTAAGATATCATTGGGTTTGAGGGAAGGCACAAACAATTATGTTGAACTTATTTCCCTTAAAATTCTCTCCCCTTTTCCTTGGAAAAAGGATGCTAGAACCTGCACATTTTTGGGGGACTCAATGTTAAGTATCAACTAGATAATCAGGTCCCAAAGATCCAATAATTCTCACCTGGTTTCTATCATAGATCAAATAAACCTTATCAAATCAAAATTTGACTCTTTATCCTGTCTTCATGTCTACAAGGAAAATAATCAAACCGCAGATGCACTCTCCAAAGACATTTTATAGTTAGCCAAAGCATCACAGATGCATTCTCCTAGTATAAATTTATAGTTATCACAATCATACTTTTGAAGGCATTTTTTTGGACAATTTTTTTGTTTTTCTCTTTTAAATGGGGATATGTTTTGGCATTTCTGCTAATGGAATGTAGCTGAAAGGGATGATATATTTACATACTTTTTATAGATACAACTATTTCCTAAATATATTCTCTTACATATATCTGCAATATGTAATTTTCTACTTTTTTTAGTTAATAAAATTATGATTTTTTTCCGAGGAAAAACATATATGTTTTTGTTTTGTAAAAGATACTTCTTATATATACAAAAATATTTTACATCAGGAGCAAAAAAAGAGAGAAAAATATATATACATAAAGCCTCACTGACACTCTTCTTGGGAGCCACTAAACCAACTATCAAATCAGAGTAGGAATTTGGATCTAACAATTTGGCATCCTTAATTACCAGGTAGTTTCAATCCCTTCACAAGAATGAGTTGATTGTCCATCTATAAAGAAATTAGTAACTCCCTGGTGCTCTTGATGATTATTCCTGATGTCATATGACTCATATAAACATCCGATAAAGGACACACATGAGTAGAGCTAGGGATAGAACTAAGTGGGGTTTTAGATGGCATGGCATCAACACTGGGTGATGTAGAGACAAGGGTTTTAGCAGCAAAACTGAGAGTAAACGCTACGAGAGAAGCAAGATACAAGGTTGTAGGAATATATTCCTGTATGCTACTCCTAACGCTGGGGGATTGCTTTCTCAAGAAGGTCTTCAAAAAGACAAGACTATGTCAAGCACCTTGATTCATTAAAAACAATATCATATTCATTAATCAATTGATGGAATACAATTTCAAAAACGTGTACATTGTACTTATTGATTTTTGACATCAATATTTGATATTTTTTTCATTTTCTGGAGTATCTTGAATGACCATCAATCCATAAATATCAAGTGCCCATTTCTCGACCTATTTTGTAATAGAGGAAAGGGGGTCGAGAACATCATAATAGTCTACATTGTCCTAATTGGGATGATGCAATCGGACATAGGATCGTACAAAGAATCAAAACACATGACATTGATAAACCATAATAATCTTATTGGGTTAGGACATCAACAAACAATAATGATAATAATTAACATATAAATAATGGATGTATATTCAATTTGACCTGCCAATGGTCAATGAATTTCCCTTGATCAGCCTGCAACACAAATAATAGGTAATTTTTTAAACAACATTTTAAGATAAAATTTAATTAGTACAAAAAGAGCAATTTCAATATGCAATATATGTGTTCTTCAGTAAACAACATTTTAACACAAATTTTGATCAGTATAAAAAAGATCAATTTCAATATGAAATATATATTTTCTTCAATATATAATGAGTATATGTGATAAATCACAATTACCTTAATCATTAATTTTATTCAAATTATAATTGATCAACAACTCCTTCCTTGTAGCTATTGATTTTATTACACAAACCACAACTTTATTCCCTCGACACTCCTCAAACAAACAATTGGGTAGCTTGTTCATGCTTCCATGACGTGAATTGTTTATAAACGCGACAACATTTCCTAAATCTCACTACAACAAATTTGACATTTAGGGGCGGTTGTCTTCCGCCTCCAAAAGTGACTTTTGGGGTCGGTTTTGGATTTGGAGGTGGTCTTTCCAAAACCGCCCCTAATAACACCAACGGTAAAAGTTTTGACTTTTAGGGGCGATTCTGGAAGAGATCAAAACCGCCCCTAAAAGTGACTTTTGGAGGTGGTTCTAACCCCCCCCAAAAGTGACCTTTGGGGGCGGTTCTAACCTCCCCCAAAAGTGACCTTTGGGGGCGGTTCTAAACCCCCCCCAAAAGTGACCTTTGGCGGCGGTTCTAAACCCCCCCCAAAAGTCACTTTTGGTGGCGGTTCTAAACCCCCCCAAAAGTCACTTTTGGGGGCGGTTCTAAACCCCCCCGAAAAGTTACTTTTGGAATTTTGGGGGCGGTTTGAAAGCCCCCCCCCCCAAAAAGTCATTTTTTGACATTAAGGGGTGGCTATAATCTGCCTCCAAAAGTCACTTTAGGGGCGGTTTTGGCTTTGGCGGCTGTCTTTACAAAACTGCCCCTAATAGCATCGATGCTAAAAGCTTGGACTTTTAGGGGTGGTTTTGAAAGAAATCAAAACCGCCCCTAAAAGTGACTTTCGGGGGCGGTTCTAAACTCCCCTAAAAATGACTTTTGGGGGTGGTTCTAAACCCCCCTCATAGACCACTATGACATGTCAGCCCCAAAAATAGGCTCAAAGAAGGCAAATTTGGGAATTGGAGAAGCCAAAGAGACTCAAAATCGAATTTGGGAGAAGATGGAAGGTTGAAACTAGGAGACAAGTGGCAAATGTGGAATATTTATTAAATGGAAATCTATTGAATCTATTGAGAGGATTTCGACCCTTCGAAGGCTAATGTTGGTTATAAAATGTAGAAATGAAGTATGAGAATGGCTTTTGATCATTTGTAGAATTTGCAATTGCATTTGTGAAGAGGGAGAGCTAGTGGATGACTAGTTTCTTGCCTTAGCCAATTTCGAGGGTGAAAGATTCCCATCCAAGTTGGTAATTGGAAAGTCCATTCAGACCTTTCATTTGGAGCTTTAATGGAGTCTTTATTTGCAGGTGTAAGCTACAGGGAAGCTCATGGTTTCTTCTATTGCAGCTCACTCTTTCAACCATTTCCAGTTTTGATGGCATATTCTTGATCCTTGAGGGAGGGCGTTTTTGGTGAGCTATTGTACTCTTTGGGGAAGCTTTTAATGCCCCATTTTTTTTGTAATATGAAGTAAATACTCTTTTCTTCATCTCCAAAAAGTTTCAGGTTGAAATTCCAAGTAGAAATGTATAAATCCCATTTTTAATGGAAGAACAATGCCATTTCCCCACTACCTTGTTGTGAGCCAATGTATTGATGATGATTTCGAATGAATGGATGATTCTCTGATATATTTGTGATCAATGAACTACCATGTATGTCTTCTACAAGTTTCATGTACTGTACTTGAGCATTTGATGCATTTTGACTCAGTTTAGTTGTATTGGGAGGTGAAATAGTGTCATTTCCCCCAAGGGTCGATTTGGGGATTTTTGCAGTTGAATGGGAGAGGGTGAGAATAGTTGTAATAATCCATTAATGGTGCATATGAGACTTTAATAAAATACTTGACACATTACATACCTCTTTTCATAAATTTGAATGGGTTTGGAGGCATTTGGGAAGCCATTTTCAGTACTTACCCCAGGAGGATTTGAACCCCAAATTACTAGTAAAATTGCATACTTGGTCCAGAATCTTAAGAGAGTTTGCAGAGGTATTTTGGTGGCCATATGTTATCCCTGAACATAATATTCAAGTCCTAATATCATTCATACACCTTCCTTGAATATTTGAAGGCATTTGGAGTCAATTTGAGACCTAGAGACCAATACTAGTCAAAGGGAAATCACTAGTAAAGTTACCTACATTGACCAGAATTGAAAGAGTATTTGCAGAAGTGTTTTAAAGGTACAAAGGCATCCTTGAAAAACATATTTATGTTCTAATATCATTCATATACCTTCTCAGAAGATTTGGGATCATTTGGGGCAAATTTAGGACCTAGAGATCGAAACTAGTCAAAGGTCGAGCCAAGGAAAAAAAGTGGAAAATTGTCATTTTAATAAAATTCCTAACAAGGGACATTACAGTGGTATCAGAGCATGGTCCTTGCACCTGTGGATTAGGTACATACATTCAAGAATAATTGGCAGCCATGTCTTACTATTATGATGAATCCTATGAGTACAATTCTTATGAGGAATATGCAGATGCTTATGAGCAATATGAAGCAGAATGTGAATGGTACGAGGAAGAGGTGTTATCATGCAACACTTCTTACAATTTTAGGAGAAATGAAGATTATTCTTATGACTTTAGATCTGATGAATATGAGTGTGTCACACCAACCAAGGATAATTCTATGAGCGAGTTCCAAAGATGGAGAGAAAAATATAAAACCTTGCCCCAACAATATAAAAAATATCAAGAATATCTTGCTTCGAGCAAAAATACACAAAATGCCATGTCTTTGAGTACTATGCTGAACATGTTTTTGAAAATAGGCCCAAAAATGAAGATGTGGAGTTAGTGAAGAAAGGTTTATGCCCTTCTTGTAAAAACCCTTGGAGCGAGTATCATATATGTGTGCATGAAATGATGTCCTCCTTGAGGAGAGCTTTTGAGATTTATTCAAGAATAGATTCCAAATATACTGATCCTAAGGAAAACAAGGGGAAAAATGCATCAACTTGCTTTAAGGAGCAAAAGGAAGAGACATCACAAGAGCATGAAGAAGATTCTATTGAAAATATGGAAGATCATTTCGAGACACCTTCTAGCTTAGACATGAACCAAAGAGCATCTACTGATGGATGCCTAAACTATGAAGGAGTATCTACTGATGGGTGCTCACACCTCTATGTTGGTGACATAGAGATCACTTTTGAAAGTGTTTCTACAAGTACAAGTTTCATTAAGCATGATAATGAAAACCTTGTAGCAGTTGAAGAAGAACCAAGATCAACTTCCCCATCACCACTTGAGCTTCATGAAGTTGGTCCAATAAAAAATGAAGAAGATGAGGAGGTTCATTTGCAAGAGCCTAATTTTCTTGAAGGGTCCTTAAAGATGAATGAAAAGAAGATCCAAGCATCCCTCGGCATTCTCCATGACACTCAAGCATTGGTGTCAAATTCTTGTTGGAGAGCTACTTCATTGGAGGAAACATCCTTCCTTGAAGACATGGAGAAGATTCAAAGAGCAATGTGCCACATCAAAGGTAATTTCATGTCTTTGCTTTTTGATAGAAACCATTTGTTTGAGCTTAATGAATTGTTACATGATGCATACTTGAAGAATAATGAGGATATTCATAAGCTCACAATTCAAAATGAGCAACTTCTTGAAAAGTTGCAAGATACTTGTTTTTCCTCCTATGTTTCAGATTGTCAAATGGTAGATTGTTTGGAGGATTCTCATGACATGGTGGATCATGAGAAATGTGGGAATTTGAATGTGCTTAATGTGTTTGAAGATGAACTTGAAGAGATCCAAACACTTGATGTGGTGGAAGAGGAACTTGAATTGTCTCTTGATGAAGGTTATGCAATTTTTAAAGAAGAGCATGATTCCTCTACATTGGAACCAATCTATGACAAAGGTTTCCCACTTTTGAAGGAGCTGCATGATACTACCCACATGGATCCTTCCCATGATGAAACTTCTACACTTTTTGATCATTTGGGTGAGTTAGTTCATTCTCCTACATCCTACAATTCCATGTTTTGCAGTATTAGTCTCAATGAAGTATGGGTGAAAGGGTTCTTTTTGATGGTGCCACATGAGGAGTATGGAACTCCTGGATTTACCTTTTATGATGACATGGTTGGAGCACATTCTTATTCACATTTGCAACAACATTATTTGTCACTTTATGATGATGCAAATCTACATGGATGCACCTATGATATGCATTTGAGTCACTTGAAGACTCATGGTTTTTCTTGCTCAACACTTGATTCATTTGATGTTGGAGGAACTTCATCCAACACTTGGGAGAATAGATTTATGATTGGAGAACATTTTTGTTGGCAGCCACATACTTTGTTATATTTTTATGATTCTCACATTCATGGATGTATGGGTGAGACTTCTTTGAGTCATTTGAAGTCTCCTTGTTTTTTCTACTCATTATTTGGTTCATATTTTAGTGGAGTTTCTTCATTCACTTCTTGGATGAAAGAATACATGGCTAAATATTTTGATGCATATCACATCCTTTTGGAGCAGCATTATAGTACATGGGATCCTCACCTATGTCATTGGAGCAGATTTGATCGGTCACTTGAAGCTTGTATGCAATTGGAAAATGGTGTTCTACTTGCTTGGAGGTATAAGCACTTTCATGATTATTTGATGAAGCACCTCCTTGATGTACATTTTCAGTATGTAGTTATGTACTTTGATGACATATATTTTGTACTCATGATGTTTGGAAGAATGCATACAAGAAAATGGGATCCAGGAATCATCTTATCTGATGGTATGGGTTGGAGAGCACTCTTCATTGTTGGGGTGCAATACAAGCAATGGGACCCTGGAATAATTTTTATCTCATTGGTTTCAATTTTGGGGGGGAAACAAGAAGTATGGAAGATGGATTTCCCACTTAATAAAGTGATTTTTATCAGAGTAGTGCAGCAGCAAGCATGGTGGTTCCTCTCTAAAATCTTCATGGAAACTCAAAGACTCAAGGTTTGGCAATTCAATGGCAACTTCAAAGAATTATACAGAAAGCAGGTTCTTTAACACCCATGTTTGAAATTGCTTGAGGACAAGCAATATTGGGAAGGGAGGATTTGTCATGTCCCAAATTTGGAATTGGGTCACAATGGCCTAATCACATTAGACATATTCATTAGAGTTTGTAAAATTGATGTTAAGGGTCAAATAATTGCCAAGGAGGAATATTACCAGTTTCCTAGGTTTGGGGTGGAAGCTTTGGGATTTGGAATAAGGGGGATAATAAATGATGTTTAGACATTAGAAGGGTTCAAGTATTTAATAAATAGAGTGAATAAAGAAATTCAAGAGAAATCCTAGGTGACAAATGGTTTTGGAGACATATGGAGGATGTGGGACCCACACTAGCTTGATTTTTCATAATACATGGTATCTCTCTTTTGCAAATTCGAATTAATGGGAATGTGAACACTCTTGGGTGAGTTGTTAAGTCATAACACATGCCATTGAGCATCTTAGGTCGAATTGGGAAGTATTGGTAACCTCCATGGAAGATAAAGAGTCAAAGTGGAAGTTTGTGGACACTTGGGCTAGATTCCCTAGCCCCTATGACACCAATGATGGAGCATCTATGACAACTATAACAAATTGCAGACTTGACCTCTGACATATGACCACTATGACATGTTAGCCCCAAAAATAGGCTCAAAGAAGAAGAATTTGGGAATTGGAGAAGCCAAAGAGACTCAAAATCAAATTTGGGAGAAGATGGAAGGTTGGAACTAGGAGACAAGTGGCAAATGTGGAATATTTCCTAAATGGAAATCTATTGAATCTATTGAGAGGATTTCGACCCTTCGAAGGCTAATGTTGGTTATAAAATGTAGAAATGAAGTATGAGAATGGCTTTTGATCATTTGTAGAATTTGCAATTGCATTTGTGAAGAGGGAGAGCTAGTGGATGACTAGTTTCTTGCCTTAGCCAATTTCGAGGGTGAAGGATTCACATCCAAGTTGGTAATTGGAAAGGCCATTCAGACCTTTCATTTGGAGCTTTAATGGAGTATTTATTTGCAGGTGTAAGCTACAGGGCAGCTCATTGTTTCTTCTATTGCAGCTCACTCTTTCAACCATTTCCAGTTTTGATGGCATATTCTTGATCCTTGAGGGAGGGCGTTTTTGGTGAGCTATTGTACTATTTGGGGAAGCTTTTAATGCCCCATTTTTTTTGTAATATGAATTAAATACTCTTTTATTCATCTACAAAAAGTTTCAGGTCGAAATTCCAAGTAGAAATGTATAAATCCCATTTTTAATGGAAGAACAATGCCATTTCCCCACTACCTTGTTGTGAGCCAATGTATTGATGATGATTTCGAATGAATGGATGATTCTCTAATATATTTGTGATAAATGAACTTCCATGGATGTCTTCTACAAGTTTCATGTACTTTACTTGAGCATTTGATGCATTTTGACTCAGTTTAGTTGTATTGGGAGGTGAAATAGTGTCATTTCCCCCAAGGGTCGAATTGGGGATTTTTGCAGTTGAATGGGAGAGGGTGAGAACAGTTGTAATAATACATTAATGGTTCATATGAGACTTTAATAAAATACTTAACACATTACATACCTCTTTTCATAAATTTGAATGGGTTTGGAGGCATTTGGGAAGCCATTTTCAGTACTTATCCCAGGAGGATTTGAACCCCAAATTACTAGTAAAATTGCATACTTGGTCCAGAATCTTAAGAGAGTTTGAAGAGGTCTTTTGGTGGCCATATGTTATCCCTGAACATAATATTCAAGTCCTGATATCGTTCATACACCTTCCTTGAATATTTGAAGGCATTTGGAGTCAATTTGAGACCTAGAGACCAATACTAGTCAAAGGGAAATCACTAGTAAAGTTACCTACATTGACCAGAATTGAAAGATTATTTGCAGAAGTGTTTTAAAGGTACAAAGGCATCCTTGAAACACATATTTATGTTCTAATATCATTGATATACCTTCTCAGAATACTTGGGATCATTTGGGGCAAATTTGGGACCTAGAGATCGAAACTAGTCAAAGGTCGAGCCAAGGTACGTATTTCATAATTCATTTCTCTTGCAATCTCATTCGATATATGTAGACTTGAGCAGTATAAAGCTTATTTTTGGAGGATTTTTCTATGAAATCAGATCCAATTCATGAATTTAGGTTGCATATTGCATACACAATATAGCCTACCAAGGTAGATTTGCTTTTTCAGACTTCTCGCTTGTTAATCTCCCTGATGAGTTCAAGAGCTCATTTGATTTCATTGATGGGTAAACATTTTTCACACCTGCTCATCCATCTGTGCTATAATGTTTTCACATTTAAAGGTGAATTGTTTTCAATGATCAGAATCCAAATAGCTCAAAGGCTGTTTATTTTTGCAGGTATGACAAATCAGTGAAAGGAATGAAAATTAATTGGATGAAAGCTGGAATACTAGAATCTGATAGGGTTTTTATAGTGAGTCCACATTATGCAAAGGATCTTATTTCTGGAGCATACAAGGGAGTTGAATTGGAATTTATTGTTCGTAAAGTTGGCATTACGGGAATTGTGAATGGAATGGATGTCCAAGAGTGGGACCCTTCAACAGAAAAATATCTTGAAGAGAACTATGACGCAATGACTGTAAGAAAACATGAAAAATCTAAATCTAATACCTTTCACATTTATAATTTTTTTCTACCATGATTTTTTCACAGGTCAAGAAAGATATTTGAATGTTTACAGTTGTATTCTAACCTCTCTATTATCTAATATAAAATATATTAAACAGACGTGGGCTGCTGCAGGTTCTGGATGCAAAGCCTAGTGTCACGTCCCCATTTTGACCCTATGGCATTGAAATTGTAAATGATGTAAATATCGTTATTAAATCATGGTGAGGAGCTCAAGGCCAAGGCCCCGCCATTGATTTATCATTTTATGTATCAGCAATTAAAATCGATGCATATGGTTCTTGTGCTAGACAAGCACAATATAAATTAAGACATCATGTAAATATGAATTTTAATGAAATACCCACAACTAGCTATGCAATGCAACAAAGAGATGGGGGCATGATTTTTATAAGGAATGGGGAGGGAAATTATTCAAACCCTTGAGCCAATGGTGTTAATCCATGTGTCAATAAGAAAACTCATAAACCACCAACTACCCATTTTGGGTTATGCACCCAATCATTTAATTCTTCCAAGAGTTGGTTGAGGCAGTTAATGCCTTGGGAATGGAGAGGTATGGAAGCCAATTTCGTGCATGGGCAAGCCATCAACCTGAAAATTCGTATTTTTGCTTCTTGGGCAATAAAACATCCATGAAATGGTGCCCAAAGCCATCTTTCACCCAGGGATTTTTCCCTCTCACGTAGTCTGAGCTAGTTGGGCTTTCCCCATCACGTTTTTCACCATTTTTCCTGCATTTTCCATGCCTGGGAACTTGTTTTTGTTTTGCACAATGGCTGGCAGAGGAGGACCACGATTTGGGACTGTTATGGAGGTCGTTTTTGCCCCAGAATGTCCATGGATGTTTTTATGAAAACGGATTTGACTTCCCAGAGTTGTTCCCCATCTCCCATTTCGTTTTTGGCTGCCCACGATTTTCTGAAATTGGTAGAAACCCCATCTATGTGCATCTCACTGTAAAATCGTTTCTTCATGCCCACCACCTCTAATTTTTGTTGTTATGTGCATCTCTGTTTTGGCTTGAACCTGTGAGCAAGAAATATGGAATGGTAGTGGACAGAATTGGCTTGATAAACCTAGTGGGGAAAATAACCTCTCAAGAAGATCAAGAGGGCTTTGGCTACTTTTCTATGCACACCTTGAGAGCACTAGAAAGGAAGGTATGGCTTGAAGGACTGTGTAGCAATGAAGAGAATACTTCCTTGTGTTGGGTGTGTAGGTATTGTGGGTGCCAAGCTAGATAGATCTTGTAGGGGTATCCATGGCTCTGTGCTTGAGCTCACTAGCTTAGCAATTCTTCCTTTCCATCTCCTAGCAGCTTGATAAACCCAACTGCTGATTGGATTGGCCGATTTTGGTGTATTTTGGCTATGAGTGATTCTGTTGTTCCCTTCTTCCTTGTAGAAATCATGCCCAGCTTGGAGGTGGCAGTTGTATCAAGAGATGGATGAGTACAACGGGCCTATGGTTGGATGGAACGTTGCAAATGCATAGTTGGTTGCTCAGGGGCAACTTTGTTTCAAGATAAGTACTCTCATGTGCTAATTATGTATTGTTTTAATTGATGAATGACATGAATATCTTGAATGTATGATGGATGTGTAATAGAATTTAATTCTGCTGTGATTTTCAAATATTTATGCATTTCTATATGTCCATCTTCATTTTATATGAATCTTTGTTTACTAACTATGGGAGCTAGATGTCCCGGAATCAGAGTCATGTTCTCTCCCATGCTGGTATGATGGGTGGGTATGTGACAGAATGGTATCAGAGCCCATGGTTACAAGACTGAGGCTGTTGGGCGGACATCCACACAACAGATTAGGAAAATATGATTTTATGTGTTGTGCATGGGGCATGTTGTTGTGTGTTGGTTGTTGTTTGTTGCTAATTATTGTGCATATGAGATAATGCATCATGTGCTTGAAGCCTTGATTAGTTATGACTCCTTGTCCCTTGGATGTACATGATGCTTTGAATGCATGAAATTGAATGTTGGGCATGGCTCGTATGAGTTTTTGTGTGTTAATTTCATGATTGAAAGCCTGAAAAGTTGGTTGTTACAGCCCCATATCTTAATGATGTTTGTTAATTACAATGAACCAACATTTATGTGGTCGATTGATGGTTTTCGGAAGCGAGGAAAGCTTGCAAATTATTCCCTTATGCTCATGAGTTTTCCTTTCCCATGCTTGTTGGGTGCTTGAAGATTGTTTGTGAATCCCTTGGTTGGATTGTTGAATTTGAATGAAAAGAAAATCCATTTTCAGAGGTGCAAGTTCTTGGCATCCTTTCACTGTTCTGCTATATGCGAACTAGGATCTGTAAATAGCTCACCTCTATCTTTGAAAATTTTGCAAAAAATTTTCTAACTGTTTTTCTGAGTTTTCTGCTAAGGCTGTGGCGGAGAAAGTTAAGCTAACTTTCTGCACGCATGGCGATGAAAGTTAGGCTAACTTTCTGCGCGCATGGCGGTAAAAGTTAGATTAGTTTTTGTGCGCGCGCGCACCAAGAATTGGGCTAACTCTTGTGACTCTGTCGGGAAAGATAAGCCCAAAAGCACCGCAACGATCGGCGAAATAACTGTTAACTCTGCGCCAAAGGGAAGCGGTCGGCGGTCGTAGGGTTGGCGGTCATAGGTTTTAACGTTAATTTTTGCGCAGTGATCGGCGGAGATGTTGCTAATTCTGTGTCGAAAGGGAAGAGAAAATTCTAAATTTTTCTAAGTGTTTCAAAAAATTTTCCTAAAGGCGCGGTGACAGAATTAATGCTAACTCCTGCGTGCGCGGTGACAAAATTAACGCTAACTCCTACTTGTGCGGCGACAGAATTAACGTTAATTTCTGTGTGCACGGTGGCAGAATTAGCGTTAATATCTGCAACGTGCACGACGGCAAAAATAATCTTAATACCTGCGGCAATTTTAAGGACAAAATCTGCGTCATGCATGGTGTGCAGCGGCAATTATAATCTTAATGATGGAGACAAAAATAATCTTAAAATCTGCAACGTGCGCGGCGGCAGATTTTAGCTTAAAACTCCGTGACATAGGCGACACTTTTTAAGTTAAATTTCCGCGAAAATGGCGGCCATTTTTAGCCTTAACATTTGCGCATATGAAAAGGACGCTATGGAGTTGTGGAAAACAAACTTAAAGGATCCTCGTGTCGGCGTTCCTTTTAAAGACAAATCCTGCGCCAAAGCGCCCGACATATTGTTAGTAATTGCGCCGAAGGAGGCCAAAATAAGGCTAAGATGGGTGCCATAAGCGGACAGTGTTAAACTTAAGACATGCGTGAGAAAGGATAAAAAAAACAATGGTCGAATTATAGTTAAGTTCTCGTGCCTAAAAATGGTTGAATTGTAGTGAACATTTGGCGAAGTGGAAAATTTATGATTAAAACCTGTGCCGAAGAGGCGGTAGATTTATGGTTAAAACTTGTGTCAAAATCTAGAGATAACTTTGCGTTAGAAAAACAGTCCGTCCATCGGCGATTTTAAGGATAAGCCATGCTTCGGTGTTGGCCAAAATAAAAATAATTCCTACGCTTTTTAAAGTTGTCAATATAGGATTTTCCCATATACATGCAACCAATTCTGATATTATAATGTAGCTAACAGTTGTGTTTATAAACACATTTTGCAGAATTATAGTCGCATCAAAGCAGCATTCCAGATAAGTGCAGTTGGAAAGTTCTAGTCTTGGTTGGGCCAAGAATATCAACATCATGGATGATGCACAGGATCCCTATGATCCTGAGACAAATGCCATGGGGAAAAATATACATGTGGAGAATGCTGAAACATAATCCAATGGGAGAAGAAATCGAGAGACTCCCCCAGATATTGCAGCCACCATGAGGAGCCTAAGGGTGGAGTTGCAAAGTTGTAGAGAAGATAATGAGAGGATGATTAAAGCTCAAGAAGAACAAAATCAGTTGAATGCAACCATGCTACAGAGTTTGACAGACATCCAAAGGAAAATAAACTCTAGGCATCAGACATCAAATCCAGAAAAGAGTGGGAGTAGTTCAAGGAGAAATTCCCGCAAGAGGTCCAATATCTCAAGAAGAGTTTCTAGAGACAGAACCTATACTCCAGAAATATCTTCTAGTGGATCATCTGACTCTGAAGGATCCATTGAGGGTTCATGCTCTTCATCTTGCAAGAATAAGAGGAAGATGCATCACAAGAACAATTCACACGGGGAATTTAAGAAGGAAAAACCTCTTACATTTGATGGAGAGGTAAAGTCTGGTCAAGAAGCTGAAGCTTGGCTTCTTGGGATGAGAAAGTATTTCCAATTCCAAGACTACTCTAGAAATATGAAGGCAAGGGTCGCCATCTTCGACTTGAATGGAAGAGCATCTATATGGTGGGAACACATTAGGCAAGTGAAGAAGATCAATGAAAGAAAGATTGGGTGGAAGCAATTCAAGAAAAACTTCAAGCAGAAGTACCTCTCTGATAGGTACTATGATGACAAGATAAAAGAGTTCCATGAGCTGAGATTGGGACAATTGACCATGGAAGAGTATGCAAACAAGCTCTTGGAACTACTGAGGTATGCCAAGTATATTCGAGATGATAAGGTGAAAATTCAACATTTTCTAAGTGGACCACCTCAGTCATATAAAGATAGGATTGAATTTAATGAGCCCCGAACTCTAGAGGAGGCAATAAGGAAGGCCAAGTATTGATATGATCAAAACAAAAGCAAACCTGATTTCCATAAGGCATGGAAGGACAAGAAAAATGAGAAGTTTGACCCAAGGAAGAAAGGTTTCAAACCTCCTCATATAAAAAATCAGCAAAGGCAGCCATCACAAGTTGTGACTAAGCCAACTAGGATGATGGGAGACAAACCAAGAGATCCAAAGGAGCCAAGAGAACCACTTCAATGTTGGGGTTGTGGAGGAGACCACATGCTTAGGAACTCTCCACAGCGGAATGGGAATGCAAATCAAGTTCACAACATCCAAGGAGCTGAAACGGTGAGTCAAGTGGTGAGGACAATTCCTAGAATCTATGCAGCACTAGACGACCGCTAGGCAGATCATCAATCAACTGTTGTTGAAGTTGAAGGTAAGATTGCTAAGCAATTTGTTTCTATTTTGATTGATCCTGGATCTACTCACAGTTATATCACTCCTAACATTGTTGAGATTTGTGCTTTTAAGAAGTCAAAGCATAGTAAATCATGGTTAGTTCAACTAGCCACTGGAACCAAGAGAAAAGTTAGTGAAATTGTAGAGAAGTGTCCCTTAGAGATGGATGGGCTATTCACTTATGCAAATCTGAATATTTTTCCACTGGGTTCCTATGATATTCTCATTGGAATGGATTGGTTAGAAACGCACAGGGTTAAACTTGACTGCTACAATACAACTTTTGAATGCATGGACGAAGAAGGAAACCCAAGGGTTGTAAAAGGCATTCCAAAGGTGACTTCCGTTAGGCAGGTTTTAGCCATGTAGCTGAAGAAGTTCTGTAGAAAGGGTTGTCAATTGTATGTAGCCCATGTTTTGGAGGCCACGGAGAATGAAACTCCTATGTTAGAGGACTATCATGTATTGCAGGAATTCAAGGATGTTTTTCTTGATGAGATTCTGGGACTTCCTCCAAGGAGAGACATTGATTTTACAATTGAACTTGTGCCAGGAGAAACACCAGTGTTTAAGACACCCTACAGGATGAGTACACCAGAATTGATAGAATTGAAAATGCAATTACAAGAGTTGTTGGAAAAGAAATATATCAGGCCAAGTGTGTCCCCATGGGGAGCACCTTTTCTATTTGTGAAAAAGAAAGATGGAACACTCAGTTTATGTATTGACTATAGATAGTTGAACAAGGTCACTGTGAAGAACAAATACCCATTGCCCCGAATTGATGACCTTTTTGATCAAATGAGAGGAGCAAAGGTATTTTCAAAGATTGACTTAAGGTCAAGTTACCATCAAGTAAGAATCAAAGAGGAAGATATTCATAAGACAACCTTTAGAACAAGGTATGGACACTATGAGTTTGTAGTGGTACCATTTGGTCTCACAAATGCACTAGCTACATTCATGTGTCTCATGAATAGTGTTTTTAGCAAGTATTTGGACAAGTTCGTTCTTGTTTTTCTAGATGACATTCTCATCTATTCTAAGAATGAAGAAGAGCATGAAGAACATTTGAGAATGACATTGCAATTGCTAAGAGAGCATAAGTTGTATGCAAAGTTGAGAAAATGTGACTTTTATAAAGATAAAATTCATTATTTGGGTCACATTATCTCAGATGAAGGAATAATGGTGGACCCTGAGAAGATTGAAGCCATTATGAATTGGCCAACTCCAAGGAATGTGACAGATGTGAGATCTTTTATGGGCCTTGCTGGTTACTACAGGAGGTTTATTGAAGGATTCTCCAAGGTTGCAAACCCAATCACTTCTTTGCAAAAGAAGGGGATAAAGTTTGAATGGTCACCAAGATGTGAGGAAAGTTTCCAACGGTTGAAGAATCTTCTTACAAGTGCACCAATTTTGAAAATTGCAGATCCAGAAAAAGACTTCGTGGTATGTACCGATGCATGCAAGCAAGGACTTGGAGGATTCCTTATGCAAGACAACCATGTGGTATGCTATGAGTCAAGAAAGTTGAAGGAGCATGAGAAGAACTATGCTACTCATGATTTAGAACTTGCAGCCATAGTACATGCTTTAAATATGTGGAGGCATTACTTAATGGGAAGGAAATTTGAGTTAACGACAGACCATTGTGGTCTGAAATACTTGTTTGATCAGCCAACTTTAAATGCTAGGCAAGCTAGATGGTTGGAATTTTTGTGTGGATTTGATTTTGAAATCAAACACATAAAACGGAAAGAAAATAAGGTAGCAGATGCACTCAGCAGGAAAGTACATGAAATGCATGTGGCAGCGCTTAGTACTTGCCAACCAGATTTGAGACAACAGATTGTTAACCATATTGTTGAGGATGAAGTGTATGTACAGATAAATGACAAATTACAGCAGCAAAACCTTGAAAAGAAGTATGAAGGCTATCATTTGGAAGAAGACGGACTTCTTACCTATAAGAATAGAGCCTATATTCCAAATGTGGCATATTTGAGGAGGATTGTTATGGATGAAATCCATAAAGCTCCATACTCCGGTCACCCCGGATATCAAAAGAAAATTGCTACAACAAGAAAATATTATTTCTGGCCAAGGATGAAGAAGGATGTCACTGAATACATTTCTAAATGCATGACATGTCAGCAGGTGAAGGTTGAACACCAACACCTAGCAGGTTTATTGCACCCAATGCCAATTCTAGAATGGAAATGGGAAGTAATTTCCATGGATTTTATTACAGGTTTTCCAATGATGGTGAGATAACATGATTCCATCATGGTGGTGGTGAGAAAGTTAACGAATGAAGCACATTTTATACCTGTTAAGTCCATGTATAAAGCCGATGCCATTGCAAATATTTTCATGAAGGAAATTTTCAGATTACATGGGTTGCCTAAGGCAATAATTTCTGACAGGGATACCAAGTTCACTTCCAATTTTTGGAAAAGTCTCTTTGCATATTTGGGTACACAGTTGAACTTTAGTACTGCATACCATCCTCAAATAGATGGAAAAATGGAAAGAGTAAATCAGGTGCTTGAAGACATGCTCTGTATGTATGTAATGGAAAAACCATCCGAGTGGGAGGATTATCTACACTTGGTAGAGTTTGCATATAACAATGGGCAGCAAGAATCATTGGGACTGAGTCCATATGAGGTTCTATACGGCAGAAGGTGTAGGACACCAGTGAATTGGGACAATCTAGTGAACATAATTGTACTTGGGCCATAATTGCTTAAGGAAATGGAGCAAGAGGTTGCAAAGATTAGGCAGAATTTAAAAGTAGCCCAGGATAGACACAAAAGCTATGTAGATAAGCATAGGGTGCATAGGGAATTCAGTGTTGGGGATCATGTGTATCTTAGAGTGAGGCCAAGGAAGGGTCACTTGAAGCTTGGGAGTTGTGCCAAGCTATCACCTAGATATTGTGGGTCATTTGAAGTGCTTGAAAGAATAGGGCCAGTTGCATATAGAATTGCACTGCCTGCTAGCACTAGAGCTCATAATGTTTTTCATGTCTCTTTGCTTAAGAAATATGTACATGATCATAACCATGTGATTAATTGGGATGTGATCCAAGTGGAACCCGAGGGAGAGTTCCAAACCGATCCATTGCGCATCCTAGACAAGAGGGTAACATTGCTCCGGAACCGAGCCATTGGACAGGTAAAGGTGCAATGGAAGCAATACAGTCCCGATGAGGCTACATGGGAGCTGGAGGATGCCATGAGAGTGGCATATCCATTTTTGTTTAATTTTGATGAGCACTGAAGACAGTGCTAATGTAAGGGGAGGGGAATGTCACGTCCCCATTTTGACCCTGTGGCATTAAAATTGTAAATGATGTAAATATCGTTATTAAATCATGGTGAGGAGCTCAAGGCCAAGGCCCCGCCATTGATTTATCGTTTTATGTATCAGCAATTAAAATCGGTGCATATGGTTCTTGTGCTAGACAGGCACAATGTAAATTAAGACATCATGTAAATACGAATTTTAATGAAATACCCACAACTAGCTATGTAATGTAACAAAGAGATGGGGGCATGATTTTTATAAGGAATAGGGAGGGAAATTATTCAAACCCTTGAGCCAATGGTGTTAATCCATGTTTCAATGAGAAAACCCATAAACCACCAACTACCCATTTTGGGTTATGTACCCAATCATTTAATTCTTCCACGAGTTGGTTGAGGCAGTTAATGCCTTGGGAATGGAGAGGTATGGAAGCCAATTTCGTGCATGGGCAAGCCATCAACCTGAAAATTTGTATTTTTGCTTCTTGGGCAAGAAAACACCCACAAAATGGTGCCCAAAGCCATCTTTCACCCATGGCTTTTGCCCTCTCACGCAGTCTGAGCTAGCTGGGCTTTCCCCATCACATTTTTCACCATTTTTCCTGCATTTTCCATGCCTGGGAACTTGTTTTTGTTTTGCCCAATGGCTGGGAGAGGAGGACCACGATTTGGGACTGTTATGGAGGTTTTTTTTGCCCCAGAATGTCCATGGACGTTTTTCTGAAAATAGATTTGACTTCCCAGGGTTGTTCCCCATCTCCCATTTCGTTTTTGGCTGCCCACGATTTTCTGAAATTGGTAGAAACCCCATCTGTGTGCATCTCACTGTAAAATCATTTCTTCATGCCCAACACCTCTAATTTTTGCTGTTATGTGCATCTCTGTTTTGGCTTGAACCTGTGAGCAAGAAATCTGGAGTGGTAGTGGACAAAATTGGCTTGATAAACCTAGTGGGAAAAATAACCTCTCAAGAAGATCAAGAGGGCTTTGGCTACTTTTCTATGCACACCCTGAGAGCACTAGAAAGGAAGGTATGGCTTGAGGGACTGTGTAGCAGTGAAGAGAATACTTCCTTGTGTTGGGTGTGTAGGTATTGTGGGTGCCAATATAGATAGATCTTGTAGGGGTATCCATGGCTCTGTGCTTGAGCTCACTCGCTTAGCAATTCTTCCTTTCCATCTCCTAGCAGCCTGATAAACCCAACTGTTGATTGGCTTCGCTGATTTTGGTGTATTTTGGATATGAGTGAGTCTGTTGTTCCCTTCTTCCTTGTAGAAATCATGCCTAGCTCGGGGGTGGCAGTTGGATCAAGAGATGGATGAGTACAACGGGCCTATGGTTGGGTGGAACATTGCAGATGCATAGCTGGTTGCTCAGGGGCTACTTTGTTTCAAGATAAGTACTCTCATGTGATAATTATGTATTGTTTTAATTGATGAATGACATGAATATCTTGAATGTATGATGGATGTGTAATAGAATTTAATTCTGCTGTGATTTTCAAATATTTATGCATTTCCATATGTCCATCTTCATTTTATATGAATCTTTGTTTACTAAGTATGGGGGCTAGATGTCCCTAAATTAGAGTCATGTTCTCTCCCATGCTAGTATGATGGGTGGGTATGTGACACCTAATCTTAAGGAAGCACTACAAGCTGAAGTTGGGCTGACCATTGATCCAGATATTCCTGTTATAGGATTTATTGGAAGACTGGAAGAGCAGAAAGGCCCAGATATTATTGCTAAAGTTGTCCCTCTAATTGCAGATGAAAACGTGCAGTTAATTATCCTAGTAAGTTAGGCATTCTATAATGTACCATATTATCACTAATTAGAGATGCAGAGTGTCATATTTTCATAGTCAGGTCAATTGCGACAGAACAATTACTGGACCCTAGATATGATGTGTGACGGGGTTTATCTACAAGTTAATTGTTGATACTAACACATTCCCCACAGAGGATGATGCCATGGCTTGATTCTCTTATCCATTGGACACTTGGCTTACTCAATATTAATACCCCCAATATTTATGTCGATATAGTAGTGCATTTCCAGTAGTTTTATTGCGTTGCACTTGCCACTCATTATTACAAATTTGTTGTCTCTTATTTCTTTTGTCCTAGGCAATGGTAAAAAAGACTTGGAGAAGCAACTTGAAGAGATTGAAGAGAAATATCCGGACAAACTTAGGGGAGTAGCAAAGTTCAACGTGCCACTTGCTCATATGATAACCGCTGGAGCTGATTTCATGTTGGTTCCTAGCAGATTTGAGCTGTGCGGTCTCATCCAATTACACGCCATGCGTTATGGAATGGTATGAAAATAAATCCCTTGCTTCCATCTTTCTGCAATTATGAGTTCTACCACTTTTCTTCGAGTAAAGGGACCAGGGGCAACATCTTATCACTAACAACTCTCATATATGCTTTAGAAAATGACAAATGTTGATATGGAAAGGTTTTTAATCTAGAATCTAGATACACTAGTGTTATTGCTGGTGCATCTATCAGCAGATTTTTGTCAACTATGTCAATTTAATATCCATCATGAAAATATCATGATGGTCCTTCTTTCTCATCCTTCTTGGTAAAGGTGATCACTGGGCATCATTATGTTCTTTAAAAGTGGATACCTTCTCTCTAGTAATAATTTTTAGCCTACTGATATTCTCCAGAACAAATTCCAGAGTCAGTTTACCCATCACCAATAAAGAAGCATTGCACAAGGAGATTAGCCACAATTTATCATCTGTTTGGTATTCATTCAGGTGGAATATGTTTATCCTCTATGCTTTGTAGTTTTGTTGTACAATCCATGGGTCTGTATAATCTTGTCTAATTGGAATAACATTTCTCATAAATCCTCTGTTGTCGAGTGATCAACAATGACACTTTATCCAGTTATGATTTATATATATACACGCATATATCTATCTACTATATTGCAGATTAATAGTACATGCAGGTGGCAAATAATCCCATGCTATAGTCTGTTAGTACATTCAAAATGCAAATAATCCCATGCTACAGTCTGTTTATTAATGGGATACCCACATTTTAATGTTGGCATATAAAGGTACCAAAACCAACTCTTGGAGGTCAAACACCTTCCCTTACACACTAGGTTTGAACCTGGACTGTTTGGATGGTATCCCCTTGTCCCAACCACTAAACCACATCCTGACTGAGAGATGCAAAATAAAAGATCCAAAAAAGCAAGGAGTTCTCTGTATGGATGGGTTGATGGGATTTTATTTTCCAACAATGTTTATAGATATATAGATATGAACATATATGATATCTTTGTTTTTATGATCTCCTTTGAACATGTCATGCATAGGTACCCATAGTTTCGTCTACAGGGGGATTAGTGGATACAGTGCTAGAGGGATAAACAGGTTTCCACATGGGTGATTTTAATGTTAATGTAAGTGCTCAAAAAATCTTCCATTCGCAGAACGATCTACGAGTGTCTGATCATCCCTTTGAAATAGTTGTAAACAATTCTTCATGTCTCAGTAATATATGGGAGTATAAGCATATCGTTCAATAGGAATTGATAACAATATTCTGCAGTGCGAAGAAGTAGACCCTGAAGATGTCACTAGCCTTGCAACAACCATGAAAAGAGCTCTTGAGGTGTATGGGACACCAGCTTTGTCAAGTATGGTGCAGAACTGTATGGACCAAAATTTTTCATGGAAGGTAATGCATCATAACAAAATTTGAACTTCTTTGGTTTCTATTCTTCTCCCTCTTTCCTTTGGCACTAGTGATTCTTGCTTGACCGGGCATGTTTGAAATTATATGTTATTGGGCAAAAATATCCATGCATTGAAGATATCCGTGTCAAAACTTGTTCTTAGTTGCATCTAACTTGAGTTGGATTATTTATAAATTATTATCCAATGCTTAGAATGGGTTATTTGCATACTCTTGCCCAAAACAATATTAAAAAAATATTACTTTGCTCCATTATATACAACTATTATGCCTATATATTACTATAACGTCAAAAATAAAAGTCAAAAGGATTCTTGATAGAAGTGACACAACGTTCATCTATCTCATTGGACACTTAGAAGTATGTTATCAACAATTATCTATTTCATTGCACATCTGGCAAATACATGAACTTATCTCGGAAGTAATTTTGAGGGCAGAGGAAAAAATCATAGAAGGTTGGTGTTCTATTTTATCAAGAAGATACATATGGACACATGGGAGGATTTAAAACTATGAAACAACACTACAGTTTATAGTTATGCTTCTTGCATGTCTAGGTTTTCTATGACCTTTGTTTCTAATGAAAGCCATAAAATCCTTCATACCAAAGATTTCCTTGAGGAAGTGTAACTTTAGATACACAGACAAGAGTATAGTTAATATTGCTTTTATGAAATGCCTAGGAAATATACTTATGCTTCGACTGGATCCATGTCCTTAAATCCAAGCTCAATTTTGGATAGAAGATATTTTTATTAATGTCCACAAGTGGCCAAAATAGTCGGTGGTAAGGTGGGGGTACCCAGGAAAATCCTAATAGCCAAAGGAAAATAAACAAAAACGAAACTTAAAGTAGTGAGTAGGAAGGTTCAAGGGATGACCAAGAGGGTAAACACTAACAATGAGAGAAACACTACTCTGCACTAAAGGTTGAAGTAGATATAGTAGAGGAATGGGAGCTATTCCTATCATCATAAATAATTGTGAATGGACAAATGCAAAGCCCAATAATTTCCTTGGGAAAATATTGGATTTTGAAGTTGATTTAGCAGTTCAAATCACAGCTAGGAAAGATGAATTAAGGACTGATATTGATTCTATGGACTTTGAAGCCAATGCTGATATGTTGGGCTTCTCACCTTTGCTGGAAAAAGAAGCCACTATGGACATTTGTTAGATAAAAATGTATTATTTGATATAAATGTTGAAATTATAAATGTAATATACAATACACTCTTTTAAAAGAAAATCCAACCAACAACAGTAAAGCCAATTTTCATAGACTTTCTCGATATGCTCTTGTAACTTGTAAGCAAACAAAGATAAAATAATGTTCTTTGAGACCAAATCTCTACAGGATTTCACACTGACAACACCATGTGCACGTAGTCCTAGAGCCTGCATGCTAAGTTCCATCCCCATGAGTGCGACCTTTGACATTCTATGCATGCGGCTATAACAAGGAATGCAAACAATGATCCATGCACACACACTTTTACCATTTTGTGAGTGTGTGTAACCAAGATTGCCAACCATCACGTAAGACTGTTATAGAAGGCTAACTATCTCTGTAACTAAGCCTTGATGCATTTTATAGATATTTGTACATACAACTTGTTAGTTCAATATTTTAGTCACCTAGTTAATAGGATTTTGTCTCACCGTTCTCAATAGAACTCTAGCATACAAGATTTCTCAATATCCCAACCCTGGATAGTGCTACTATTATGTACTTTTCCCATTTCAATGAGTAATAAAATAGCTCTAAATCTATATCCCTATATCAACTGTCAATGTATATGAAATCAATTAACATAGTTAGAATTTTTCTTGATCATGGTTGTTTTTATCTCTAAATTCTTCCGGGGTTTGGAGTTGTCCACACACCACACATCCTGGGCACTTGGTGTGGATCATAGATTGTTTCTCTTCTTTGATATCATCATTAGACAAGAATAAAAGTTCACTCCACAATTATCTATATTACATTTTACATAAAGTGAATGGCACTACCAAAAGTTATCAAGTAGGAAAAAATCATATGCATATCTATTAAATTCACGAATTCATCTTGTTTATTGCAAAGTAAAAATTCTCAAACTAACAAAAGATTGTAGATGCCAACAACGTTTGTGTAAAAAATAGATGTGTAAAGTGCTAAAGTAACAAAATGCCCAAGAACAATAGGGTTTAGAGTCCAGACTCCAAGTACCCTTTGGAAAAAAATTAAAACTGATTCATTATTTCAATGGAATAAGAAAGAAATTACTTACAGTGTCTTCATTCTACATATTCCATAAGAGATGACATCTTTGCGAGTCTCAGTGCTTGATAGATCCGGATTTAAGGTGGATATATGCTAGTGTTATAAAAGTCCAGTTAGCTAGACAAAGCTTTCCTATAGAGTTATGCCCTGAGCACAACACACTATATATAACATATAACACAACCCTTTCATTGGGTCCTAGAGGTCCCCAAGGGATAGTTGAAACATGTAAGTCAATTTGATGGGTCATTAAGGCCATTTTAATTTTTATGCAGTCAGCCATGATGTCAGGTCATTAAAACTATTTTTGTTCAGCCATGTTGTTAAACGCCCATTATATTATTTTATTATGTTTGGGTGTCTATGGCTAGGACTCCTTTCTACTATAAAAATATGACTTCTATCTCATTAGAAGGCATCATTGAACAATCAGTTCTCTTGTATTTCATGGGTTTTCACTTTTCAGGCATGGGATGTTGTATATCTAATTGGGTGGGGCAGAGTGTCATCATTTATCATACTAGAGTAGGCAGTATGTCACTTGTCACTTCAGAAACTTTCCTTTATGTTTTATATCTTGCACAAATTTGATGATAGTAATGTTATTTTATGAATATTACAGCTATTTTCTGAATATTTCATGATATTTTTGTTATTTTGGGTAAATCTATTTGGTTGGGGCAGAGTGTCCTCATTTATCATCTTGGAGCAACCAGTGTGTCATCCATCACCTCAGATGCTTTCCCATATGCTTTGTATCTTGCACAAATTTGATGACAGTTGTGTTATTTTCTGAATATTTCTGTTATTTTGGGTAATTATGACATAAAAAGAATTTTTGTACATTTTGGAGCACATCACATGGTATAAGAGCATACAGTTCTCAGACCGGAACCGCAAAGAATGCACTAACTCATTGCAGCTATCACTTTTGTTCAGGAGATTCAAAGTGAAGTTTGATTTGTTGAAAAGAAAATTAAAAGTTCAACAGATTTTGAATAGAAATCTAGGAGATCACAGTGTATCACACATATACAATTAGAGTTCAAATCTAGTTATAAATAAAAGCAATAAATAGTAGACCACAGAATATCACACATATCTTTTAATCCCTGAGGGTTATCCCAATCACTTGTTGCCACTGTTTCCAGAAAAGTTGCCAGTAATCGAGCACGCTGTCAAGGTCCCAATTCAATTCCAACAGGATCTAGTGAGCTTACTCTATACCACCCACTTCACACTAGGCACCATCCTCGGAATGAGGGGAGGATCCCAGGAGTTTCCTAGGGAGTTATTTCCAAGGAAGAATCACACATCTTTCAATGTACAAACTTATATTCAATGCACCCCGATTCATCCAAAAATGAAATCTGAAGCTATTGCGGGTTAAAGTCTCACACTAGTTGGTGGGTAAATCAAGTAGATACAATCCATACAAGTTCACCCTCTGAATATGTATCAAAATTAGGATGGCTTAATAGAATGTGTATGACTCCTATTTGGATTATCCAAATTAAGCGAGACCAGATTCACAAGAGAGAAGACATTTTAGACTGCTTCAAGTTGAAATTTCATTAAAATTGGGGCAGAAATTGCAGAGATATTCAGTTCAAGGTCAGACCATAGACCAGTCACCACATAAGGGTCTAGTGACAGGTCAACTTAAAATGGGCACAACTTTTGACTAGTATGTCCAAATCAGGTGATTCAAAATGCATCTGGACAAGGAAATAGAGTAGAATATTTAGAGCAAATTTATGACCAATTTGCATGATAGAATAGAGCCAGTAATAATGAGGAACAAAACCCCACAAGGAAATATCGATATGCTACACACAGACACACATGGCAATAGTAGAGTAAGTAATAATGTGGAACAAAATCCACCATAGGGGCATGCCACTAAAAAAATGTCTTGCAAAAGACATCACACCAAATCATAGATAACAACCGCAAAAAAGAGAAGAAGGGTGCTATCACATTAACCCAGGGACTTGCACCCCAAAGCCGTCTTTCAGATTGGCAAATCTTTTGCTGCAGATAATGCATTGTAAGCCACCTTTCTCTCACAATTGTTACCATGTGGGATTATCCCCAACATACACATGGCAAGAGTAAAGTATTTAATATTAATATGGAACAAAATCCCATAGTGATATGCCATTGTAGCAATAGCTTGTAAGCTAAGAAACACTTCGCTAACTAAATTTTTCTAGCAGAGTTCATGGAATAGAGCTGGGTCCTGCTAGGAAGAAGTTTGATTCTACTAAGCTACTAAAGTATAAACAAATGGTAATTTAGGAACATATGGCCTTTTACATGTTCAAATGCTAGTAGAGGAGAATTTGTTTATGAATTTGTTCTTCACATATCAATTTGAATTTTTGTCATGGATGAACTCATTCTTTAAATATTGTAGGTTGACAAGGCCAAACAAGATGGAAAATCAAAGGAAGGTTCAATGAAAAAAATGGAAGAAACCATAAAAAATTTGGAGGAAAAACTGAAAGGAAGAGACCAAGCAAACAAACTTCTTCATGATAAGGTTCATATAATGTTTTCCTATTATCTAAGTAGATAGAAAATAGGCGGAAATATTTTCCATGACATAAACTCAATGAAATTTCTTAATTACCTTGTGCCAGGTAAAGGAACTAGAAGGACAACTTGCAAATGAGAGAAAGGCTCGATTGAATTTGGAAAGCAAACTTGAAACAACAATAGTAGGCAGGGAAAGTCACTAAAAAGTCACCTCTCATACGTTAATTTGGAGGTGTTGAGGACTAGCAATGAAACAAATGTATTGTCTAAGGACTTAGTCAACCTCTCAGATGCTTTGACTGAAAACAAACAAATGCTTAATGTTATGGAATGTGCAATGGAAAACCACAGGACGGTGAGTTCCCTTTGAAAAATGGCTCGATAGATCCTTATTCAAAGGGGCGGAAAGAGAATAAATATGAGCTATATGATGATCAAAATATGAATCCCATTCCAAGGAGAACAGGCAGAGCTTCAATGTGTACAACAGCTCAAAGCAAATCAATAGTTCCTCTCGCTGCAAGAAGATTAACCATGAACACATATTTCATTAAATTTGGAATTAAACAGTGGATCTAGAATTCTAAAATAAGCAAAAAAATCAATTCTAACATTGTTCTTGTAATAAAATATTTCCAATTTTAATGAAATATGTGTTCATGGTCCCTTTTCTAGTTAGAAGGAATGAGGGGGTATTGGATGTGAACACATCATCTTCTCAAACAAATGAGGATGAACAAGCTAATAACAAAGAGTCTTTTACTGCTAATAGAAAAGAGCTTTTTACTGCTAATAAGGACCCTGTCTTGTTGCCAACTACCACTCCTGTTAGCTTAAGGGGGCTAAGGAATGCTAACACACTTAACAGTTTGAGACAAAGTATAAACAAGAAATTTCACTTCAATTCTCCTTTTCTCAAAGGGCCAAATGATGGCACAACTGCTCCTTCTTCAACTTCCAGTGGGCAGAAGCTTCCACCAATTGATACCACTAGAGTTAGGCGTGCAAACTCCACGAGAGCCTGGGGAAGGATTTCTAGGACATGTAATATATCTGCTCAAAGAGTCTTGTGTGCAAATAGAGGTGGTTTAAAGCCAATGATGCAACTGAGAGAAAAAAGAGAGGGTATGGATCACATCATATTCGCATTGGAATCGGAAGTAGAATCCCCATCCCACCAGTAGCGAATACATCTATTTGCATTTCGGGAGAATTTAGCTAGAACAAACTAGTTGTGCATATTCCTTGCTATGAGATGACATGAAAGGAATGGAATGATAGAGTCCAAAGGGGATTCACTGATGTATTCATACACATCGAGATTGAATAAGTAGTATGGCTCGAAATAAACCTCAGGATCTCTAGTTGGCTTGAGGAAAAGGCTAGTTGCATGTTCGGGTATGCCATACACATGCTTGGCCCCATGAAAAGAAATGTCAAGGCTAATAGATTGGGGACAATAGGGTTTGGAATCAATATAACTATGAAACTACTCATCCCAATTCTTTTCATCATTCTTATTTCTAAACCACTCAAAATGAAAAGGCCCTTTGCTATTAAATGAGATGAAACATTGATTCTTACCTCTTCTTACATAGATTTCTAGCGGATGATGCTGCAACACGGCCTCATAGCCAATACGGATGAAACCCCATCCTTCTCATGCTAGATTCTCTATAGCCAGAGGCTCCTATCCTCCAAATCTTCAACTGAGTCGTTCTTCCAGCTCGTATTTGGGTTCCAAATTGAGTTACGTTGCTTTCTTCTTCCGTGAATGTCATGTCCCCTTCCAACACATCCGATCCTAGAAAGGAAACATGACCAACCTACTAGGCTTATTGGCAATCTTAGCCCCGTTCATTACTATGAAATTCATAACAATTAAAAACTTCGGTGTGCAAATACATAATCAAGATATACACAGCGGAAATAAACACAATTGCACACACAAACTGAATTGCATCAGCATATTAATCTCAAGCAAATGATAAATCAACAGGCAGAAAATCCATCCCATTCTCATTCTATGCACAAACTTCATATCAATTCCATTAATATGAACAATTATCATTCTAAATTAACACATTGCAAGAAACAGAATGCATATAATTTAAATCACAGAGAACACTTATCTGGAATATGAAGTTGTCCAAACGATTGGCTATGTCAGAGCAATGTTCCACCCAACCATAGATCTATGTCTAGCCTGTATTATTTTAGCTGAGAGATCACCCCCGAGCTGGGTTGTGTATCCACTAAGGAGGAACTAGATGGGCTCCTTTACAACCATGGTTTCACTCAACGGCTATGCTAAGCCAACACACAGTTGGGTTTATCAAGCATATAAAAGACAAACAAGGAGGATGCTAAGCCAGTGAGCTCAACCACAGAGCTACAGACATCTCAAGCTAAATTCAAGCAATCCAATCCTCTGTTCAAACATCCACACTTGGAATTCTCACCATTCTATCAACGAATAACTCAATCCCGTCACTGGTTTTCTGGGCTATCAAAAATGGGTTTTCCAATGGATTTTGGGGTAGCTATTGCTCCCAAATTCGCCCCAAGGTTCATACCTATGGATCCCCCATTGGATTTTACTATTAAATACCAAATCATGGCGTTTTGGGCTCTTCAAAACGTGGGTTCTTTCAAAGTTGCGATTTCTGGTTTTTCTCACTGCTGGCAATTCGTTTTTAGATGGAAAATGATGCTGGGTCCTTCCACAATGGAATGGGAATGAGGAAGAAACAAATCCTATGAGGTAGAGTGACTTGTGGCACAAGAAAAAGAACCCATACTTTGCCATACAAATTTCTGGGCTGCCCATGCTCCATTGAAGCCATGGACTGAATTCCTCAACCATTTCCTTACAACAGAATTAAGTGTCAGCAAGGAAAGTCAAATGGGTTCTCAAGGTGACATATGGCAGCCTACGGTTCAATCCCACAGCCCCCTCACCACTCCCTAGTGGATACACATGGCCCCTTCTCATTCGTTGCCTCCATAGCTAGTTTTGGTATTTTATTGCATGATGTCTATTTACATCATTTTTACAATGTTCCATGGTTAAATAGCACATGGATAATGTAATATCTAATACTTTCCTTTAAATAAAATTCGAGCTTCCACTAGCAGGGCCTTGGCCTTGAGCTCCACGCTAGGAAAACATACATCACATGTATACAATATTTACATTAAAAGCTAATATATCCTAAGGGTCAAAATGGGGTATTACAATGAAGATGACAGGGGAAGAGAATTTTGACAAAATTTGGTGGACACGGAGAGTTTGGCATTTTTGTGTTTTGGGAGGCAATTTTGACAAAATTTGGCACCCACCCACATTTTAGGATTTCATTTTAGGATTTTTGTGTTTTGAATTTAGTGAAATGGGGTTTTTTCAAAATTTTAATATAAGTAAACTTTAATGGATAGCTTTTGTATTTATATTTTTGATGCACATTTCTCTCATGTATCATTAGCTAGTTCCATGTTTAGTTCATTAAAAAAGTGTTGATTGGGGACTTGGTTTATATGATATGGTTGACAAGCATGCCAATGTAGTATTTCAATGGTGTCCATCCTTTGCAGAGTATGTGACATACCTAAGGTGGTTTCACAATTGCTGGTGAGCTCAATAAGATTGATTTCCATTAGTGCATTGAATACCGTGCATAACCACTCCTACACCTATAGAGAAAGGTATTGGATAATGTTGAAGCTCCATTATCATTCTTCGATGATCAACAATTGATATTACTGATTTTGAGCTAACTGGAAATGAGAAATCTACTAGTGCCTATATCTAGTTGATTGTTTTATCTAGAGGTTGATATTATTGGTTGATTCCATTGGCGACCTCACTTCGGTGGAATATATTCCATCTATTCATCTTGGTGTTATTCTTCTTTCTCTTATTCCTCTTTCTTCTATGTTTTACTTTCATCAATGGACTAGTTCACCATGCAAGAAGGGTATTCCTTGGGATATTGATAATGCTTTCCTATAGTCACTTGCAACTTCTATATGGACAAATATTGTTTCAAATATGCCTCTATACTATATTTCTTAATATATGGATCTATCATATGTTTCTAATGTTTTTCTTCTCTAGATGTGTCCTACTGAGAAATTAGTAATTGGTTGACAACAAAATAGTTAGACACCGAGATAATTGCATCACAATTATTTTTGTTATCACTTGATGTGTCAAATAGATTCGGAGTTAAAATGGATCTAAGCTGGTGGCTAGAAATTTCATATGAATCCCTTCATTCTCATTTGGATTGTGATATTAATGATGCAATATTATCAGTATGCCCTCTTTCCACTTCTTACCATGATTTCTCAATAACATGTGAGATGGAAGGATCTATTCCAGATTATCTAAGGTTGAACATTCTAAGGTGCATGGTGGAATATTCTAAGGTTTATATAGCATACATCCAAACTTTTCCCTCGAGTCATTGTTAAAGTAGTTGACATTTTTTTCTTTCCATGTATTCCTAGAAACATATGAGATGTATCAACTGAAATTATAATCCTCTTGGTCATTTTCCTTTGTAGCATCTCATTGAATCTAATTATTGGTTGGTGCATGATCTTTTAAACCATAGGTTTTTGGTCTTGCTCCTAAATTTTGTTATCATTTTACTATATCTAACTTTTAACATATCATTATTCTAGGAACCAATGTTGTGACATGTGCACATGTGATACATGTCATATATGATTCAACCTCGTTGTGTGTAGCAATGATTTATTATCATGTGTGGCAATTATTCATCCTTTTATTTTGAAGATGCAGCTTTTCAAGAGAAATTACCTCCCCATGTCAAGATTTAGTAATATGTATGCATGTTTCTTTCTATAGATGTGGTAGCCATTTCTAATGTTCCCTAGCTAGAATGGAACCCTAATTCTCCATCACCCATCATTTCCATGGTAGTCCTATATCTTACCATCAAAATTTGATAGGGTAGAAACTTAAATGAAGCATTTCAAATTTGATAATAATAGAGCCATTTTTCCATTGTAAACATTATGTTTTACTGTTGTCAAACTTTTGATTGAAAACCAATTATACTATTTTCCCTATATTATTTTTCCTTTTCATTTTTCTTCATCCTCGATAAAAGAAAAAGACCTTATTTGATCCTTCAATCTGAAATTTAGATAACATGTTCAAGGGTTGATTTAGAGCCTTAGGATTAGTAAGTTACTAGATTGAGCTAAGGTTCATGGGTTAGTGTCTTAGGTTGTAAGTGGGTTATAGTGGGATAGGGAGTTTAAGGGTTTGAGGGTTGTAGGTTTTTCTTTACCCCCATCCTTCATAAAATACTCCATCTAAATGGAAAATATAGGAAATACTCCCCTTGCTGATAATAGTAATTAGTGCAGGGTTGTGTCTGAACTAGTTCAACTATCTTACTAAGAATTGGTGAGATTCTATGTCAGAAATGAAGCAATTATCACAAATTTCTTAAGATCTAAGTTCATTCATTAAACATTCATTGAGATCTAAGAAAATTTCAGAATTAGAATCATGCAAGATAAGCAAACATTCAACACAAAAATGGTAGAAACTTGAATTACTTCATATTAAAACAAGGAAGAAGTACATCCTTACCAATGATCTTGGTGTGAATCCCTCCTCCATTGCCATGAGCTTCCCTTCCTTCACCCTTGCTTTTGAAGAATTTGAGCTCTTCTCCTTCTTTTAGAATCTCCTCAACATGCCTTTGTTGTTTTTGTTCTCACCTTACCATGCCTCCCATGCCTTTCTTATGTAGCTTTGGGAAATGGGCCTTCAAACCTTTCTTCTCCATGTGGGATTGCTCATTTTCTTTATTTTAGATTATTTTCAACTGAAAACCCACTTTTCAATAGTTTTTAGGCTTTTTGCACCACTTAGAATGATTTTAAGCACAATTAATGCATCTCTCAGAGAAGATTCATCTCTGAATGAACTTGTGTCATGTCTTCCTGTTGCGGGTGCATGGTAAACATATGCCTCTTCTGTCACATGACTAGGAGTGTTAATTTGATTGTTAACAGATGCCCCCTAATATGTGAGGTCCGAAGCAGAGCTAAGGGCCGAAATACATTACTGAAATTTGTACTTTGTATACTGATACTCTTTGTACTGATACTCTTTATCGTTCAAAGCAAGAATAAGGGAAGGAAAACTCACAAGCACAAGATTGAGGATCACACCTGCAAAACATAGCAATTTCTCAAACATATAATATCTTCCTGAGGCGGGCATACCCATGCTCAGTAGTAAACAAGCATGGCCACGAATAATACACAGTGGATCCATGTCAAAAGTAAATTTTTCAGAAGTGTAAACATGCACTTTGATGAGTGCGAGAACAGAGTCTTCAACAAACTTCTAACATGGCAGTCTAATCTTGCGCAACTCGGGCAATGTATCGATGAGTGGTACAACTATTTTTCCCAAGGTCTTCAATACAAACTGACTATAATATGAGTTTATATCATGCGAATAAGTTATCTGATGTCGAGCATAATAAAACACCATCTGATTACTGGTCATTGATGTTTACCATTAACAGATGCGAAGAGACCCACCGATAATGATGATGGGATCTAAGGTACTGAGTACAAACTAGCAAGTGTGAATAGATGTTCTGAAGTCGAACACTTGTAGAATCAAACAATCAGGGGTCATTGATGTATACCCACTGTCATTTGCGAGGAAACCTGCCACTAATGACTGCAAGATCCAAGGTACTCTTGGGTTTCTAGATCCATGTCCTAGATAATGATTTGATGTCGATAGGAATAGATCCATCGGAAGGAGGGCATTGATGCATCCCACATCAACCGATATGAAACAAAGATCAATAGTATGATATAATTTGGTAGAACTGCAAGATCCAACACTGTATACTAACACAAGGAAGGCCGACATGATTGGTCAGGAATATTTGAGGAATGGTCGAATTGGTTTGGACTTCCCTTGAACACATAACACGACACAGAATGGACACTTGGCAACATAGGACTTTGAGTAACCAAACTTAATGAAATCCACTAATGCCAGATGCATTAACGAAAGCTCCATTGGTGACAGGAAGGATAACCCATCGATGGAGATCTGTTCAAAATACTGGTACATTTTCCTAAGGCAAATGCAGATGGTGTACTGACAATGGATACAATATTATGTGTCATGTTCAAGGGCGACAAGGACTGGCTGTTGCCGTTTTCTTCGAAGTTTATAATATGAAGTGATTCAAGTCTCTCCCTTTTTGGATTTTTGTGTTTTCCAATTTTTTTTTAACCTTTTTCATTTATTAGCTTGAAAAAATAATAAAGCATGCTATGATACATTAGAGGAAATGAGTGTCTCAAGGGCATGCGCCTAAATGTCAAGGGCATGGGTTAGGCCAAGGCAAAGATCCGTATTGCAAACAAGGGCTGAGCTAGTTATGTACACTCTTACAGATGTTTCCTCCATGGGTATGGGTCAAATATACAGAAGCAATGGTTTATAGGCATCTTGTAACAGAAAGTGACTACAAAGGAAAATAAGCAACATAAGAAATAAGCAACGAAGTAGTTTGCACGGATGTTCAAGTGGATATTTTAACACAAGCTTATGTAAAATGACAAAAAATTGGGAGCCCATCAGGATATGGTAAAAAATGAATGAAAGAGAAATATGTGGTCTCAAACTCCAAGTCATGATGGGACTAATAGGGCTCCTTGGCCTATGAGAATAATTTAGCATGGGCACCAAAATGGCAATGGGGTGCTGACTAGGGTGTCCCATGTTCGGTAGGCTCTGCTATCAGAATGGTGGAAAATAAAGATATGAAGGGCGGACCCACCAATTTCCAACAGGTTCGACCCTATGGAAAATGTGGGTTGCAAAAGCTTCAAATGCATCTTCACAAAGGGATGGCCTAAACCTATATGCAAGCTTCCAAATATACCAGATCAAATCGAGGAACATGCAAATCATGCTCCTATACTTGGGTAAATTTATATCAAGTATGCTCCCAGTGGCCCCACAAAGATGTCCTTAGATGGGTACAACCAAATATTTACAACTTCGTGGATATCTTCATTTGATGATAAAATGTAATCCAAGAAGTCATGTGAGCTGGGAGATCTCAAAGCCCAAATGGGCCAAGTAACCAAATCATACTCCTCCATCAAGGGAAGATTTTGATCCGAATATGCCGAAGTTATTTGAGTAGCTTGGTATGGAACTTCTACGACAGATAGGGGTGATCCAAATGCTTGCCAACATGTAAATGACATTACACAATCTGAGGTCCCTTCATCCACTATGGTTAGACAGATGTTCTTACCATGAGTCGTTAATTTAATCTGAAAGCAACTTTGGGAAGGATCCTACATATTGAATGGTCTATGTTTGATGTGATCAAAGTCTCATCGGATGGATCAATAGCATCAATGGTAGACAATAGTTCCTTTCTTTGCGCATAATGATATTGCAATACCTCCAAGGCCGACATGGCACATGGTACTTGAGCTAGGTCCTCAAGAACATTATCGTTCTGAGCAGCTCGCGTATTAGGATTATGCATTGTTCTACGTAGAACACCTATGGGGGGGTATGGTACTAAGTCTATGGCTGGTTTCTCAGTGTAGAGATAACCACTTGGATGTGATTCCCGTTGATATGATGTACTAGGAGAGACATCATAAGAATCGAGTCTTGTTTGACTGTTCATCTCAGGATCACACATGAAGACATTAGCATTAGGGTCATTGCCCCCTTGCGGGGGGGTTGGGTGGTTGCCCCCTGGTGGGGATACCGGTGTCAAAATAGTGGGTTGTTGTTTCACTCCGCATTGAAGCATAGTTGGTGCATCTTTGTTCCCAGAGTTAGCATTCTGCTTACTCTTGTATTTCTTCTTCTTGTCCCTAAGGTCTTTGAACTCGACTATAAGGATTTCAGAATTCTAAGAAGGATCATCACTTTGCTTACCCTTGTACTTCTTTTTCTTTCCTCTAAGGTCTATCGATGAGACTGTGCATATTTCAGAAGTGTTGGAAGGATTAGCAGGTTCCTATATTGCCTGGCCGGCTGTGGGTTGCAAATTCTGAATAGAAACTTGTCCCAAAAGTGGGGTAATCTGTTCAAAATGGTTGACGGAATCCATCATACCATTGACATGATGTCCATGTGGCAGCCTAGCTCAATCAAACGTAGGTCTCGCAGGTTGGTTCCAAAAATATTGGTCATTTTCTAGAACCTGACCACTCCATTGCAGAATGGGTTTAATGGTTGGATTTCCCCCTTGCGGGTTTAGGCCCAAAAAGGATTGGTTTCTTTCTAGAACTTGACCACTCCATTGATGTGGTCCTTGGGTGTGATAATAATTCCAAGGTGGGTTTCCCCTTTGCGGAGACTGACCCCAAAAATTTTGGCTACTTCCTGAAACATGACCAATGGGTGGATTGCCTCCTTGCGGAGGTGGGACCCAAGACGATTGGTTATTTTCTAGATCCCAACGATACCATGGCAGTTGAACTTGGTATTGAAAATCATTCCAAGGTTGACTTCCTCCTTGTGGAGGTGGCATCCAAAAATATTGGTTACTTCCTGCATGTTTCCCAGTCCATTGTGAACTAGGTTGCATGTATGGATTGCCCCCTTGCGGAGGTATGTTCCATTGAGATTGGTTACTTGGTGGAACATTACCACTCCATTGCTGTTTGGGGTTCATGGGTGGATTTCCCCCTTGCGGGGGTGAGCCCCAATTAGATTGGTTACTAGTTGGAATCAGACCACACCAATGATTATTTCCTTGGTTTAGATAAGCGTTCTAAAGTTGATTTCCTCCTTGCGAAGGTGGGCTCAAAGAAGATTGGATACTTCCTGAAACCTCCCCCTTCCATGGCAGAATGGGGTTGATAGGTGGATTGCCACTAGACATTTTGCTAGGATAAGTCAGAGGATAACCCCCTGGGGCATTTCCACTAATATGAGGAGCATGACCCCAATTGGCATAAATGTTCCATATTTCATTGCTTCCACTAGGAATATTACCATTCCATGGTGAAGGGTTGCCCCCGGAATTAGAATTTAGACAAGTGTTTTGTATACCTTGAGGATTCTGGTTTACTGCTTGTGTGTGTTGACCCTGATTAGCTGAACCGTATGGAAAACCAATGTTTGGTAAGGCATACCCTGAAGTAGGTATTCCTGCAGACAAAATGGATGTACTTCCGGGATTAAAACCCGGAACTGTACCAAATGGCACTGAAGTGCCAGTTGAACTTGTGCTACTAACAAGTATTCTAACTGTTGGGATTGATGTAAAGGCCAAATTGGAAGTATTTCTACCTCCACCAACTGTTTGATGTTGCGACGATGTAGTCCCTTGTGCTCCTGATGAAGCCATGGGGTCACTTGTTGGATTGTGCATGTCATTCGAACTTTCAGAAAGAGGTTTGATATCACCCAGTGACTCATGGATTTGGTTCTGAAAGACTCATCAAAGGAGGAACTACATGAGCATGTGTGTGATTGTTCAATATTTCAATTTCAACTAGAATAAGATCATCAACTATATCTGTCTTCAGTTCGTGATGTGATGATGAATTCTCAGTGTTGATTTGATGTTGTTCTTATCGAGTAATATAAATTGAGTTTACAATCAGTTCTGTTTCCAAGTCATTAGGATGTGGTTTTGGTATCTATCTCTGCAATGTAGCAGGGCCTTCAATTTTTGGTGACTCACCTCGCTGCCGCCGTGATTGGTGGATCGGGAGAGTAGCCACTTCTAAGAATTTGATAAAAGGATGTGTTTAAAATGATAGTTTGAATCAAACAATCCTAAGGCAATCTAGACTCAAAAAATAAAAAAGTGTCCACCCAGTAAAAATTTCCTAGAGATTTCAAGCAAGCAAATTTACTCTTCCAAAGAATCGAAGCTCAGTGAAAAGATGGATTAGAGGGCCTTCTGAAACTAGTAGCTGTTGAGGGATGCTAGGCCTTAGACAATTGCTAGCAGCGAAGGTATGAGAAACAATTACAATAAACTTTAATCGCCAGGGGTGCAAGCGTTGGTTCCTGACCAATCACACTCCCAAGGAGTAAAAGTTCCAAAGTCTATCTCAGGTATTGCAAGTGTGTCCCACTTGCAATAGCCTGTGTGATATCCTAGGAATAGCCACTAAAGTTACCACTTCATAATCAATGGTCAAGCGGAACAGTCGTAAGTCAGGACAACTCTCATAACCAGAAACTCTAGAAACAATGATGTCACCCTGAGGACTTGTCACTGAACATAGAATCCCCCTGATAAGCTCATGTCCCACTAAATAAGCAAAAGGGGGGAACCACCCTTTACTTATCCAGATTGACCTCGTGCTTGATGCATGTTTCAGAAGTGCTTTCCTGACAATCGTTTTTTTCTATTAATGGATTTGCTCTCAGTAATCAATGCTAGTTTCAAATTTTTACATCCCAGGAGTGTTAACTCTCCAAATCTAATCCAGGGCACTAACCTAAACTTGTTGGTGATATGAAAATCAAAAGTTTGTCAATTTTATATTAAGCACCAACTTTAAGGGTAGTTTGCATAGTTTCAGGAGTGGAAGTGAAACTGGTGGTGTTTTGGCTCGAAAACAAAATGAATCACACAATGCAAGATGATCACTATGCTATCTTTCAGTTCGATGAATATCCTAATTGAAGGAAGGGTTAGAGGTTCATGAGCTTCTTTCAAACATGCAAAGTTTCTGGTAGATTTCTTATGTTCATGCACAGTTTTTCAGAAATATGGATAATTCTTGATGTTTGATGATCAATGTAACCCAAACAGATATCTCAAGTAAAAGTGAATCTAATTCTATTACACGGGGGATCTCTGTTTCTCATTCACAAGATCGCCTAAAAGCCCAAGTGAAGAGGATATGCAGAGCCCTTTGGAATGCTTAGGTATTAAATTCTAGATTGTTACACTTGATATCCACTTTCTCATTCACAAGATCGCCCGAAGGCCCAAGTGAAGAGGATACGGTTGTGAGGCACCTGCAACAATTAATTAACAAGAATACGCGAAATAGCAGAAATGACAGAACTCAGAATCACTTTTGTATTGATCACAGGCCACTTCGAGGGGGCAACCTCCTTTGAGCAAGCTCAATACAATTAACTTCACGATGCCTTCATAGGTCTCAACACACACTTATATACTAATTCTAGGCGCCAATACTATGGGTCGAAACCATGGGCCGTTACAAACTATGGATTAACAATACTACGGGCGGCTTACAAAGCATATGCGCCAACAACAATAACACAAACTATCGATTAACAAATACTACGGGACGACTTACAAAGCATATGCGTCCAACAACAACATACTAACAAAGTAAAGACATGGGTTCCTAACAACGGTGGCTCAAAAAACTGTATGAAAAAATTAAATCTACTATGTTACACGTGAGATCCACTTTCTCATTCACAAGATTGCCATAAGGTGCGAGTGAAGAGGATACGGTGGCTCGATATGAGGTGCTTTGAACAAATCAACTCCTAAACTATCTCAACATGTGATGTTCAAAGTGTGTTCTCCAAAGCAAATGTGTGTGAATGGTGCCTTCAAAGTCATACAACTCCAAGCATAACTCAATTTTAATCCAAACTTTTCAGACTTTGTAAAAAAATTTGCAATTTTTTTTCCTTTTTAATCCAAAACTAAAGAATTGAATTCTACTATGCAAAAATTCAAACAATGTAAAAAAATTTGCAAATTTTTTCTTTTTAATTCAAAACTAAGGATTTGAATCCAAGTATAAACAAAGCTTTTTAGAGTTTGTTCAAAGATATGTAATTCTACACATCTCCCTTCTTAAGTAAAACCTCTCAGACTTGGTCAAAGTTGCTCCAAACACATTGTCAACTTAATCGAAAACGTTTTAATTTGTTCAAATGAATACCACTCTAACATATCTCAATTTAATTAAAATTGTGCCATCTTTATTAAAAAGGGTAGTATGGTGCTTGTATTCTTTTGAAAATAAAGTTTTAAATCGAACTTAAACAATGCTTTTCAAACTTTAATCCAAAGGAACTCAAGACACATCTCTATTTAATCAAAACTTTTTGAACTTTTTGAAGGGCACTCCATACACATCTTCAACTTAATGAAAATGTTTCAGTCTTTTTCAAAGGATTAATATGGTGTTTGCATTCTTTTGAAAAGAGAAAAAAAATAAAATTAATTCTAACTTAAACAACACTTTTCAAAAAAAAAATTGAAACTTTTCTAATCTTTTTCAAAAGGCATAAAAAACTAATCTTTTAAAAAAGATTTCAAACCCCATGTTCTTTTTGGTGCTCAAATTTTAGTATTTTTTTTATTTAGCCAAGAAACTAGTCCATCTACAGATCGCCGATCGGATTCGAATGCTGGTCTTGAGAGCAGAGATTTTGGGTTCGAACAACATCAGCAATCAATTTCTTGGATGTGTGGTAGTGTTTGGCTCATTTGTCTTCCACTCTTCAACACTAAGATGAGACTTAGATTAATGTTGAGATTCAAAGTGTAAGGATGAGTTCAAGAGTTTCAGTATTTTGATATCACCATTCACCAATGTTGGAATGAATTGAAGGGGATTCAAATGGGTAAACTCTTCACTAAGTTGCTATCCTTGCACAAGATTCACGGCTATGTACTCATACAGTGACGAAGATGACTACATAGATGCCTTCACCAAAACATAGATAGCAGCATTCAACCAATCCTTCAGATATTCCGTCTTCTCAACAGCATTTGATGCTGAAAAGAAACAACAGTCAAACGAAATGGCATTCAACCGAATTAGAGATTTTTTTTTTAGTTTGATCGAACGGCTTCCCCTATTAATCCGCTACTTCCTCTAACAATTACTGGATTGCAGGCCTTCAAGATGGTATGCAGAGGCAGAGTGGCAGAGATTTAAGGTTTCAAAGCTGAGATGCAATCACGCTGAAGATTGGCAAGGATATACGCCTTTCACGCCTAGGTTTAGACTGCAGAGGTAAGGTATTACCGCGCAGAGCCAGATATTACCACGCAAAGCTTATCCAGATTGATTTGAAGATATTAAAGCCAGATAATACCACGCAGACGCAAGGTATTACCACGAAGAGCAAGGTAATATCAAATCAATGCAGAGTTTTACTCTTTTTAAACTTCACGCAAAAGTTGAGATCTATGGTCTTCAAAGTTTTAAAAACCTAAGATTTAATGCTTTTACACCTTAAAGAACACGCATAGATGCCATAGCTTGGGTCTACACAGAGATCCCAATGTCTAACGTTGATATTTGAGCATTTTATGCTGAGATAGAAGCTTTTAGGAGGTAGACACGCCATTCAAAAGGTAAACATGTAGGGTTTGAATTGAGACGCAGAGCTCTGACGATCTTAAAAATTCTGAAAAGTTTGGCAGAGTTTAAAGAAATTTTTAACACAGCAATCAATTTTTAAATTCAGCCTTCATTAGCATCTGGATAAGATCCATGTGGAAGTTCAAGTTTAGTGCAGAGCTTTAAGACAGAGCTTTGAAAGTCTAACACTAAGATCATTGCAGGGTTTGAAGGAAGAGAGCAGGCAGGGCGGGGTTTTACAAGAGCTGTAATAGTTGGGATCTTGGTGAAAATTAAAGAAAACCTCAACGTTGAGCCGTAAAGTTCATGCAGATATTAAAAGGTTGAATGCTGAGAGCTTAAAACGCAGGACAGAGATATTTATTAGAAAACACGTAGAGTGTTGGTTTAAAATTCAAGAAAACTCAAAATTCATAACACTCAAAATTCAAGAAACTCATATCTGAAGGTAAGTAGAAGTGGTTTGATGAATTCAAGGTGTAGCTAGGCTGTTTTTAAGCATCTTAAGCTGGACCTTAGGATCTTTAAGCTCAAAATGAGTAGATCTAAAGGATGGAGATCACCAAAAATGAAGAAAAATCACGAGATATTAAGAAATTTCTCCCAGTATGGTCTCCAATCTGATAACAGTAATTAGTGCAGGGTTGTGTCTACACTAGTTCAACTATCTTACTAAGAATTGGTGAGATTCTATGTCAGAAATGAAGCAATTATCACAAATTTCTTAAGATCTAAGTTCATTCATTAAACATTCATTGATATCTAAGAACATTTCAGAATTAAAATCATGCAAGATAAGCAAACATTCAACACTAAAATGGTAGAAACTTGAATTACTTCATATTAAAACAAGGAAGAAGTACATCCTTACCAATTATCTTGGTGTGAATCCCTCCTCCATTGTCATGAGCTTCCCTTCCTTCACCCTTGATTTTGAAGAATTTGAGCTCTTCTCCTTCCTTCAGAATCTCCTTAACATGCCTTTGCTTTTTTTGATCTCACCTTACCATGCCTCCCATGCCTTTCTTATGTAGCATTGGGAAATGGGCCTTCAAACCTTTCTTCTCCATGTGGGATTGTTCATTTTCTTTATTTTAGATTATTTTCAAATGAAAACCCACTTTTCAATAGTTTTTAGGCTTTCTGCACCACTTAGAATGATTTTAAGCACAATTAATGCATTTTAATGCATTTCTCAGAGAAGATTCGTCTCTGAATGAACTTGTGTCATGTCTTCCTGTTGCGGGTGCATGGTAAACATATGCCTCTTTTGTCACATGACTAGGAATGTTAATTTGATTGTTAACACTTGCAAAAATTCAAGTTCCCTTATCCCCGGTTATCAAAGCCAAATCTAAAGTAAGAGTGAGTTGTAAGCCAATGAAAGGGCTATGAAATGCAAATAAACGAAATGTCAAAGAAGGAAAAAGAAAAGGGACTGCAAAAAAGAGGCACAAGGATGGATAGCCCATGACAACACTTCCTTTAAAGGCACACATGTAGAAGCAACATCATAAACCCTAAATTTTGAAATTTAAGGGTAGACCTATCACACTCAGTTGCTATAATGATTAATTTGCGAAGACCCCTTTCTTTCCCTAAGTTCACATTCACTTTATTCACCCTCACTTACTTTAAGAATCTAGGCTATGCAACTTAAATTAGGGCTTTCGGGTGTAATAAGGACTTTAAAAGGGTCACAACAATGTTAGACTAGATGAGTAAAGATTAATTAAGACATTAGAAGGGTCTAATTGTAAAATAAATTTCATATATTATTTTCATAAATGAGAACATTTCCTAAGTTATATGTTGCCTTTAACCTTAAGCACTAGAACATTTATTCATATAAACATTCGATAACACTTGAGGTGGTCACTTTGGTCTCCACAATACTATTGTGCTTGGTCTATGCCTTGCTATAGGTATGCTTGAAGGGTCAAGTAAGGATGGAATAGTTGAACCTAACTTAGGAGGAAGAGGTATCACAAATATTGAAATGGACACAATATTCTTCTTGTAGGCCAACAATTCCCTATGCAAAAATGTATATGATGGATTGAGGCCCAAAAATATCCCATGAGCCCTAGAGGAAAATGTTTTGGCTTCAAACTCTATATTTTGACCTTGGATTGTATCTAAAGTCATGATAACCATCCTAAATGTGCCAACCTCAAAATGGACATCATATCTTGATCAGATGGAAATTATCTCTTTGTAGGACCTTTGTGGTTTCCAAGGGACACAAGGATGTCTCACGAGCCCCATAGACAAATATTATGGTATAATACCCTACATTTGGCATTGAACCACATCACGGGCAACAAGAACCATATCTAGTGTTCTAATCTTGAAAATGAGCACTATATCCCACTTCCAAGCCAAAGGTTCCTTATGGAGGGCCAATATGGTGTTTTGGGACCACACACATGGACCATGAGCTCCATAGTAAATGATATAGTGTAAGGTTGGTGTACTAGCAAAAAAACAACAACTAGTGGAAGTCTTGCTTGAAAAGCTCAGGAAGCTTAATGACAAAGCCAAGACTCTCTCCTATCTTATTGAGTAGAAACAGAAGTATGAGTCCAACAAGGTGGTGACGATCTAGATTATATGCATGAAAAATTGATTACCTCTATGAAGACTCTCAATGATCCAAAGCAAGAAGCGTAAACCACATAACTCTAACTGCACTACTTGAACATTTTTGTGGATGCGAGATGGACATAGATGGAATAATAGTAGTCCATCAATCCTGATAGTGAGAAGGCATAGGATTTCATATCTAGTTATAATAGTTTGATAGGGAAATGGAAAACCAAGGTTGAATAATTTGAATCCTTTCAAAGTCACACCATCATAAAAGAACCATTTTTATAGATCTCTAATGATTCCCCCCCCTTGTATTCTTCGAGTTCGAATTCATAGTGAGCTGGATAATTTTTGGGCGAGCTAGTTAGCATGTGGACCCTCTTGTTTCCTTGGATGCAGCCTCACTAGCTAAATTTAGCCCCTATATATTTTTTGAGATCCTTTGCTAGCTTTCTTATTAGTTTCCAATCCCTACACATTGCTAGCTTTCTTATTAGTTTCCAATCCCTACACTGAAGTCTGTTGTTCGGGAATTCTACCCTATAGCGAGCAGAGGGACGCTACCAACTTCTGGGGTGACAGGTAAATACATTAATCATATAACATAGGCTTCTACAAAAGGAAAGAGATCACGGTTCTTGAAGACATACCTTATTAACGATGTTCGATCCTAGCTTTCCCTTGCTCCTTAGATCGATCCTCCACTTGATCTTCCGTTCGATGAACCTGCAATACAACAGATACCTTCATCAGCGTATCTTGACTGATATAACAATGATGAAATTGAAATGCAATTTAAACATCAAATACAAGCAAGCATTTAATCCAAACAAATATGCAATCCATTATACATTTGATTGGGACGGGAAGGGTATTTCAACCTTTATTGTCAAAAGAAAATAATCAGTACAATTATACCTGATCATTCAGAGTGCTTGTGCAACCGGATCCTGAGCTCCTTTTCTTCACACTAACTTTGGAATTCCTCCAACATAACAACCCTTAATGCATAGTTTCTCCTCCTTAGTCTAGTTTTCTAGATTGAGTCTACTCTCTCTCTTCTATCCCCCTTGTATTTATGGGACAAGGTAGGCAGTTTGGATCGAGAGGCAGTTTGATTGGGAAGTTGGGGATGTTGCAAACCAACTTCAACCAATCCCAATTCGTCAAATTAATATATTTTTTATTACATGTTAAGATGTGTGCGAGTTTTCTCAATACATAGTAGTGCACAATATGCAACTTCAGTGCTTTACAACTAGCGTTTACAACTTTTTCTAAGGTGTGCGCTACTTTCCTTAAGGCAAAGTAGGGAATACTAGCTGGAGTGCGTGCCTTTCATGCTTGTAGAGTAGCGCACATGTCCTGATGTGCGCTAGTTTGCTATACAAAGAGTAGGGCACATGTCAAAAATGTTAGATAAAACAGGGTTTTGTTGGCTGTAGAGGGGTAAGTATAGTCCATGCATCACCTAGGCCAACCTAGCTCTTCAATCCATGTTGTCCTTTTGTGTGATCGATAGCGTAATGTGATCAGGGATGGAGAAGTGCATATTTGACCTATAACAGATGCCCCCTAATGTGTGGGGTCAGAGGGAAACGATGGTCGAAATACATTATAATTCCAAGTCAGAGGACGAGCAAGAAACCACAGAGCCAAGTCACAAAAGTACTTGAAATAACGATCAAGTTCAGCGAGCAATTACAATCTTAACATCATATAGATGTGTAGCATGATACAACATGAGATCCAATACATAACTAGGAGATGTATATATAGCATGGCCACTGAAATACAAGTGTGGATCCATGTCAGAATGAGAGATCATAGCCATAACAACAAACTAGATCTATGTCTCATGGAGAGCCAAAATTAGTGAGGCTCAGTCTTGTGCAGCTTGGGTGATAACATAATGAGGTAATGCTATCAAAATCCCAAGGTGTTCATCCAAACAACCCAAGGTACAAACCCTAACCATGTGCATAAGTAAGCTGAAGTCGAACATGAGGGGAATCGTTTGATTACCGGTCATTGATTTATACCATTGACAAATGCGAGGGCTTCCACCGATAATGATAATGGAGCCCAAGGTACCTAGTACGATCCAACAAGTGTGAATAAGAGGACTTGAATTCAAACACCTGAGGAACCCGTCGAATAAAAGACATTGATGTATTGTCATTATTCGACGATGAGGGAAACTGTCACTAATGACTGCAATCCCCAAGGTACTAACTGAAACTCTAAACTTCATTCCCAGAGAAAAATGAGTTGATGTCAATGGGAAGAAGTCCGTTGGAAGGGAGGCCTTAAGGAATCCTCCATCATCCAACATGAGGAACACTCAAAGGTATGAGCTAATGTAGAGTAGTACAAGTAACAAGACTGACACTAGGATGGCCGACACATGAGGTCAAGGTAAACTGCAGAATGGCCGACATGGGCTATATCCTTGAACAGTGAGCACGACACAAAGTTACTTAGGCAGTTTTCAACATGATGGGAAAATGATATAAGCCTCTAATGTAGGAGACATTAGTAGACCCTCCATATGGTTGGAAGAATAACCAACTGGGGGAGTAAACAAATTGGAGATCAGGTTCACCCTAGGGTCGAAAACTAAACCCAACTGAAATGATAGACTCAAATAGGTGCTGTGTTCAAGGATAGGACTGACTGAACTTCCTTTGAAACTGAAAAGCTGTGATATACCCTTCTTATCCCTTATTCTTTTTAGATAAAAGAATACCCTTCTTGTTGTTTTAGTGAGTCTAAGAAAGAATGAAAACTCAATAAGTCCAACCATGTGAAAAGTTTAACGAGCCCATGAAAGGAAGACTCAGGACCTTCTTCATTATTTACAGTGTTTGAAGAAGAGATAGAAGATTACTCTGTAGTACCGATCTCTGGATTTTAATATCGAGCCTAGATCTGTTCTTGCTCACCGGTGTTTTCAATTTTAAGGAGTCTGAAAAACTTAAACAATAACTCCATACACCTACTCATGGATTTTAATATCGAGCCCAAGTAGGTTAATGCTCGCCGGTGTTTTCCTATTTATAGAGTCTGAAAAACTTAAACAATCCTCTATTTACCCTCTCGTGGATTTCACATTGATTCCAAGTAGGTGAGTGCTCGCTTGGTGTTTTCATGTTTGGAGAGCCTGAAAACCCTAAAGAAGGCTCCAAAAGGTCCTTTTTCGTACAGTTAGTCTCCTCCCCCGAAAAATTATAAAACAATGAGAGAATAACTCTTCTAGCCATGGATGACTAGAGTATTCCTTTTTCGTAAGTAATCCGCAAAAGTCTGGAAAAGGGTTAAACTTATACTTAAGCAGATGGGCCTTCAATTCCTTTAATGAGCTTGAAGAGGACAAGTCTGCTCGGCAATCTTGTGATATTTAAAGAGTCTAACAAGAGCTTAGAGAGAACTCCATAGGAATCTTTTTCATAAAATTTTAACGAGCCCGAAAAAGTAAACTCGTGACCTCCTTACTGTTTTTAACGAGCTCAAAGGAGAGATGGAAGAATGCTTGTAACTTCCTTACTGTTTTTAACGAGCTCGAAAGGAAGGTGGAAGACTGCTCATGAGTGGATCAATGTCCAAATGAATGGCAGACTGCATTATAGACTCTAGGAAAACTTCATCATAGGGAAGTATATTATCCCAGATGGAACGCATATCTAAACATTCAAATGGAGTCTTCACCTGGTCAATTGCTGAGACCCAGTCCTGAGAAGGTAAGCATGAATTCAGAGGCTTATTCTCAGTAGCAATTGGACTCAAGGAACAATATGCCACATAATTTGATTGTGACATAGTAGTGCCTACTTATGCGGGACATACTTGGTCTATAGTCGAGTAATAAGAGGGATCAACGAATGTAGGTTGATCGATAGTGACAATGCTTTCGTTGTGAGGAAAATGCATCACACGAAAGAGAATAGACACCACAACATGCATAGCATATACGTAATCACGTCCAAGGATCATATCAAAATCCATGGGGTCCTTTAAAACCATAAAATCAACTAAGACTATTTTTTCACTCAAAGTAACAGGTACCTGAGGGAGGAATCCCAACGGTTCACTAGGTCTTATGTCGAATGTCAACGGCCAATTAACAGCTGGAACAAGGTTAGGAAAACCAAAATCTCTCCAAGCATAATGGGATAAGATACTAATCGAGGCTCCTTCATCTACAACACATCGGTGAACCACATGGTTGCCGATATCAACCTTTATCTGGAAAGGTGTAGCAGAAGGAAGGCGAGGCCCAGTTAGACTATTCCAATCAAAGGAAATAATCCCAGAGCTTGGTAGGAGTTCACTCGGCACAGATGTAGTGCCCCCATTTTCAGAGATATCTGAACTCGTAATGCAAAAGACTTCAGGGACAGGCATATCAGTCTCCGAAGGATTGATGGGATCGGTCGAAGATTGCATCGATTCGATCGCTTCACTCTCCAAAGGAAGAGTGGGGTTGACCAAAGATTGCATTGGTTCAACCACTTCATCAACCAAAGGTTGATCAGGCTGTTGGGAATCTATAGACAGTTTAGGAGTAGAGGATCCTTGAGACATGGACCACACTCTTTGCACCTCTGGAATAGTAGGGCACCGGTGAGTAAGGTGATCTCCCTTACAAAGTTTACAAGGGAACTTTGGCTTGCTTCGTATAAGCTTAGACTCTATAAAAACAACAATACTCTCAACATGACTAGCATTGGATGACAGCTTTCCCCCAGCATGACTTGCATTGTCTGGTTGCTCAGAAACAGAAGAATTTTGAACTATGGACCACACTCTTTGCACCTCTGGAATAGAAGGGCACCAATGAGTAAGATGGTTTCCCTCACAAAACTTACAAGGGAACTTAAGCTTCTGTTTATTAAGTTTGTCGATAATGTCAACGTTCTCAGCATGACTTGCAGTGGCCGATTCAGTGTCTCCAGTATGACTTACAGGAACTGGTGACTTGTCATTAATATGACTGGTAGTGATCAATGATGTGTCCTCAACATGAGAAACAATGGTTGAAGACATGCTTTCAGTATAATTTGCATTGACTAAAAGTTTGCTCCCAGCATGACCTCCAGACGCTGGGTAGGTGCCCCTAGCATGACTTCCAGAGGCAGGGTGGCAAGGTTCAGTATGATTCACAGTGACTGAGTGTTTTTCCCAGCATGACTTCCAGAGGCTGGGTAGGTGCCCCCATCATGACCTCCAGAGGCTGGGTGGCTACCCCCTTGATTTGGCATCTTCTTCCCATTCTTCCTCTGTCTATTCCTTTTAGACTGCTAGTTACCAGTATTACTATTTTCACCACATGAGGTAGAAGGAGGAGGAGAAGATGTTACTAGCGAAGCGGGCATAGGTTTCTGATGCTCTTGATGTGAGGTGCTTACTTGAGAAGCATCAAGAGCATGCAAGGCATTCGGAGTGGAAAATAACCAATCCAGTAGCCCTATAGTGAATCCAGGAAGATTCAAGGTAGCCATTAAGGGAGTACCAATGTTCCCAATGAATGGAAAAGCACAAGGATCCCCTTGAACAGGGGTCCCTTGATTGGTGCTCACTGGGATGCTATCCAAATTCCGACTCAACAGGATAAAAATATCTAAGGCCAACTAAGGGCGAGAGGCACAAAAATCACACCACTACAAAATCCTAAGTATCCAAAACTAGGAAAACAAGGATGGTGAATACTCTCAATAGAAAGTCTGGGATGATCAGGGCCCAAAACAAGCTAGTAGAGCATCGAAGAATAGTTATACGGCGTCCAGTTTAGGTCCTCTGGGTGTAAGCATTTGAATCACCAAACCGCCCTCCTGGGATAACTGAAAAGGGTTACCTTCCATATCTGTCCTAGGTACAATGAAAATAGCCTTTCACTACCACCTATGTAAGAAGCCCTAAAGTCAAGATACTAAGGCTACCATTAACACGAAAGAAGCTTTGGGGGATAGTCCTAGGTCCGACTAGAACGCATGGGCAGGGTAGCTAAGCCCGAAATCCAAAAGGATCCCCGTACACGAACCAGCCTTGGTGTATGCTCCGAATGAAAAGTGAAGGGGTATCCTCACTATTTCAAATTTGCAAGACCTTGTGCTTAACTCCGGTTCCAATGGAGCTTCCAGAACAACTTTGATGTCAATGGGTTTACCTAAAAACAGTCTCACTATGATTATTGAGTAATGAAAATGGTTTCGGATAGTTAAAGTGTGTTCTAATCCGAAACCCTAGCCTAAGCTAGTTGGTGTAGAGACATCCCTAGAAAGAAAATTTGCTAATAAATTTTATTAATTATTCTTTTTAAGGGTTGTTCTTTACTCAAAGGTTGCAGTGCATTGTGTGGCATGGTTGTGACAGAAATGGAAAGTACATAAAAGTAAAAAACTTTCACTAAACTTTCTCATTCATTGTTTTCCAAAACTAAAGATAAGCAAACCTAAAACAAGTCTCTTTTTATTTTCTTTTCAAATTCAAAACAAAGTAAACTACACTACTTCGAAAGGATCATAAGTCTTACTACTTTAAACTACCAAACTCATTTTTTTCCTTTTCTGATATATGTAAAAAAAAAACTCAAAAATTGAAGCAAGTAAGACCTAAAAGAGAAATGTGAGTAAGGAAAAGCAACTCTTAAGGCTCACAACAATCAAATCGATGACTTGACAAAGACTTGTCCTACAAAGTTTTTCAAAGGAAAGAGCTTTGGGCTTGGAAACAAAGCGAAAAGAAAACGGAGATAAGAGATGCTTGTAATGGAAAGGCAAACCTCATAGGTTGCTCCAAAGCACAAAAAACCCTAGGAAAACACTAAACCAAGCAAAAGGTAGGCAAGTGAACCAAAGATGACCTTACAATCACAAAGACTCGAAAGAAAGCAAACTAAAGGACTTCAATTTACTTGGTCTGAAACTGACAAAGCAATCAAAAAGTGTCTAGACTCAAAAAGCTTTTGAAAACACCTTAAGGACTCCAACTTGGGGTCAACCCCTAAATCAAAGTCCAAGACACCGTAAAAGTGTGCTAGTGTTGCCACAAACAACAAATGTTACAAAACAGAGGTTTGTATACCTGCAACAAGCATCTAGGGTATAGGAATCTAGCTATGTCCAACTAGGAACAAAGCACGGTCTCCAAAAAGAGTCACAAACAAAAAGACACCTCAAAAGTACTCAAGCAAGCAAAAAATGACCTAAGGGACTTAGGAGAGGCAAACAAGGCTCAACAAGGGCATAAAGACTTCAAGGATCAGTTAAGAAAGCAAGGAAAGAGACTAGACATCAAACCAAACAAGTGGAAATCAAAACCCTACAACAAACAAAGAGTTACAGGGGTATGCACTACTGTGTAGTGCATAAACCAGCGCACACTGGGAGATGTGCCCTACTGTACAGTAGTGAAAGTATCGCTCATCATCAGGTATGTGCTACGGTGTATAAGGTAGACTAGCTCACATGTCAGAGGAGGTCAAAAACAGGCTCTAAAAATTCAAACTGAGATGAGTCTATCAAGGGAAAGCAAGTACAAGTGACCTACAGGGCCTCTGAGAGGATCAAAAAGATCAAAAAGTACTGGAAGGAAAGCTAACTATGTCTCCTAAAGTAGAAAACAACCAGTCCCCAGTGGATTCGCCAGTCTGTTGTTCGGGAATTCTACCCTATAGCGAGGAGAGGGATGCTACCAACTTCTGGGGTGATAGGTAAATACATTAATCATATCACATAGGCTTCTACAAAAGGAAAGAGATCAAGGTTCTTGAAGGCATACCTTATTAACGATGTTCGATCCTAGCTTTCGCTTGCTCCTTCAATCGATCCTCCACTTGATCTTCCGTTCGATGAACCTGCAATACAATAGATACCTTCCTCAACGTATCTTGACTGATATAACAATGATGAAATTGAAATGCAATTTAAACATCAAATACAAGCAAGCATTTAATCCAAACAAATATGCAATCCATTGGACATTTGATTGGGACGGGAAGGGTATTTCAACCTTTATTGTCAAAAGCAAATAATCAGTACAATTATACCTGATCATTCAAAGTGCTTGTGCAACTAGATCCTGGGCTCTTGCTCTTCACACTAACTTTGGAATTCCTCCAGCATAACAACCCTTAATGCATAGTTTCTCCTCCTCAATCTAGTTTTCTAGATTGAGTCTAGTCTCTCTCTTCTATCCCCCTTGTATTTATGGGACAACGTAGGCAGTTTGGATCGAGAGGTAGTTTGATTGGGAAGTTGGGGAAGTTGCAAACCAACTTCAACTAATCCAAATTCGTCAAATTAATATATTTTTGATTACATTTTAAGATGTGCGCGAGTTTTCTCAATACATAGTAGCACACAATATGCAACTTCAGTGCTTTACAACCAGCATTTACAACTTTTGCTGAGGTGTGTGCTACTTCCTTAAGGCAAAGTAGGGCATAATAGCTGGTGTGTGTGCCTTTCATGCTTGTAGAGTAGCGCACATGTCCTGATGTGTGCTAGTTTGCTATACAAAGAGTAGGGCACATGTCAAAAATGTCAGATAAAACAGGGTTTTGTCAGCTACAAAGGGGTAAGTACATTCCATGCATCACCTAGGCCAACCTAGCTCTTCAATCCATGTTGTCCTTTTGTGTGATCGATAGCGTAATGTGATCACGGATGGAGAAGTGCAGATTTGACCTATAAAACACTTGACAAAATCTGGAATCATCTACTGCTTTCTACTTTTATTGTCGCTTTCTGCTTTTGGCCATTTTCTTGCTTTCCATGTTGCTTTCTGCTTCTTTTCTTTTGGCCTCCTTCCTACTTTTCATAGCTTTTCCCAATTTTGTTGAGGGAAACATCTATTGTGGCCTATCCATCCACCTATGCACCAACTTGATCCCTCCTTCCTCATTTACACATAATTAAATAATTTCTAATAATTAATATTTCAAAATTATGGGACCTACATCAACTTCTATTATTTAAACTAATTATGGAAATTAATTATAAGCAAAAATTAATTCCCTAGGAACTTGGTTGATTTCCCCCAGGACCCCATGTCACCACTTTGATAAAACCAAACTGTAAATCTAATCACACTTCAAACAAAATCAACTCTTATGAAGCAAGATCTAATTGCATAAATCTGAAAGAAATGCTATGTTGGCCAATGATCTATCAAATGAATTAACAGGAAAACAACTATGATAAATCTAATGAATGGAAGCATACAACTATGATAAATCTAATGAATGAAAGCATACAACTATGATAAATCTAATGAATGAAAGCATGAACTAAATAATAAACAAATCTACATAATAAAACACTTACAATCAACACTACCAGCATCTGCTCAGGGAAGAGGGCCCTTCCTCCACTGAGCAGAGTTGGATCTCCACAATGAAAGTCTACAACTCCAGAATTAAGAAATTGCCAGCATGTATATCAGAATGAAAGTATTACAATGGATTCTGGATCAAATCCTACAGCATAACATCGATTTCTCTCTTCCCCCCAATACATCAAAATGATTACATATTTATACATAAAATCCTCTCAGGAGAATGAGAAACCGAATCCCCAACTTGTGATATGTTTCAACCAATTGCTAATTTGTAAAACCGACAATGGAAGTAATATGATATTTTACATGCAGTTACAACAAATGGATGGAAAATGGAACGATAAATGGATAATAATAGGAAGAAGAGGGATGAAATATATGTCGATAGGTGATGAAAATATGGACAAATCTGTGACCCAACATCTCCCCAAAACTAAACTTGTTGCATGTCCTCATGCAACCCAATACCTGTGTAGCATCCAAACTAGAAGGACTCATTTGACAGTTGCTTTCATTTTACCATGCATAGTGACCAAAGCCAGAAGAGTTGTAGCCAAAAAATTGACAAGTTTAGCAGACTCACAGCTGGTAGATATGACAAATCTAGCGTAGTCACAGCTGGTAGATAGGACAAATATGGCAGAGTCATAGCTATGAGAATAGGAAAAATGGACAAAATTGGAGGAGTCACAACTTGTGTATAAGGAAAATCTGGCAGAAAATTTAGTGGTGTTGCAGCTGCTTAGCGGAGGATTTAGCGAAGAATTTAGCGGTGTTGCAGCTGGTTTAGCGGAGGATTTGGTGGACTCGCAGCTGGCATATAAGGAAAATCTGGCGGAAAATTTAACGATGTTGTAGCTGCTTAGCAGAGAATTTAGCGAAGAATTTAGCGGTGTTGCAGCTGCTTTAGCAGAGGATTTGGCGGAGTCGCAGCTGGTGCATAAGGAAAATCTGGCAGAAAATTTAGCGATGTTGCAGCTACTTAGTGGAGGATTTACTGAAGAATTTAACGTTGTTGTAGTTGCTTTAGTGGAGGATTTGGCGGAGTCGCAGCTATGAGAATAGGGAAATGGACAAAATTGGTGGAGTCTCAGCTGGTGTTTCAACAAACTTCCTGAGCTAATATCTCACAAAATACAAACTGTGTTTGTTGGGCCTGGCCCAAGTGGGGCATTTTTGAGCAAGTTTAATGTTGGAACTGGGGAGTTGAGCGCAGTTCAGTTGAAGGCTTTTTGAGAAAGTTAGATTTTGGAATGCTGCAAATTTCTGCACAGCGCAGCATCGGAAGAGCTGTGAGGAGACAGCACTATGATGTGGCCAGTCTACGGAGATCCGACAAAGCAGAGTGTTGGACGGAAGATGGCACAGATTTCGGTTAGACTATCAGTGGTCTACTTTTGGTAAAGATGCTCCATGAGTGCCAGGCGACGGGTAAGGAGCAAAGTGGAAGAAAGCGAATGGTCGCACATGTAAAGAACCACTACTTAAACCAGTCGCATAAGACCGTTAGAGGAAGAACGGCTCAGTGAAAGCGACCTGTTAGCGTGAGCGCAATAGGGAGGCTGATGGTGACGTGAAGCATGCGTGGAAGATGGCCATGATGGAAGATTCACTACCGGAAGCCAGCAAGTTTGGTTTCCTGAAAACCATGACAGTTTTGTAGACCTAAGGGTTTTTGCCTGCGAATTGTAAAGACATGACCTACGGGCATGATCTATAAATAAGACATATTTTATATGGGAAAGGGTTGTTCTTTTGGTTAATCTCTAGAGTTGGGCTTGTATCTTATTGTAACATTTTGAGCAAGACCTGTTTTGATTGCCACTGTGAAGGCTCTGCAAGCTGTGTGCACAGAGGCCTATTGAGAGAGAGAAGAGAGTCTGCAGCTGAGTGCGCAGACAAAGAATTGTTGTACCCTTCCCAAAGACTAATACAACAACAGTTCTTGTGGGCGTAGCTCCCATCCTGGGGGTGAACCACGTTAAATACTATGTAGTGTGATTGATTGTGTGTTTGCATTTGCTTATTTGCTTACCTTGGATGCCTGAATTCTCATTTATCAGTTGTTATGTTAATGCTTTTATATGTATTCGCTATAGGAGAAAGATGGGAATAATATGTTAAGTATTACATGAATGGGTGAATGTTGAATGCGCAGTATTCTAAGCCTGTGAAAGTATCAGTTTGTTGAATAATCACATGTGTATGTAGATTTTGGGGGTCATATAACTCTTTTGACGCGTAGCACCAAGAGTGCGCAGTATAGTGTGTTTCGTCTGTTTATATTGGTTATAAGGTTAATCATCTAAGGCAGTAGAGGATTGGATAAACACTAAGTACAGTCATCAATATCAGTTAAGCCCGCATAGGAAGCGTATAAGTAAGCTACACTATCCCATTATTTACATCTTGTCCGAACCGCGCAGTCCATAAATGCGTTGGTTGCGCAAGCATATTGGCCTGTAGAAGGGAGGACTGCGATGCAGTCTATCGTCGTGCAGTATTCAGTTCGCAGTGTGAGCCCTGTAGTGCACTGTGTAGCAGATCTGTTTAAACAACTCATCACATCACTGTAGAAACCTGATTCCGCAGTACCCCCATATCTACACCTCGGGTGAGACCTCAGCCTGTTCATAGGTTGTTGCCGAAAGGGCCGGTGAGAAGGCGTTTTGTTGGTTCCTTGAAACCACGAAGAACATGGGTCTACATTGGAAACCTCTAGAATAGTATCTTAAGCGAACAAATGGTTCCGTTGCCGTGCTAAGAGTCTGTGATGAGTTGAAGTCGTGATGTGTGATGAAGAAGAAGCTTTGTTGGGTATCAACTTTTGGCATCCAGACAAGAAAGAAATCTAGGCTTGGTGTGACAAGATAGAGAGAGACTTCGCAAGAAAGGAGAATAGACACCCGCATCTCTCCGACATCCTGTGGTTGAAAAAATACCTGTGGAAAGACGTTCACGAAGTTTTCTGGGCGTCTTTTGGAAATGAGCTACATGAGTGGTTGTCAAGGCTCACAGAGCAAAGAAACTGTACACTGCGAGACATACCGACCGAGTGGACACCACAGCTTATTGAAAGGCTCAAAGCAGTAGACAGTGCATTCACGAGAGCAGTCGACTTCTGGGTCGACATTACACTACAGAGTTTTGTGACGCAGTTTGCTGTGGACATGCTAAAGTCCTACATCATAGCCGAAAGAGAGTTTTTCAAGGGATTCATAGGTAAGTACTTGAATAACCTCAGTTTATACATTAAAATGCTTTTTGCCAAGAAAGGCATTTTTAGAATGTAGTGAGCTTTTTTTTAAATCCGTCATGGTAGATAGTACATATACTGGTTCTTACGAAGAAACCCATAACCTGAGAAGTGGAAAGAGATACAAGTTCGTCGCTGAGAAAAATCCTGGACCATATGGACTCTGTGTAGATACCCAGATACCATGTGAGCTTGATAATCAAACTGCACCTCTATCAGCCACGTATCAGCCTATTACACCACAGAATCTGCTGGTTGCACATACCGTGCCTCCCCTGTCTCAGAACCCGTCGGTTGCGAACACTATGAAACCCGCACCACAGAACATAAGTACTGGTAACACTGCAGGAATGGGTGCCTAGGATATTCTGACTCAGCCTAACCCATCTCAGGCTGTCCCACTTCAGAACATCCAACCTCATATCATTGCTCAAAGTATTATCCCTAGCACTACTCAGAGAACCATGCCACTTAGAAGGAGGATGACTGACAATATCAAACTATCGATATTCAAAGGAACGGGTCTAGAAGACCCTGATCAACATTGGTTTCTATGTGAAGCCGTATGGAGTGTTAAGCAAGTACAGGATGATGTTGTGAAGCAAGCACAGCTCATCACCACTTTTAGAGATAGAGCCTTGCATTGGTTCATGAAGTATTTGCAGGGACAGAATAGAACCCTGGTAGAAATCAAGGCTGCGCTCTTAGCATAATTTAAGAAGCCAAAATCAAAATCACAGTGTATAACCGAGTTGAAAGAGATCAAACAGAAACCTAATGAGATAGTCTGGGAGTTTGATTAGAAATTTAAGACACTGTTGGACCAAGTAAGCTTCGTTATTCCACTGCAACAGCATCAAGAATGGTTTATAGCTGCATTGTTGATCCATATCAGACAACCGTTGATGCAGCAGAAGGTGGCTTCACAGGCAGAAGCCTTGGAGATCGTGATGAAGTTAGAAGATTCACCAATTGGAGAGACTAGCACCGGGATGACGTGGATTCAGACCCAGTTGGATACCCTGACACTACAACTACAGGATATCAAGAAGGGAAAGCAAGAGAGACAGGAAGTCTGGTGTACAGGATGTAAGGGAGAAGGACACACTAAGGATCACTGTCCTTTATTCCAAGATTTCCTTAACATGGGTGGACCAAACCCATTAAATATGAACCAAGGGCCATGGTGTGAAATTTGCAGAACTAGAGGACACCGGCCAGAAGACTGCCACCTGATATAGAAATACGTAAGAACACCTAAAAAGCTATATTGTAATTTATGTAAGTCGGTTGGGCATGATGATTCCAACTTTCGCGCATATGAGCTCATGCTAGAAAGAAAGAAAGATATTGAGCATATGTATGGAGGAATGTACAGAGTCTAAGGAGAGACTCCGTAGAAACAAGAAAATGTCCAGCATGATCACGGAGCATATAGAGGCCACGGAGGATACCGCGAGAGAGGAAGGAATAATGGCTCGGCACAAGGAAGAGGCCAAGGTCAAGTAATCTATTATAAGTGTGTCCAACCAGGCCATGTATCTAGAGACTGCACCAACCCATGCACTACATGTAATTATTGTAAATCATTTGACCACGTTATTGAAGACTGCCCAGTGTTAAAGGAAAAAATACAGAAACGGAAACGACAAGAGGTGTCAAACCCAAACATTCAGTTGATTGCAGTAGAGAGGAGGCCTACGGATCCAAGTATCAACGTAGTGACGCGAAGTGGCGCTACGACAAGGAGAGATAGAGGAGCAGAAGATTTGACTTTAGGAGATTTTAACACTAAGCAGACTCCTCTTGAAACAATATGGATAAGAAAAGCTGTTGGGAAAGCACCTGCTTTCAACTTGAAGAAAAACAAAGAAACCTTTGAAGAAGCACGGGATATCTTCAAAGAGTCGGCATCCATATCGCCAAGAATCCCACTGCACAGTTAAATACTGCATATGGAAGATATGTTGGCTGCTTATGACAAAACGAGCACCGCAACAGAGACAGGCACCTCTATTGTATAGTTCCTCAAGAGCTGCATGAAGTTGTTGAAGAGTCCAAACGCTATAGCAGAATTGCAGAAGTTGTTAGATCAGTATGAACCGCACAGCGAAAGTGAAACTACCGATAGCACAATTCACCACATCAAGAAACACAAGAGAACAAGCAGAGAAATGAGACTCAGTGCATAGATAGGAGATTATGAAATGGATGAGATCATTCTTGATCTACAATCAGAAGTAAATGTCTTAACTAAATAGACATGGCAGAAGATGGGGAGACCAAAGCTATTATGGTCACCTATCCAGTTGAGAATGGGCAACCAGGAGAAGGTCATACCGTTTGGACGATTAGCCAACGTGATTGTTGACATTGATGGAGTGCAAAGCTACGTAGATTTTGAGTTTATCGAGATTGTGGATGATAGTCATCCTTTTCCTACACTGTTGGGAATTGACTGGGCTATCAATAACCTTTCCATCATAAAATTGAAGACAAAGAAGATGATCTTCAAAGGAAAGCATCTCAGGGTCATCGAACCACTGGACCCTGCAGACGGAGATAGATACAACGAGCCGATTCAGGAGGAATCCAGAGCTCAAGATTTGGACTAACTGTACAAGATGACTGCGAACCAGGAAGATTACATTAATCCTACTGCGGATGGTACACTTAGTTGCAGATGCAACATCTCTTGCATCTCAGACTCTGATGCAGGATTGGAAAACTGGCAAAGTCGCATGCACGAAGTATCTGCAAGGAGATGCGCACAGGTTACAAAGTCACTGCGCTGGATTGGAAAGGAGGTAAGACCAATCCCCACTTATGATGGTTTATCTAAGGTTTATTCCTTTATCAAAGAATATACTGTAGCAATTACAGATGAACATCGCTTACCAGCACGAGATATGGCACTGTGTGAGACACTTGCCACATGGTGGGCTATGCATAAGCAGACATTGACCACATGGGATCTATGCAGATCAAGTTTGCTGACAAGGTTACCCTACCCTTTGAGAAATAAAATGGACAGATAGATCCAAGCCAGCATATTGAGGTTTGTTCACAAGCATGGGAGGAGAGACCATAGACAGAATGGGTGCATATGTTTGTGCACACGTTGGAGGAAGAAATTCCAAAGAAATGGTACCTGGATATGGAGTTGCGCAAGGAAACTACAGATTGGCCTACTCTAACTGTGAACTTCTAGAAGAGTTTCAGTTTTGTAGACGAGATTCCTACCATAAATGATGTGCTACAGATTATTAAGGAAAGAATATTTAGACCAGAATGCCCACATAAGAACATGACATTAGAAGAATTCTTTGGAGCTGACAACGTACCTGCAATCCTACAGATAGAATGGAAGGAACAGGTAGAACATGCCATGGAATGTTATAACCTAGCTGAAGAAGTTGAAGACAAAGAAGGAAGTGATGAAGAGGACCTGTGCAACATAAACATTCCTGAGTTAGAAGGAGCATGCGATGTAGAGGGACCTCCGATGGAAATTCTAGACATGAGCGGACCCGTGAAAACAAGGAAAGTGAACATTGGCACCAGCGAAGAGCCAAAGTTCGCAAGTATTGGAGACTATTAGGACGATCAAACTGTCATGGAGATCGCAGACCTGTTACATGAGTATTAGGATTTATTCCCGTCAAAGTTTACAGAGATGAAGGGCATTTTGGGAGATTTATGGGTTATGAAGATACATCTTAAGCCAGGTGCGAAGCTTGTTAAGAAGAGGCCCTATAGATTGAACCCGCGATAAAAGAATGAGTCAGGGCAGAACTTGATAAAATGCTCGATGCAGGGATTATCGAGCCAGTCGAAGAATCTGAGTGGATAAGCCCTATGGTTGTCCAAGATAAGAAGACAAAATGTGAGATCAGGATTTGTGTGGATCTCATAAAATTGAATGATGCTTCAATACATGACCCATTTCCTACTCCTTTCACTGATGAGGTACTTGATAACGTTGGTGGAAATGAGGCCTACTCCTTTACTGATGGTTTTTTGGGATATCATCAGATAAGAATTGATACCGCGGATAGACACAAGACCACTTTTTCCACGGAATGGGGGTCATTCCAGTACACAGTAATGCCATTTGGTTGAAGAACATGCCCTCCATCTTTTCCAGAGTTGTGTTCGCATCATTCAAGGATTTCATGCATAAGTTTTTAGAAGCTTATTTCGACGATTGGACAGTATTCAAGTTGCTGAAGGACCATTGTGCAAATCTTAGATTGATGCTAGAAAAGTGCAGACAGCATCAAATGTCATTAAACCTGAAGAAATGTATCTTTGGTGTACCTTATGGAATTTTGTTAGGACACATTGTGTGCAAGCAGGGCTTGATGGTTGATCCTACGAAGATCGTAGTCATTGTAAACTTGCCCACACCGAACTCAGTCAAGCAGCTGCGCACTACATTGGGGCATACCGGTTACTACAAGAAATTTATAAAGGGTTATGCGCAGATAACCGCAGCTATGGAGAATCTATTAAAGAAAGATGTGTCATTCATTTGGAACGTAGAGTGTGAATAAGGCTTTGACACCTTGAAAGAGAAAATGGTAACTGCGTCGATCCTAGTTTTTCCAGACTGGGAGAAGACGTTTCATGTCCATGTCGATGCTTCATGTATAACATTGGGAGTTGTGTTAGTAAAACCAGGAGAGGGAGGTATTGAACATCCCATCACATTTTCGAGCAGGAAGCTCTCATCTACAGAGAAGAATTATACCACCACTGAGAGAGAAGGCCTAGTTATGGTCTATGCACTACAGAAGTTCACGCACTATTTTCTTTGTGCGCACTTCTCTATGTTCACTGACCATTCTGCTTTGAAATACCTGGTCAAGAAGCCATTGTTAGGGGGGCGAATCTGTAGATGGTTGTTACTCTTCTAGGAGTATGACTTTGAAATAGTCGTTAAGCCAGGCAGACTGAACTTAGGACCTGATCATCTGTCAAGGATCGAGTCAAGAGAAGAGCCTACGGACCTTGAAGACAATCTTCCTGATGCGCAATTGTTCGCTATCCAAATAGATGATGAATATTATAAAGACATCATAGATTTTTTGACTACTGGGTTGGAACCCATAGAGTTTACTACGCAGCAGAAGAAGCAACTGGTAGTAAGAGCAGCAGACTTCACCATTATCGCGGGCCAGTTACACAAATTGGGGCCGGATGAAGTACTGTGCAGGTGTGCGTTAGAGCATGAGAAACCATTCATATTAGATGATGCACATTCAGGCTTAGCAGGAGGTCACTACACAGGAAGAGCCGCTGCATAGAAGATATTGCAGGCAGGGCTATGGTGGCCTACGATTCACAAAGACGTGAAGGAGCACTGCCAGAGCTACGATGTTTGTCAGAGGACAGGAAGGTCGTCGCGAAGAGATGAGATACCATTGAATCCACAGTTGACATTACAGGCATTTGAGAAATGGGAAATTGATTTTGTGGGACCTATAAACCCACCAGGAAAAAGAACTGGTGCGAGGTACGTTATTACTGCAACTGATTACCTCACCAGATGGGTAGAAGCAAAACCAGTAAAGGACTGTAGCGCAGGTACTGCCGCGTAGTTCATATTTGAATACATCCTTACAAGGTATGGATGCCTAAAGATTTTGATGAGTGATCAAGGCACTCCCTTTTTGAACAGAACCATTGAGACATTGACAGAAGAGTTCCACATTCATCATCAGTGAAGTACGCCATATCATCCGCAAGCGAATAGAACTGTTGAAGCGTTCAATAAAGTATTGGAGAATGCGCTAACTAAGGTGTGCAATGTGAATAGGGATGATTGGCACCTACGCATTCCAGCTGTTTTATCGGCATATAGAACCACTTGCAAAAAGTTGACTGGCCATACACCTTTTAGGATGGCCTATGGACATGAAGCAATAATGCCAATGGAGTACATTGTTCCTATCTTAACAGTAGCTACATTCACAGGCATGGAAGATTGCGATGCACTAGAAGAAAGGCTTCTACACTTGGTTGGTCTGGAGGAGGATCGCTTCATCGCAGGCTTTCACCAACAAGTGCAGAAAGAAAGGGAAAAAGCATGGCATGATCACCACATAAAAAACAAGACCTTTCAGGTAGGTGATCTAGTCCTCCTGTATGATAGCAAGTTTATGAAGTTTATTGGAAATTTTAAAATGCATTGGCTTAGTCCATATATTGTTTTACATGTAACTAATGGTGGCGCAGTCTAGTTAGCCACATTAGCAGGAGATAACTTTCCCGGTCTAGTCAATGGAATAAGACTTAAACCCTATCGGGATAGTCCTGCTTCGCAGAACCCGTGATGATCAGAAGAAAGGAAACTTCTAAGTGCCAAGTACAGTTGGAATTGGGCACTAGAAATGGGGAAGTGTCTGTACACGATGCATGATAAGGAAGTGCATATACTGCACATCACTGTTAAGATGTGCCGCTACGCCCAAAAAAAAAAAAATGAAAAGAGAAAAAGAAAAGAGGAACCGCGTAGTTGCAAAGTTTGAAATGCAACTACGATGATCGAGACAAATGACGAGAGAGGCTAAGTTCAGATGCAAGAAGTCAAGCACCGCAAAGTCACTGCATAGAAGTAGTAATGACCGCCACGCAGTTCGATGCAACATTCTAGAAAAATAGCCGTTAGACAATCGGTCACAAAAATAGTTGTTATACAGTACTTTGCCAGCAACCGTTCGAGCATTTAACGCAGAATTAGCTGTTCTGTATGAGTTAATGAAGGAAAGGACTGAAGAATCAGCCAGATTTGGCCAACAGACACCACATTTAATGCTTACCTAGCCGTTGAAGGGGGCGAAGGAGGCTATATGCACCTATAAATACTGTTGTATTCAGACTCGCGGGCATTACCGAACCCTTAGAATTTTCTTGCGAGCACTACTTTTCGAGTTGTTTTCAGCAAGCTATCTGAAATCCTATTGAGATTTTTCCAGTGAATGTCTGAGAGGTCTTCTATTGAGGAAGAGGTCACGGTCCAAAAGACTTTGAAGGTGTTCAAATACGGGGGAATCGAAGGGTTAATGAGAACCCCTGCCAAGAAAGTCGTCATAGAACAAGGTCAGGTGTCCAGAAGATCACCAAGACATGGTCCAAAAATGCAGGACAAAGGTAAAGATCCAGTGGGGCCGAAAGTGAAGCAACCAAAGATGAGTTCCACAATGTCGCTACCACCGATAGTTTATAAGGAGATACCATTGACACTTACCCTTTACTATATCTCGCCACGTGCACTGGACTCACGGGTCCTCAGGCTAACGAAGAATGCCAAATATGAGATTTCACTCTCGTCGATATCAAAGCATGTCGAGGTGGACAAAAATTTGCTGGATAAGATCTCAGAGTGTAAGTGGGAAGACTATGTGTTATAGCTTGAAATGACACCTCTCCGTCCGTGACGACACTTGCTTCCCTTGGTCGCATGACGACACTTCTTGAGATCAAGTTCAGTCACACAACAGGACATTTGTGGATGGAGGAGTCATTTGGGACACTAAAAATGGTTGAAATTACCTCATTCTTGACCCATTTGATGTATATGACCCTTAGGAACATTTTTCCAGACCAAACCATCTCCTAAAAATGAGCAGAAAAGCCTGTTTTTGGCCATTTTTCAACATGAGCGCGACTCCACTGTTATAATAGTAGCGTGTGTACGCGACTTTACCTCATTCAAAGTAGCGCCCATTGCCATATGTACGCGACTTTGTATACTGTAGAGTAGGGTACACTCTTGTTTTGGTCAAAATCTCGAAATTCGAGTAAGTTAAGTTGGTTGGGAAACCTCTTGAGTGGTTGTAACTTCTTTTCCTCTTCCTCATTGACTATATAAGGAGGGTAGAAGGGTCATGTAGAAGGACCAAGCCCAATTGCAAAGTTATGCTGGAGGAATGGAGACCTTCATCCCCCTCTCTTGTGCTTCAGTTTTGGTAAACCCTAGTACAATTTCTTAGAGGTTGGGATCCTTGGAGAACGGAAGCAGGAGATCTTGAATCTAGGTTTCGTGAAGTGCCAAGCTTGAAGGAAGGTATAATTTTATGTACTTGCTTTCATTCATTAATAAAGATCAGACGTTCTTCTCTTTCCAAATATGACCTATTAATGTGTCTCAGATTTGATTACTGTTTGATTATAGTTTGATGTCTTCTTCTATTATGAATATCAGTATTATATATGTAGTCAAATGTATTTGAGAAAGGTATCAAGTTGTTTTGCAGGTCTGGGCATTGCGACACTGGATAAGCATTGAAGAGCGAGGGAGGAAAAGCTAGGATCAACCTTCTGAATAAGGTGCCTACATCTCTAAACCCTAATCTCTTCATTTATTAGTTATACTTGCAGAATGCTTGTAAGTCTATCTTTATCACCGTAAGTTGGTAGTTTCTCCCCTGAACTATAGGTGCATTTTCCCCACAACAGAATGGCGACTCCGCTGGGGAAAGCCTAACTGCTTAGGGGTATCCAAGGTCATTTCTTCAGTCTTGTTTGATGGTCTTTGTTCATTTTCTTGATTAGGATCAGTTAGTACGCTCTGTTTGACCCTCCTGGGCTTTTTACAGACCCTTCCCAACCCTTGCAAACCTTTGTGGACCCAGTTTGGGGGTTTTAACCCCGTTTTTTAGACTTTTTTTCTTGTACGCTACTGTTTGTACCACACAGTAGCGCCCATACTGCTATGAGCGCTAGTTTCCTTCATACACAGTAGCGCCCATACTGCTATGAGCGCTAGTTTCCTCCATACACAGTAGCACTCAAAATCTGGGTTTGATTTTTTGAGTTTTTGGGTTGTGGACCCAAATCAGGGGGTTGTAGCTACATTTTTTGGAGTCCCTGATGACCTTAGGTCTGAGTTAAACCATTGTAAGTGGTCTCCCATCCTAGTACTGATCCTACATTCATGATTTGAACCTCTTTTGATCGATTTGGGCTTGTTTGGAAAGTTTTGGGGTTTGTTGACTTAAGTTGGGGGGTTGTGGACCTGTTTGGTGTTTTGTACCCTAATTGGAGTCTGATTGAACTTGCTTGCCCCATTTCCACTGGATTTGAAACCTCTTGAGTCTTTTTGACCCTGTTTGTATCTATTTGAGTGAAATTTCTCTTTTAGGTTGGTTTCTTGTCCTCCCTTATGCTTTTAGTTTTTCTTTTGTAGTGAAAGCTCAAGTGTTTTGGCTGTTGTTCAAGACCTTGTTTGCATTGTTTACGTGCAGACCTGACTTTACCAAACCATACTTCTTCGTAGGTCATTTGCTTCGTTTGGGTCTAAAAGTAGTTTTTGTACTCTTTTCCCAATGTTTGGCATGCTTACATCAATAAGAATTTGAAAGTCATATAAGGTAGCTTTCACTGCTCCATAAAGAGAACCTGAAAGTTTCTTTGCTTTGCTTTGATAATAGGTTAGTTTCAGTTTTTGTTTCTTACCTTTGAAAAGCATAAAGAATTTTGATTCATTTTCTAAATAGAGTACCTTGCAAGTGGCTTAAAAGATTTTAGAGTGCTTTGCATCAAAAAGAACAAGTTTTCTTTTGCATACCTAGTTGCTTGAGTAGCTGCATTCTTAGGTTTTGAGTTTAATTTTTTACATTTAGACTTTATTTTTACCTTTTTTGCATTCAAAAGATTAAAAAATTGCATTTGCACATGCATTCTAGATCAGAATTTTAAGACTTGCATTGAAAAGAAAAAGATTTGTTTGGTGGTAAATATTTCATTTTCAGTACTCTATTTCTATTATAACCACTCTCACACACCCACTACCTTTTTTAGTAATCAAGTAACCTTTAAAATGAACTCTAATAAAATGAACTAGCAACATTTTCTTTTCTAGGTTACACTACACCAACTAGTTTTGGTTAGGATCTTGGGTTTAAAACACCTTAAACCACCCAAGATCACACATTGCGCAAAAATCGTAGTGAGACTATCATTAGGCAAACCCACCTCACTCAAAATTTGCCTGGGAGCATATGCAGTAGGTCAATGTGAGATCAGTTTGTGGGAATACCCCTCCTACTTTCTGTTCGAGCATACGCCAGGATCGGATTGCGTATTGGGGACTCTTTCGAGTTTCGGGCTTAGCTACCCTGCCCACGCTTTCTGATTCGACCGGTGACTGTTCCCCCCGGAATTTTCGGTGTTGTGGTATCCTTAGTATCAGACTCTAGGTTCATACACAGGTGACAGCGGAGGGTATATCTGCTGTACCTAGGACAGACGTGGGAGGAAATCCCTTGCAGGTCTTTGGGAGGGCGGTTGGGTGATTCCAGCGCTTGCACCCTTAGTCATTGTATTGTGGACCCCGGGTAACTGTCCTTCATCCTTCGTTGATCTGTTCTGGGCCCTCATCATCCCAGACTCTTCTCCGGAAGGCATCTGTTTGCCTGGTTTGATTTACTTAGGACCTTTTTTTAGTGGTGTGCTCTTTGTGCTACTTGTTTTTAGTTTGCCTTAGGGAACTTCTTGTTCATTTGAGCGAGAAACTATGTCTAGCATTCCGGCGAGTGCCAATCAAGGTACCCCTGTTCCGGGGGATCCTTGTGCTGTTCCATTCATTGGAAACATTGGTGCTCGCTTAATGGCTACTCTGAATCTTCCTGGATTCACTATTGGGCTGCCGGTTTGGTTGTTTTCCACTCCGAATGCCTTGCATGCTCCTGACGCTTCTTTTGTGAGCACCTCAAATCAAGAGCATCAGAACCCTGTGCCTCCTTTGCCAGTAACATCTTCTCCTCCTCCTTCTACCTCATGTGGCGAAAGTAGCAATACTAGTAACCAGCAGTCTAAAAGGAATAGACGGGGGAATAATAGGAAGAAGATGCCAAAACAAGGGGGCAAGCACCCTGCCTCTGCAAATCATGCAGGGGGCACCCACCCAGCCTCTGGAGGTCATGCTGGGAGAAAACTTTTAGTCACTGAAAATCATACTGAAAGTTTGTCTTCAACCACTGTCAGTCATGTTGAGGACACGTCATTGATCACTGCTAGCCATATTAATGACAAGTCACCAGTTCCTGTGAGTCATACTGGAGACACCAGATCAGCCACTGCAAGTCATGCTGAGGGAGTTGACATTGTCGACAAACCCAACAAACAGAAGCTTAAGTTCCCTTGTAAGTTTTGCGAGGGAGACCACCTTACTTACTTGTGCCCTGTACTTCCAGAAGTGCAAAAAGTGTGGTCCTTAGTTCAAAAGTCTTCTGCTTCTGAGCAACCAGCCTCTGTGAGTCATGCTGGGGGCAAGCTGTCAGCCAATGTTAGTCATGCTGAGAGTACTGACGTTGTAAAGGAGTCTAAACCTATAGGACAGAAACCAAAGTTCCCTTGTAAACTTTGTAAGGGAGATCACCTTACTCACCGATGCCCTGCCATTCCAGAGGTACGAAGAGTGTGGTCCATGTCTGAAGGAACCTCTGTTCTTCAGTTGTCTATAGATTCCCTGCAGCCAGATCAACTTTTGGTTGATAAAGTGGTTGAACCAATGCAATCTTTGGTCGACCCCACTCTTCCTTCGGAGAGTGAAGTGATTGAATCGATGCAATCTTCGACCGATCCCATCAGTCCTTCAGAGATTGATGCACCTACTACTGAAGTCTTCTGCATTTCCAGTTTGGATGTTCCTGAAAAAGGGGGCACTTCATCTGTGCCATGTGAACCCCTACCAAGCCCTAGGATTGTTTCCTTTGATTGGAATAGTCTAGCCGAGCCTCGTCTTCCTTCTTCGACACCTTTTCAGATAAAGGTTGATATCTGGAACCATACGGTTGATCGATGTATTGTTGATGAAGGTGCTTCTGTTAGTATCTTGTCCGCTTATGCTTGGAGAGATTTGGGTTTCCCTAATGTTATTCCAGCTGTTAATTGGCCGTTGACCTTCGATAGAAGACCTAGTGAACCGATCGGATTCCTCCGTCAGGCACCTGTTACCTTGGGTGGAAAAACAGTCTTAGTTGATTTTATGGTTTTAAAGGACCCTATGGACTTTCATATGATCCTTGGGCGTGATTACGTTTATGCTATGCATGCTGTGGTGTCTACGTTTTTTCGTGTGATGCATTTCCCTCATAACGAAAACATTGTCACCATAGACCAGCTTGCATTCGTTGATCCTCCTTATTACCCAACCGTAGACCAGTCTGATCCCTTGTCATTAGGCACTACTATGTCACATGTGCCTCATGTGGCATATTGTTCCTTGAGTTCAACTGCTACTGAGAAGAAGTCTCTGAGTTCATGCTTACCTTCTCGGGACTTGGTCCCAGCTTTTGACCAAGTGACACCTCCATCTGAATGTTTAGATATGTATTCTATCTGGGATGATATACTTCCTTCCGATGAAGTTTTCCTAGAGTCTATGGTACAGTTTGCCATTCACTTGGATGTTGATCCAGTCACAGTTATGTCCATCCCCGGTTTGACATTAAAGTCTGATCTTCCTACTGTTAAGTCTTTGGACTCTCCTATAGATCAGCAAATCGGTGTTCCTACTGAGTTTGATTATGCTTCTAGAATTTTCAACTCCCGTGATGATGAATTTGTTCCTGCAGATTCCATCATGTCCTTCAACTTTGATCTTCATCCTGAATTTGATCTTGTTGATTGTAAGTCCTCAGGCTTGGGTACCATCGAGTCTTCATTTGAAAACTCTGCCTTGTTTATGCCTGTTGTTGATGATAGTGAAGTTGAAAGTATTTGTACCATAGTGACTTGTATCGGGTCTTTCTTTACATATGTTTTAGATATGATCCTGGTACTAATGTTTCTTGGAGACAGGATTCTTAGATGGATGTATACTTGCTTACTGGTCCTTTTCGACACCTTGTGCGATCATGTCAGGTATATTCGGAACCTTGCATATAGGTTTAGGCTTCCCCGATGTTATGTTGCATTTGAACCTTTTGCCATCCGAATTTGCCATAGGGTCGAACCTGTTGGATATTGGTGTGTTAGCCATCTCTTTATGCATTGTGCACCAGTACGACAGCAGAGCCTACCTAACATGGGTCACCCTAGTCAGCACCCTTATGCCATTCTGGTGCCCATGCTGAGTTTTTCTCATAGGCTCGGGAGCCTTTTTAGATTTACCATGACTTTGAGAAGAAGCCTCATATCTTTCTTCCTCATATATTTCTGGCCATCCCTGATAAGGCTCCCATCTTTGTGTTCAAATTGCATATGCATCTATTATGATCCCGCTTGCGCTAATGAGCCTGAAGCCGGCTTCCACGCTTTTAGCCCGTTGTATAAGCCTCCATCTCTGATCTCATTTCCGCTAAGCCCTGTATCATTTTGCCTTTTCAATTTGACACCTTTTACCTGGAGGAGACACACCCTGAGTGTCCTTATCTTGCCCATGTTCCTTGCATTAGGCATAGCTTTGTTCCAAGCGCTTGGAGCTAGTTTTGCATGTCCCTGACACTCGTCTCCTCCCATTTCGAGCATTCTTCTGCCTTCACTTCGAGCTCGTTAAAAACAGTAAGTAGGTTACGAGCAGTCTTCCACCTTTCCTTCGAGCTCGTTAAAAACAGTAAGGAGGCTACGAGCATTCTTCTACCTTCACTTCGAGCTCGTTAAAAACAGTAAGTAGGTTATGAGCATTTCTTTCATCTTCACTTCGAGCTCGTTAAAAACAGTAAGGAAGTTGTGAGCATTTTCCTATCTCCTTTGAGCTCGTTAAAAACAGTAAGGAGGTCATGAGTTTACTTTTCCGGACTCGTTAAACCTTTACGGAAAAGATCCCTATGGAGTTCTTTTAAGCCCTTTTCAGACTCCTTAAATAGGAAAAGTTTGCCGAGCATAGTTGTCTTTTCGGGCTCGTTAAAATAACTGAACCGACATCCACTTAGGTATAGAATTACCCCTTTTCCGGGCCTTGGTGGATAATTTACGGAAAAGGTATACTCTAGGTATACTCTTGTATGCGCTAGAAGAGTTCTTCTTCCATCATTTTACACTTTTTCGGGGAAGGAGACTAACTTTACGAAAAAGGACCTTTGGAGTCGTCTTTAGGGTTTTCAGACTCTCGAAATGTGAAAACACCAAGCGAGCACATACCAATCCGGGCTCGATATAAAATCCACGGATAAGTGTATAGAGGACTGTTTAAGTTTTTCAACTCTATAAGCAAGAAAACACCGCCGAGCACAGACCAATCCGGGCTCGATATAAAATCCACGGATAGGTGTATGGAGTTTTCTTCTAGGTTTTTCAGACTCCTTAAATATGAAAATACCGTCGAGCATGCTTTAGTTCTTTGTCAAGCTCGTTAAAAAATGAAAAAGGAAAGGGAAGGGAAGAATGTCAAAATATCTTTCAATATGATGGCAGCAAGTCAACGATCTCCTTGAACAAAGCACCTGTTTTGAGTCTATCAAACAAGTTGGGTTCTAGTATTGACCTTAGGGTAAACTTGATCTCAGAGTTCCTACTCCTCCGTTTGGTTAGTCTTCCAATCATTTGGAGAATCTGTTAATGTCTCCTACATTGCAGATATGTCTCGTGGTCTCTTTGTGTTCAAAGCTGCCTAAGTCACTCTTGTGTCGTGCTCACTGTTCAAGGATACAACCTGTGTCGGCCATTCTGCAGTTGCCTTGACCTCATGTGTCGGCCATTCCTTGGTGTCAGTATGTTTCATCCTGTGTTCCGTCCTACTCCAAATAAGCTCATACCTTTTGAGTGTCCCTCATGTTGGATGATGGAGGATGCATTAAGGCCTCCCTTCCAACGAACTTCTTCCCATCGACTTCAACTCATTGTGCTCTGGGAATGAAGTTTAGAGTTTCGGTTAGTACCTTGGGGATTGCAGTCATTAGTGGCAGTTTCCCTCGCTATTGGATAGATGGGAATACATCAATGTCTCCTATCCGATGGATTCTTCAAGTGTTCGACGACAAGACCATCTATTCGCACTTGCTTGAATGTACTAGGTACCTTGGGTTCCATTTTCATTATTGGTGGACACCCTCGCGTTTGTTAACGGTATACATCAATGACCGGTAATCGAACGATACCTCCCATGTTCGACAACAGCTCATTTATTCGCATGGATAGGTTTGTACCTTGGGTTGTTTTTGGATGAAGACCTTGGGATCCTCGATAGCATCACCTCATTTATGTTATCGCCCAAGTTGCGCAAGACTGAGCCCCACTCCTTTTGGCTCTTGATGAGACATAGATCCAGCTTGTTCTCTATGGCTATGTTCTCCAGTTTTGACATAGATCCACCTTGTATTTATGTGGCTATGTTTCGACTTATGTTCCTCATGGATCCACGCTTGTATTTTAGTGGCCATGATATATGCATCTGTATTTTGGATCATTATTGTATCCTCTTGGAGATCATGTTCCACCATTTGAACATGGACAGTTACCCCATGGATAAATTTGTCTGACTTTGCCTTTGCTTTCAGGTACTTCATTTGAGCCTATGATTCTTGGTTTCTCCGTTCCTCCACGATTCAACTCTTTATTATTTATAATGTATTTCGGCCATCGTTTCCCGTACTCCCTCTGACCTCATACATTAGGGGGCATCTGTTATAGCTTGAAATGACACCTCTCCGTCCGTGACGACACTTGCTTCCCTTGGTCGCATGACGACACTTCTTGAGATCAAGTTCAGTCACACAACAGGACATTTGTGGATGGAGGAGTCATTTGGGACACTAAAAATGGTTGAAATTACCTCATTCTTGACCCATTTGATGTATATGACCCTTAGGAACATTTTTCCAGACCAAACCATCTCCTGAAAATGAGCAGAAAAGCCTGTTTTTGGCCATTTTTCAACATGAGCGCGACTCCACTGTTATAATAGTAGCGTGTGTACGCGACTTTACCTCATTCAAAGTAGCGCCCATTGCCATATGTACGCGACTTTGTATACTGTAGAGTAGGGTACACTCTTGTTTTGGTCAAAATCTCGAAATTCGAGTAAGTTAAGTTGGTTGGGAAACCTCTTGAGTGGTTGTAACTTCTTTTCCTCTTCCTCATTGACTATATAAGGAGGGTAGAAGGGTCATGTAGAAGGACCAAGCCCAATTGCAAAGTTATGCTGGAGGAATGGAGACCTTCATCCCCCTCTCTTGTGCTTCAGTTTTGGTAAACCCTAGTACAATTTCTTAGAGGTTGGGATCCTTGGAGAACGGAAGCAGGAGATCTTGAATCTAGGTTTCGTGAAGTGCCAAGCTTGAAGGAAGGTATAATTTTATGTACTTGCTTTCATTCATTAATAAAGATCAGACGTTCTTCTCTTTCCAAATATGACCTATTAATGTGTCTCAGATTTGATTACTGTTTGATTATAGTTTGATGTCTTCTTCTATTATGAATATCAGTATTATATATGTAGTCAAATGTATTTGAGAAAGGTATCAAGTTGTTTTGCAGGTCTGGGCATTGCGACACTGGATAAGCATTGAAGAGCGAGGGAGGAAAAGCTAGGATCAACCTTCTGAATAAGGTGCCTACATCTCTAAACCCTAATCTCTTCATTTATTAGTTATACTTGCAGAATGCTTGTAAGTCTATCTTTATCACCGTAAGTTGGTAGTTTCTCCCCTGAACTATAGGTGCATTTTCCCCACAACACTATGATCTGCTTCAAATGCAGAAGGATCCCAATGAACCTAGGTTCCCACAGTTCCATCCCGACCATTACATGTGCTAGAAGAAAGATGTGAAAGGCAACCTCACCTTAGTTGCGGAAAGTTGGTTGTCTGGAGTAGTCTAGTCGGGACTGCTCAATCCGCTTAGACTCCCGCATTTTGACAGATCACCAGAGCTGAATGCGGTGGTGCGAACTCTAATGGCACGCATTCACTAGGGATATTTGTGTCTTGATCGCAATATCGACCTGACCATTGACTTAATCCACCGGATCACCGGGCTGAGCAAAAGAGGTAAAGATCCGAAGTAGTTTTTCCAAGGGAAAAACAAAGACAAAGAAGTGGCCGCGAAGATGAAGAAAACTCAGGCCGTCATCAAAGGAAAGAGAGGATTTCAAATGGAGGACATAGATGATAAGGCAATGAAGTTTGTCATGCAACTGTTAGCCATCAAGATTCTCAGAAAAGCAAGGCCTTTGGAGGTACCTACGGGCACAGTACTACTTGGTGCCGCAGTCGTGGAGGGAGAACAATTCAACTGGTGTCAATACCTGTTGAATGAGTTCCTGGAGGAACTAAATGACACACAGATGAATGGTGGTAACTTCCATTTTACATGGTTAATAGTGCTGATCACCTTCGTAGGATGGAAGGAACCGAAGGATTACATTGGTGTAATCACTGACAGCAATGACTGCAGAGGAGCTTGATATTCAAACCTTTGGGAAAATTTGAACTCACAAAGACAGTACGCAACAGCTGATGTCTTCTACACCTATTATGACCAGCTGTGCGGAGCCATCATGCTCACGCCACGGATAACAAAGCAGGTAACGAGTAGGTATATTCGCACTGTTGATTTTTATGTTGACATGCGTTGCATTCACATTTCAGCCAAAGCAGAGTAGAAGAACACTCAATGGTTTGTAGGAAGATACCATATGTATGAAGATGATATTGATAATATCATGAAGGAATGGCCTGCCGCGTTTCGAGTTGAAATTGTGGATATCCAAAGCGACTTCGGCGAGGACAACCCCATTCCATGTACTATTACTGAAGAAAAAGAGACGGGAAAAAGGAAGGAAGCTAAGAGCCCGACACAGCCAAAGGGGGCAAGAAAGAAGCAGAGAGCCCTTAAAGGCATTTTAGAAGCAATACTCCATGATGATGACTATGAAATGATCACAGCAAAGTTCATGGAACAGATGGAATATCCAATGACTGAGAAGGAGAAAAAGGACAAAGTAATTCGAGAAGCTTTGCAGGTAAATTTGACCACGCTGCAAGGAATTACAAAGAAAATTGAAGAAGTACACAAAAAAATTACCCTTGCTGCGGGACTCAAAGTCTGAAGGTAAGTCAAGAGGAACTTCGTAGCAGAAGACGCTGGAGCTAGCCATGACCGTGCCTGCGAAGTCCCTCATTATCCATCTTGATCCCTTAATTGTAATACTGCCACTGCCAGAACAAATAATGTTGGACATGAAGGATTTAGAGCATGTGGAGCTTGATATTGTGAAGATACCACTGCCTGGTCTGCAATATTTGCATCTGCAGGTTGTCGAAGAAATGCATGAGAGAACTAATAACACGCTGAAACATCAAGCTGAGCTGCAAGCAACTAATAGGTAGTTGGAGGACGCTAGCTCACAAAGAGCTATGGAACGGAAAGATGAGCATGATCGACGGAAAAGACTAGATTCCATGATCACTGCGGTCGTAGATGATATATTGGAATGTGAAGTACAGGTGGACCCCACGGACACTGTCGTTAGGATCGACGAATTGGTTAATGATCTTAAGGCAGAGATGCAAGATATGGAGATCAGCCATGAAGCTAAGGTTTCTTCCTTGGAGGCACAAATTAACCCACAGACTCCTCCAGATCAACAACAGTTAAGAGAGAATGAAGTGAAGGCCGCAGCAGAAAGTATAGCCACCGAGGTGGCTAAATGACAAAGTCTGTTAGATGAGGCGTCGAAGGCATTCACTTCCCTCGAGGAGGATCCCGGGTTGCTTGAAGTCAAGAACGTTGTGAAAGATAAGCAAGCAACGTTAGTATGGTTGGATGCCGAAGTTAAAGCCCTGCTGCCAAGAGAAAGACTCCAGAGGTACCAAGAAGTCATTGCACTGAAAAAGGAATTTCAAGCCTTAAGAGAAAAAGAGACTAAAATGGGAGATAAGTTGCAACCCTTGATGGAGGCATCCCACATGATCTCACAGGAGATCAAGGAAAAGTTAAAGGAGTTGAGTGAAAGTCAAGAACAGGTGGAAGGACAAGCCGATGATGATGAAATAACACCTGAGATGTTGGAAATAATGAAGCAAGTCGAGCAAGAGACCAAGGAAGCAGTTGAAAATTTGATTGTTACATACAACGAGTTCGCTGTGAAGCTAGCTCCGCAGGTGGAGGAATAGCTAGGAGAAGTCGACGTTGAAGGTGGCTCGGGGGACAAGCCACATGTAAGTCTTAGGGGCCTATTGGGCCTGGCCGAAGTGGGGCATTTTTGAGCAAGTTTGATGTTGGAACTGTGGAGCTGAGTGCAGTTCAGTTGAAGGCTTTTTGAGAAAGTCAGATTTTGGAATGCTGCGAACTTGCGTGCAGCGTAGCGTCAAAAGAGCTGCCAGGTACAATGCTGCGAGGATACATTGCTGGGATGTGGCCAGTCTATGGAGGTCCGATAAAGCAGAGTGTTGGATGGAAAATGACACAGATTCTGATTATACCATCAGTGGTCTACTTTTGGTAAAGATGCTCCATGAGTGCCAGGTGATGGGTAAGGAGCAAAGTGGAAGAAAGCGACTGGTCGCACATGTAAAGAACCACTACTTGAACCAGTCGCACAAGACTGTTAGAGGAAGAACGGCTCGGTGAAAGTGACCTGTTTCCGTGCGCGCAACAGGGAGGCTGATGGTGACGTAAAGCATGCGTGGAAGATGGCCACGATAGAAGATTTGCTACTAGAAGCCAGTAAGTCCGGTTGCCTAAAAACCATGACAGTTTTGTAAACCTAAGGGTTTTTTCCTGCAAATTGTAAATACATGACCTATGGGCATGATCTATAAATAAGGCATATTTTGTATGGGAAAGGGTTGTTCTTTTGGTTAATCTCTAGAGTTGGGCTTGTATCTTATTGTAACATTTTCAGAAGACCTATTTTTATTTCCACTGTAAAGGCTCTGCAAGCTGTGTGCGCAGAGGCCTATTGAGAGAGAGAAGAGAGTCTGCAGCTGAGTGCGCAGACAAAGAACTGTTGTACCCTTCCCAAAGACTAATACAACAACAGTTCTTGTGGATGTAGCTCCCATCCTGGGGGTGAATTAGGTTAAATCCTGTGTAGTGTGATTGATTGTGTGTTTGCATTTGCTTATTTGATTACCATGGATGCTTGAATTCTCATTTATCAGTTATACCCTAATGCTTTTATATGTATTTGCCATAGGAGAAAGATGGGAATAATATGTTAAGTATCACATGAATGGGTGAATGTTGAATGCACAATATTCTAAGTCTATGAAAGTATTAGTTCGTTGAATAATCACATGTGTATGTAGAGTTTGGGGGTCGTATAAATATTTTGACACGCAGCACCAGGAGTGCGTAATATAGTGTGTTTCATCTGTTTATATTGGTTATAAAGTTAATCATCTAAGGCAGTAGAGGATTGGATAAACACTAAGTAAAGTCATCAATATCAGTTAAGCCCGCAGAGGAAGTGTATAAGTAAGTTGTGTTGTCCCATTATTTACATCATGTCCAAACTGCGCAGTCCGTAGATGCGCTGGTTGCGCAAGCATCTTGGCCTATAGAAGCGAGGACCACGATGCAGTCTATCTTCGCGTAGTCTTCTGTTCGCAGTGTGAGCCCTGCAGAGTGAACTGAGCCCCGTAGCGTGCTGCGCAGTAGATCTGTTTAAACAAATCATCACATCACTGTGGAAACCTGATTCTGCAATACCCCCATAGCTACACCTCGGGTGAGACCTCAGCCTGTTCGTAGTCTATTGCCGAAAGGGTCGGTGAGAAGGGGTTTTGTTGGTTCCTTGAAACCGCGAAGAACCTGGGTCTACATTGGAAACCTCTAGAATAGTATCTTAAACCAACAAGGTTTGGCTGAAATTTTGCAAGAATGTTTCTACAAGTCCAATGCATCTCCACACCGAAAATCAGAGATACCCACATCATGGATTTAGAGAAAAATGCAAATTAGTTGTAGGTGATGATGGCCATTTTTTCTCAATGCGTGAAGTATTTTTTTTTTTTTTTTTTTTTCTGAAAATTGGTGAGTATATTCCTCTTAACATAATGCTTCTGCTCCCCAAAGCTCAAATTCATCTGATGCATGGATATCGAGATATAGGAAAAATGGTTGTGGGTGATGATGGCCATTTTCTCGAAAACCGTCATTGGATTGGGTTGAAACTTACCAGGTTTGTTCATCTTGATATCATGCACCTCCTGTCCAAAAATCATGAGAATCCAATTTACCAATTGCAAGATATGCTCACTTCAATTTATGCACTTTTGTAGACAAACATGAATAAAGATGTGAGCTTGAATTTAAGTTGTCATTATTAGCCTGATATATGAGATCCCTGGAATGTATCTTATTCTCCCCTAGACTGAAGATACATCATGTCCTCATGCTGACCTGTGACCAAATAATTTGTGTTGCGGCAATCCTAGCAATCTTGGGAATAGTTGCTCATTGAAGTAATGGGAGAAAATTCCACACCAAAACAAAATTGATTCCAAACTTGTCCATTGTAATGAGAAATGACAGACCAATCAGAAAATCCAAAACCCCAATCCACTTCCAAAAGATAAAGCAAAACCTTGGCATTAATATTTGAAACAAATAAATATAAAGTAGCAACAGTATTATGCCCATCCTCGCAACTTCTTTCTTCCATGTTTCTCCATTATGTAGGCTTCCTTTACTGTGCAAATCACAATTGAAGCTCTCCCAAGAGAACTTGTTGCAGCATCAGAGGGTAGGCCATCATTCCAAAATAGTGATGTTGAGTAATACCCAACTATATTTACCAAAAAGATGCCAAAATGTAAACAATGTTGTAGATGAAGTTCAAGATGTATTGTAAAAGAATGGCAATGCTGATATCAAATACAACAATACATGACAGAACCATTTTTTTTTCAAATTTGGAAATCTGAAGAGTGATGGCAATATGTTTATAACCACAACAAATTTCATCCATTCTCATGGTTGAATGAAGGCTGCTAGAATGTTCTTTGATTATTCCCTTATTGTGGAGTGCTTTGTAACATTTCAAAGTAACTCAGAAATGTGACCAATGTATACATAAATGAATTACTGAAATGAAGTAGGCCTCAAACTGTGCGCAATACTTTCAACAACCTCCTTGACTTATACCTTTTGGTTAGTTGGTACCTTCTTTTTCTCTATTGTTGGTCCATGATAAAAAAAAATGACAGTGATGATAACATGGTATTCAACGGTTGTATTGAAGCTGCCACAAGTGGTACATTGTTAAATGCTACTCAAATTTTCTCCCCCAAACTGAATATTTTACATGCCCTCAGGTAAAAGAAGCATTGTTTATAGAATTGAAACTTGATAGATTTGTGGTGGCATCTTTTAACAAGAACAAGAGCATGATTAATATAAACATACCTCATTCAAGATTGCAAGCAATACCAAAAACAAATAGTGTCCAAGTAATGATGTATTCAGCCATGGTCACAACAATACAAAGAAGTGACCAAGATCATCATTTGGAATGCCATAGCTGACCCATTATACATTGTTCAAACCCTTCAATAGACTTCCTTCTAAGACTGTAGTATCATTCTGGATATATAGTGAAGATTTTTGAACCCATGCTATCCATTCTGCACATTGTTATTTCCTGTATCTGATGCTCTTGGCTGCACTTTTTCTTATGACAACTTCTGGAACTTTTTTCACAAGAGCCCCCATATACCATGCTGAAGATGGTTGCATCAATAAAAATCAGAACTAATAAATGGATAATCCAAGCTTAAAATGACCATTATTTTTAATGAGCAAGGATCATATTTGTTTGGGTAGTGAGCATGTATGTCCATATTCCACTCAACAAAACCCAAGCATTTAAGTTCTGTGAAAGCATATGTAAATTAAATCTGATTGTATATCAGCTCATAGTATCAAGATGCCAAGTTTAACTTTTCAACAGTTGTGTGGAAGTGAACTAATATATGCATCAATAAACCATGAATCCAATAAACTGAATACAAAGCATGCCTTCATTTCACACTAATTCTTCAATAAACTTTTTGATCAATTTCTTACTGCTGGTTCTTGTGTGGCAGCAGAGCATCTTTTCTCATTGTTGGCTCTTGTGGGAAGCCATCTCTTTTTCTTCCAGTAGTTTGTGGGCTCTTACATGTGTTGAATGGGATGCTTCTAATAGCAACATATCTTTGCAACCTAATGTTGGTTCTTGTGTGGCAGCAGCAAGGCATCTTCTCATGCTTTGGATGCTAGGAATGGAGAGGAATAAAATGATGATTTGGTTCAAATGAAGTGAAGGATTAGGATTGAGTGGGAAATGATGGAAGTGAATGGATAAAATATGGTGTGGTTATGATAGGTAATGAAGAATGTATAGAAATTGGAAATAGAAATGAAGAATGCAAAGTGGTTTTCATGACATCTTCCTAAATCTTTAATAAATAAAAAATCATGTTATTTTACCTCAAGTGTTACCTCTCTGGAAGCCTTGGTTGACATGAATGTACTGATGCTGTAGCACTGTAGTTGGAAATTGAAACTTATGAAGGTTGAATCTGATCCACGATGAGGAACTCTGTTGTGCTAGCTGCGTGTGAGACTGCTAACTGCTGGAAGAAAATGGGAAAAAACTACACAACTGTTGGAACAAATGATGCTGCAAGTCACTGTTGAAACCATGAGATCATATAATCTTCAACCGCTACCAAACCGAGGTACAATTCTTACCATGCGAATGAATGTGTTGAAGTCGAGCATGGAAAGAAATCATTGGATTACCGGCCATTAATGTATTCCATTAACCAATGTGAAGCAACTCACCTTTGATGACAGTGAGCTCTAAAGTACCTTAGTGCATCTTGACATGTACGAATGAATCTATTGGAGTCGAGTCACCTGCAAGATTTGTCAATCAAGAGGCATTGATGAATCCCCATGATTAACAAGAAGGAAATCTGCCATTGATGTATGCAGATCCCATGGCACTATGAAAGAATTTATTCATGGGTGAGTAGTGAATGGAGTGGAAAGTATGGAAGTGATGAAATGAAGCAGAAGGTAATGGAATGAATGGAATGGTAGAGTGAAGAAGGAAATGTATAGGCATATCATGGTGTTGGTGAAGGAGGATGATGAGCATAATGTCATCTTAAAAGGATTCTTGGCATGTAGCAATGGGACTTGAATTCATAAACATTGGTATTTGTATGGTTTGCACATCAATTTCTCCATTTTTTTATGTGCTCAATCCATTTGCAAATTGAGAAAAATTCTTCAAGACTCACTCATGCATGCATTGACCTTCTTCTTCTAAGGACCTGCAAAAACCTAGCACTTGCTTGCAATAAAAAATGAGATGACGGAAGAAGAGAGGTGATTGGCCTCACTTCACCCAACACATATGAAAAAAAATAACAAGCAATTACTTATAAAACAAATCCAACGAAAAATGAACGAAGCAAATTCAATTTATACCTGTGGGAGAGCGATGACCATCTAGACTCACCAACAGTATTCCGATCAGAAATTATTCGTTCCTTGTCCGATTTGAGAGATTCAAAACCCAGATGAAAGTAAATTCATAGGTCTATGTCCATTAGAAACAGGTTTTTAAAATTCTATGTAATGATATTCCAAATTTGCTTAGTAACAACTTGCATGACAAGGTGCTTTTCAAATTCTGGACTAGACCAACAGTCATAGTTTTAGGCACAACTATTTCGTTTAATAATGGATTGAGTTGATTTCAATTGGAGATGAAAGTAGATTCATGTAGGTATCTCCAATAGAAACAGGTTTTCAATATATATCCAATAAGTCATCCAAAAAGTGACTGTCCCAGCTCTGTTCCTAAGCTGCCTACTTGACACCCCGTTAGTATTTTGACCATAAATTTTTCGTTTGATGAAAAATATAAAAAATTAAAATTGGTTTGGAAAATAGATTCAAAGGGATACTTAGGTTGTCAACAGGTTTTACAAATAATTCCATTTGGTCTCCCAAAATCGGACTGTCCCGACTGTGTCTCAGTAAAACTTTCAAGCCAAAATGCCCCAAAAATCCAATAAATAAAATTTGGCTCCCAAAAAGTGACCGGAATAGGTGTGAATGTTTTTAATGATATAAATTTAAATAGAAAACACACCCATACCAAAAATTTCAAGCATTGAGTACCTAGATTGACTAACACAGTGTGTTGTAGCTACAGCTGCAACTCTTAAAAAAATGATATAATGTTGAAATAAAGTTTGTGTATTTTTATGGATGTGTTATATAGAAATAAAAACGAAACACATACCATGATGATCGCATAAGTTTCAAGCTTGAAGGGTTCCATTATCATTTGGCTCATTTTCCCGTGGAGTCTTTATTCACCAATGCTTCCTTCCTCTTACCAAATTCCCGAAAAAGAGAGATTAGTAATATGGGTGGCTCTTATTGCACCATGTGTCCATGAGTTCTTGTTCAAAATAAAATGATACTATCTATGCATCCTAGATCTAAGTGAAAAATTGAATAGGATCTTACCAATTTTATTTATTTACAATGTCCTACACTACTTGGAAATAACAAATTATTCTTCTCAAGTGTAGGAGAACTTCCACTGGAGCCACTTTTGAAGAAATGACTCAAGTATTCTCATACTCCCAACAAAAAAATATAACTTTATGAATGTTAGGATATGAGAGATCAACTTCCCTTGAAATGACGGTGCCAAGAATCGGTGAAGTAAGGAATGATGCTGCAGACCAATGCCAGATTGAAACCAAACTTCAATATAGTCTTTGTTCCCTTGATTTCTCATGGTTGTTACACCATGAAGCTTCTTAGTAAACTGATCTTCCTGAATGCATAAGAGATTCAGATCTAATGATGTGAAGGATGCTTTTGGTTCCAATGTCTATTCTTCATCAAATTTGTTGATCTTGTTAACTTGTTGATGATCATAAGAAACTTCAATTCCAAGTCTTGGATTTAAAACATGTTCAGGCCTTGTATGGATTTGCTGCAACAGTGCATAGTCTTTTTGCAGCAGTGTAGGTGAGGTAGAACATGAGGGAAATGTAGGAAAATTTTGCAGTTCAGCACTGTAAGCATACTGTACTGCTTTATTATGGTTAGGGTGGAGGGTGGATTGGACAGGAAATTGTGTTGGATACCAAGGAGTTTGATGAAAAGATAGATGTGGCTGATGTAGAGGATTGGTTTATGAGGTTGATATTGAAGGACCAAGATGTGTTGTAGCATGAGGGAGAGTGGCCATGTGATCATAAGATAGGCCATTCCAACCTTGTGGATAAGGTAGGTAAGAGTTAAATTGAGGCTGCAACAGCTACCATGGTGGACGAGTATTCAATGATTGAGTATGAAAGTAAGGAAATAGAGGAATAGAGTTTTGAACCATACATGTAGGCCACGGTTTCCATGACTGTTGCAATGAGTTTGCTGCAACTCCTAGATCTCTTTGATATGTTTCTTTCATCCTTGGTAAGGAGGGGCAGCAATCCATGGAATGCTTCAAGTCACATATACCACAACTTTCAAGACTATCCAAAGGGAAATCCCTTGCTTCTCTTATTTCCTCCTGATTTTCCTTAACCTGCAAAGCATCCAATTGTGAATCAGCTTTAGAAATTTCAAATAAATTGTTGATTTCAGCTCCTATAACTCTTGTTTTTGCAGCAGATTTAAAATATTGAAAAGAAGGATTGGTATAATTCTTACCAGTCTTGAATTTTCCTCTTGAATACCTTCTACATAACTCACAAATATCATCATATTCTAACTGAAATACATCACCTGTTCCCATCATATTTAATATTTCTAAAGATTCAGATTGGATTCCTTTAAGTAGGAGTGTTTTCAAGGTCTCTTTCCCCAATTTCTTTTGTTTGGATTTTTGAAGATTGTATTGAAAGTGTTCCATGTAATCCTCCAAACTCTCTTCTTATGCTTGTGTCATTTCGAAGATATCTTCATTGACCCTGCAATAATCTTGGTACCTTTTCAAGAATACATGTTTCATGTCTTCCCAAGTTTGTATACAATTCCCACCAAGGCTCATGAACCATCGGAGGGTTGTTCCTTTTAGAGTAAGGGGAAACACATTCAAATTTTGATAATTAGAACAATAACCATATCCTCTACAAAGTACTTCAAATTGAAATAAAAATACATTAGGGTCTTCATTTTCCAAACCATGAAAATTTGGTAGAACATGTGGGGGAATGCTTTTCGTTGGTACCACTCCTCCTGAATCTCTAATGGGAAATTCGAAGGTAACAACTTCTGCATCTTTCTTACCTGCCATCTCTTCATTAGATTCTTCATGTGCTATCTTGAGGCTCCTCCTTTGAATGTTCCTGTCAACTTGTTAGTATAATGGGTAGTGCTTACAACACCACTAAGGGGAATGATAATATTTATGCTCAAAAAAATTAAAAATGAAATGAAACTAAATGCAAGGATGTTTTTATTTGATATTATCATTAGGTTGGGGAAATTTCACAACGAAGTAGGCATATTCCCTTATAATTCCACAAGTACTGGCAAATATAATTTGGTTGTGTAATTTTTTTGGCAAATCAAATCTCTAATGAAATAAAACTAATTATGTAACTTATCCTTAATGAACATGACCTAACATGGCATCAATTGAGACATAGAGGAGAAGTGGACCTAGGCATATGCATGATGTGTAAAAATCATAAAGATAGCAAGAATCACTTATTATTACGCTACTTTTACTCCAAATAGATATGAAATGTTTTAGAAAACTACCTCAATCTCAAAGCACTTTGGTAGGGTAACAATTTAGTTTCTTGTTTTCAGTATTAGTTTGATAATCAATCAAGCTCTTCATAAATGGCATGTCCTTCCTTTCCTATCCCACTAGAGAGTGTGGATACAATCAAACAACATGATTTGTGAGGGTCAACTTACTCCTCTTTATCAAACTGTTGTCTAGATTTAGTCTCTTATGCCTTACTTCTTATTTGTTTCTCCCTCAAAAAGCCCCTGGATAATTAAAGAAATTCAAATCAATAAAACCATAGCATGGGCCTTTTGGTGGTGCTTTCTAGGATTTGGGTCCAACACCAGTGGGTGTGCTATTTGTTATTTGTCTTCTAAACATATAAAAGTATATTTTAAAGGCTAACCTCGACATGGGTGCTAATAACATAGGTTAATTTTCTACCATATTACTTAAATGAAATTTCTCTTGCTTTAAAAAATTTCTCTTGCTTCAAAAACCACCTCCAAAAGTAAATTTGACTTTTGGAGGTTTTTTTTAAAGACCCCACCCAAAAGGTGTTTTTGAAGGTGGTTGTTTAAAAGCCCCCCCAAAAGTCCAATTCTCAGGACTTTTGGGGGCGGTTCTAAAACAACCCCCCCAAAAGATTTTTTTGAAGGCAGTTATTTAAACCCCCCCGAAAAGTCATGAGAATTCTCATGACTTTTGGGGGTGGTTCTAAAAAGACCCCCCCTAACGGCTTTTTTGGGGGCGGTTCTAAAACGACCCCCCCTAAAGTTTTTTTTGAAGGCGATTATTTAAACCCCCGGGGGGGTTTAAATAACAGCCTTCAAAAAAAACTTTAGGGGGGGTCGTTTTAGAACTGCCCCAAAAAAAACCGTTAGGGGGGGTCTTTTTAGAACCACCCTCATGACTTTTGGGGGCGGTTCTAAAAAGACCCCCCCTAAAGGTGTTTTTGAAGGCAGTTATTTAAACCCCCCCCCAAACGTCATGAGAATTCTAATGAATTTTGGGGGCGGTTCTAAAAAGACCCCCCCTAAAGGTGTTTTTGAAGGCGGTTATTTAAAACCCCCCTCAAAATTCATGAGAATTCTCATGACTTTTGGGGGGGGTTAGAAATAACTGCCTTCAAAAACACCTTTAGGGGGGGTCTTTTAGAACCGCCCCCAAAATTCTTGATAATTGGACTTTTGAGGGGGGGGCTTTTAAACAACCGCCATCAAAAACACCTTTTGGGGGGGATCTTTCAAAAACCACCTCCAAAAGTCCTAAGAATTTGACTTTTGGGGGCGGTTTTGAAAAAACCGCCTCCAAAGGTCAAATTTTGAATACTTTTGGAGGCAGTTTTTAAGAGCCGCCCCTAAATCCCCAAAAATACTTTTGGGGGAGGTTTTACCAAGATTGCCTCAAGTCAAAACCGCCCCTAAAGGGGTAATTTGTTGTAGTGGTGCTTTTGGCCTTCCATCAATATACATATAATATCCTTTATGTTGATTGTGTTCTTTCATTTTGTTATAATTTACACAAATTCCACATATACGCATACTTGATCAATATTGGGATAGACATATCCAATGTTTATAATCATATTTTGGACCTACATAATCCATTAATTCAACTTCACAGTTGTATGGAACTTGTACACCATCTATTGAAAAGAGCCCCAACCCATGTAAACTAGAAGGAGCAATTCGATATGTTCTCCCACCGATACAAAAAAAAATCGGTTTTTATCTCAGGAAGTGAGTTTGGTTCCCAATTCTTCACATAATGTTTGTATTTCAGTGGCACTTCCTTGTCCCTATCGGTCTCATTGTCATAATAGAATGACCCTCCTTCAATAAGAAACAAATCCATACGTTTTTTTTAATAATCTTTTGACATTGCTACATCTAGTTGTTCTTAACGCATTGCTTGATGTTTCTCCTTCTCCCCGTGCTTTAAGACAACCATCACTGTCTGAATCAATATGTGACAGATAACTATTCGATTGTCCCTATGATTAGCATCAAATAAAAACAACTAGGTTGCAATTATATGAATGAGCGTGGGTGAGTTGCAATTAATGTTATATACCTTCTCACACTCAATTGCTTTATCTAATTTACTTTCTAATCTAATTGCTATGAAATTTATCTAGTTGTATTCCACCTTATCCTAGTTGTATGCCATTTCATCCTATGAAATTTGAGGCACACCATCTTGAGTTCTTTTCTCTAAATGAGGAGTCTTAGATTCCCACTCTGTTATAGTTTGCAAAATTTAACTTGGTATACTTAATGTGCGTTAATTATATCTTTACTTTTCATGTTTTAGATCCAATTGGTAAAAAAAGTAGCAAAATGAGACATATAAGATTCATGCATAAAAGGAAGAAAAACAAAAATTATAGAAAAAACTTGGATACATAATAAGACAAGGATCGCATATTATTCATGTGCTTTCATCAATAAATGGAGAATAAAGAACTTATGCTTCCATAAAAAAAAGAAATGATTAAAATAGATTGATCAAATCCTTCTAGTCAAGGAAAATAACTTATTTGGATATGAAGTAGCTTTATTACAGTCCAAAATTTCATCATTAAAACATACACAGTAATCTTCCCCACAAGTTCACCCTAATGGCTGCCCACTCAAATCATCACTCGAATCATAATGCCAATCAAATTTGATTGAGCCATTTTTATTTTTAGGTGAGTATCCAGGCTGAAATGATGCCATGGGGCTCCTACGGTATTCTTTTCCACACACATTTCTTTCCCATGCATTCTCTTCAAGTTGTAGGTTGTAAGGAAGTAGGTGTCAAGGAGGCTAGTAAGAATTATATTGGTGTACTTGACAGATCTACCAATGATTAATGTACTCGTGCATCATACATTCAAAAGCATTCCTGCAATCATATCGTTACCTTGTTTCCATTGGCCACGGTTGATTTGAATAGTGAGAATATGCGTTGAATCAACATAAACATCATAAGGTGGGAAATATGCATAATATGACTCTAGTGGTAATTCATTCATGATGGCTCTGCAAATTTCTTCCTTTTGTTCTAATGCACAACGAGGAAAACTTCACAAATCTTGTTCGACACAGAGAAGAGAATTTTCAATCTGTAGTAATATGTATAATGAGGGCATGTTAATTATATAAAAGATACTATAAAACAAATTTATTTAATGAACTCATATTTGATATGTAAAAAACCTTTTAGTTTCAATCTACTTATTGTATTGTGGACATTTTACAAACCTTATGTGTTGTTCGAAAAAATAATAATTTTCATAAAGGTGGTCATTATATTGGTTGAGTGGTCACTATATTGGCGGAGTGCCCGAGTGGTCAAAAGTGGTAAATTCACAGTATTTGAAGAGTGTTAACACCCAAATTTTGTCCGCCTACCTTGTCATTAGCCCCATCAAACCCATACATCATTACCACATTCCATTTCCATTATTTTTACCTTGGTAAAACTAAAAAACCAAAGTCTCACATAAAAGGGCCATTTTACAAAATTAATTTGCTCAATTATCTAAAAAATGAGTAACTTATGCCCTGATTTGTTTTTTGGATGTTTCTCCTTTTTATCACTCAACAAAAATAAGAAACTTGGCATTCTATGATAGCCCAATTTGGAAAAAGGATAAAAAAGTGAAAGACACAAAATCAAAGGCAAAAGGAAAAAATTAAAAAAGCCAAAAGCCAAAAATTAAATCCAAAAATAAAATAAAAAATCAAATCCTTATCCTTATCCTAGATCTATATGTTGTTCCTATAAATGAACCATCAAGATCCATCACTCAACACCCTTTCTCCATACATTACTCAAGCCGTTACTCTACGAAAATCTCCTTGGGACCATAACTCCCTTTGTGTTCCATTCTCAACCTTCTGAAGATTGTGTACATGACATGTGGCCGAAGAACCGTGGATTGCAAGGAGACCAAAAGAACCATCCCTCAGAAATCTGCAGGGGCCTCTCCTACTGTAACTCAGAGGTGATATTAAATCCTTGTAAATGCCATTTTTTACATAATGAAAGAGCATTATTTATTCTTTAAAATATTTTTTTTTGTTTGCTTGATAAAAGGTTTTCCTGTTTGATTAGTTTAGTTGTTTAATTTATGTTTTTTTTATTTTCTTTTCCATTGAGACTCTACTAAGTTTAGCACAACCCTTAGTAGGTGCATCTTTACACATGCCGGTGTTAAAACACCAGCAACACATGCCACATTGGGTTGAACTTGATTGCCCTCAGTGGTTCTTTAGCTTGGTCATATAAGAGTACAAAGTCACCCTCAATGTATTTTCAAGGATAGACAGACCTATTATACTAATCCTTAACACGACGCTTATTAACTTCAATGGCCAAGGTGGCATCTCAATCGTGCTCATCGAGCTGCTCGAGGTGGATTAATCGTTGCTCTAAATTCGCTGTGTCAGGAGGAAGCTCAATGGCTAGCTTCAACAAACGAATATCACATTCAACTGGAAGGACCGACTACACACCATGTACCAACTGAAAAGGTGAGAAACCAGTGGAAGTATTAACCACAGTTCGATATGCCCACAAAGTAGGATATAACATAATGTACCAATTAGACTTGGTTTGTCTGACATTTTTCTATAGAATGGCCTTAAGGGACTTATTGACTGCCTCGACTTGGACATTCCCTTAGGGATAATAATATGATGAATGATCTTGTTTAAACCCAAGTTTTAATGCTAATTCCACCGTATTTTATTTTGGAAGTGATTGCCATGGTCAGTGACAATCTCGATCGGGATACCAAACCAGGCGATAATATGGTTGAACACAAAGTGAGCTGTAGTCGCACCATCGAATTTGACAGTTGGAATGGACGCATCCCACTTAGTGAAATAATATATGGCCATGATGATATGATGATTCCCCTTGGCCGAATCTTGGTTGTAGTCCATGAAATCCACCCCCCACTTGGTGAAGGGACTGACGGTGATGACTAGATGTAACGGGGTGGGAACCAAGCACATATTCCGAGAAAACACTTGGAAAGGGTGACATCTCTTAACCATGTTAACATAATACTTAAAAATAGATGGCAAAAAATAATCAACTCATAAAATATTCTATGCTATAGAAATACTGGATAAGTGACCACCACACGCCCCACTATGGAAGTCATTAAGCACAACCTCCGCTTCTTCACGAGTCAAACAATGATGCAAGATGGAATCCACCCCTCGATGATACAAAGTGTCACCTATGATAAGGTAGTTATTAGCTTGATGGAGAATACGACGTCGTTCATCCCTCGAGAGATGTGGAGGGAAATTTAAGGTCTAGAGATACATAATAGTCTCCATACCAGGGGTCCGATGATGAGATGAGAAAAATATGCTCATCCATTAATGAGTCATCATGCATTGTGTCCTCATCAAGTCTAGGGAAATCATACATCAACTCTATGAAGAACAAAGCCTTCTTGGACTTTGTGGAGAAAAAATCAAGATTAATTTTTTGTAGAATGACAATCCATTATTAAAATTCCCCCTATCATACATCATGTCAAGATAAATTGAAATGGATTTACGTAAGCCATCACAATGGTCTTCTGAAGTAAAATGTAATGACATATTCATTGAACTGCATGAATAGTCGCAAGCGCCAATTTTCCCACATCAATATACTTGAGTTCAACTTCTACAAGATTTCAACTGAGATAGTAGATAATGTGCTCCTAGAGCTCATTATCTTCTTAAACCATGACTGTGCCAACCGTCTCTTGGGACATGGTGATATAAAGCAAGAAGTCTCTACTGTAGTCTGGAGGACTCAACAAGGCGTCGATACCAAGGCTTCATTGAATGAGTTTTAGGCTCTCTCATCCCAGATAAAAGGAACATCCTTCTTCAAGAGGCACATGAAACCCTTTGTAAGGATTGAAAATTTCACTACCAAAAGACGTAGAAAATTGGCTTTCCCCTTGTAGACTCTAAAGTTGAGTGATCGTGCACTGGGGAGGAAACCGAAGTATTGCCTCAACCTTTAAGGGGTTTACTCTAATCCCCCCATCTGAGATGATGAATCCTAAAAGGCGATAGTTTGCATGCAAAAAATGCACTTATGAGGATTTAATTGGATTTTATAATGGCGACATCTTCCGAATACAATACTGAAGTGATCAAGATGATCTACTCTCTTGTGAGAGTGAGCAGCAAGATCATCGACAGAAGCCTCCACAATATGTTTAAGGTCATGAAATACAAAGGTCATTGCCCACTGAAAGGTTGCTCTGGCATTTTTAAGGTCGAAGGGCATTTTCTGGTATGCAAAGGTACCCTAAGGATTGGTAAATGCAATCTTATGTTGATCCTTGGGTTTAATGTGGATATGATTATATCCTGAAAAACCGTCCATAAAATAAAAAATATTGCTTCCCGCACACTCATCCAAAATATGATCAATAAATGGTGTGGTAAAGTTATCTTTAGGACACGCTTTATTAATATCTCTAAAATCAGTGCATACACAGATCGTTCCTTGTTTCTTGTATCCAAGAACGGGATTGGATACCCACTTGGTTAAGGGAACCAAATAGATGAAACCAGCTTTGAGTAACTTCTATACCTTTTCCTTAATAGTGGGTACCTTTCTAGGATTCACTGCTAGCAGGCGTTGTCGAACAGGTTTAGCATGAGGGTAATTTTTAATCTCATGTTCGACAATACTAGGGTCCATACATAGAATCTCTTCATAAGACCAGAAAAAAAACATCCCGAAATTATTTAAATAAATCATTGTATATTTGAACTTCTTTGGGGGATCAGTATGCACCAATGTACACGTTCTCCACTTTTCCAGGAGTTCGAGAAATATCGATCAGAATGGTAGGAGATATGTTAGCCATGTTCCCTTCAGTGTAAATGCCATGTCTAGCCAAAGGGACCACAAGGTGACTCACTTTCTCTCTTAGAGCCAACCGAAACTCGTCTTGCTCAATCCTCTCAAGCTCGGGAAGGAAATGATATTGATTGTGAAGGTCTTCCCAAGGCTTATCGGGATCATTCATGGCCTCGATAATGGATTCATACGAAGGAAAAGTATCATAAAGTAAATCATGAGAATAAGATGAGTTAACTACCCAGGCCGACAGTAAAGAAATATCCTCCTCCTCCCGTGAAGAGGAAGGATCGGGGTCTATAGTGATATGTTTTATAGCCTAATAAGCAACCTCAACTACAGAGAGTGGCATATCCATTCCGATGTGTAATTTTCCTTCGCACGAAACATACGTGGAAGGAAGAGTCCATGGATCTCTAAAATATGAAGTACGAAATGACATTGGACTCAATGACAAGAGATCATCATCAGAAATGGAGTCGATAAATGAAAATTGGCACTGAAAAGTTAAAAGTTCCCATGAGAGAGGAATACATCCTGACACCAATATTCTAAGTTTCCTACTAATAATTTTCTATTTTAGGGACTATATAGATCCTGATGATGCAGTGGAATTAGAACTAGTAAAGGATAACTGGTCAATAGTTACGATCTTACCTTCATGAGGAAATCAGATCACTTGAAAAATGGATGAAATGACTGCTTTCAAAGCGTAGATCAAATTCCGACCCTGTAAAAGATTGTAGTAAAGGGGTACATCAACCACCTAGACCTCTACCAACATAGAATTACCACCCAACTGGACCTGGAGAAATGGAATAATACCATGCTTTCTAAACAAACGTCCATCAAATGTGGTCAGCATGGTCATAGATTTAGATAAAAGAGGCGAGCCAAGGGTCTTCCAAAAAGATAACGACATCACCGACGTGGAAACACCTTCGTCAACAATAGTGTGCTTAACGATCATATTGAGACACTCCACATGGACTTGAAAAGCCACATGGTAAGGTAAGCGAGGATGCACATCAGTAGTATCAAATTTGATGACGCCAGGGACACTAGAATCGAGAGCTCCCAAAGCAGATAACATGACATTCCTCTATGAAGGACATGTCTGGAGTACCTCAAGAGTAAACATAGTGCACGGGGTTTGGCCCAGATTGTCTATGATGGAATCACTCTGGGTGGCTCGGGCATTAGGATTGTGAGTCGAGCACTTAAGAAATCCTTTCGGAATACATGGAATCAGATCGGGCTTATCGATCTATAAGGGGACTTCTAGAGGATGAGGTTCTTTCCCCATAGAGGGTTGCAAAGGATTATAATCACGAGAGTGTGTAGCAATGTTGACCTCCGACTGAATCATGTTAACACATCTGTAACCACCATCATGATTCAAAGAGTTTGAAGTTCCAACAGATCCATTTCCGGCGGTAGAAGCACCCGAAGTCATGTTTTGGTTATGAGGAAGGGGATTAGTCAGTACAACTAGGCCCTACGCAATGAGCTTCAAGGCTTCATCCACTCAAGGACACAAGTGAGTGAGGTGGTCTTGGAAGCAAAACTTACAAGGGAATTTCACCTTATGTTTATGCTTCTCATCCCCACCAACATTATTGTCATTCTTCTCATGATTTTCATTTACCTTCTTATTATTGTTGTTCCCACCCTTATGGTTATTCTTCCCCTTTTTCTTATTTCCTATGGGTTGCTAGTTACCCTTTGGATTCACCGACTACATGAAGTGTACATCTGATGATTGGGTGGGAGAGGATGAAGCTATAGCTTGTCATGCTGCAGACTAGTTAAGAGACAAATTTTGCATCTAGTTTATCACCTAGTCTACATCCTTTGCACTTGCAGAACCTACGATGCCATCAACATGAGGTACAAGATTTGGTTTGGACTCGTGGCTAGATCGCAGTGCATCTGGTACAATCTCATACAAAATCCTAGAATGAGCATATATAAAGTCTAACTACTGAGCTTTAAATATGGCCTCCTCCTCAGTCGTAACTTCGGACATCAAAACATCCTTCATGATATAAGGTAAAAGGGACTTAAGGAACCATTCCAAGAGAAAATCTCATGGAATGTTGGCTTTAATCATTCTCTTTTGTCGACACCACTCTTGAATATGATCATAAATATGGGTGGCTTTGTCTTGATGGAACGTCGAAAGGATTTTTGTGCCTATGTCATAATGGACTGGAAACTGAAAGTGGTTGAGAAAAACCAAGGCCAAATCATTAAAATTTTGGTGCATTCCCTAGGGAAAGTTGATGTACCATTTCATGGCTAGCCTTGTAAGGGTGTGTTGAAATAGCATTAAATGAACATAATCGTGATTCAGCTAATTCGACGAGCACCAAAGGTGAAAAGTAGTAATGTGATCACCAGGATACTCACCCTTCTTGCCTTCAAACTTTGGAATGTTGGAAGGAAGCTCAGTGGAGACTAGATGCCACAAGGGATCGTGGCACACCAGATCGTGCTTAAGTCTAGATAAGTTGGGTAGGTTAAAAGTGGATAAAAACAGGAGGCATGGTTGCAAATCTTGAGGCCAAGCTCCCGAGAATGACAAACCTTGTGGATACATGCTCGTAGGCATACAAATCAAGATCGTGGGTCACAATGGATTCTGGTAAATACCATGAACCTGACCAGTCGGATAGCATCCTCCTCCAAATTGATTCATGTATGGATGAGCTGGTATCTGCATAGAGGGAAACCCTTGGGAAGGAAAAGCAATGTTCCCAAAATTTCCCATAGGATTGCACACGTTGCCCCTTGACAAAGGGGGAGGCATATATCCACTCGACGGAGGACCTCTACCCGAATGGAGACCTATATTAAATGATACATTCCCACCCAATGGGACAAATGAACTAGGAGGAGGATGCGCCATAAGGAAGGTGTTCGTAGGGACTGGTGTAGTAGAGGATAAGCATACATCTGGAATATATGAAGTGGAACCACCACCTACATGCCCACTTCCACCCATAAAAAGGGTGAAACTAGTATTGGGAGCTGATGAAGGGGGAGGCCATCGCCCAACAAAAGGAGAAGAAGGAGGGATATGACCACCCCCGAACTGATATGCGGTGAAGGGAGTTGAAATTCCCCCAAACCCAACACCAAAGGTGCTACTAGACACTGGTATGGAATATGGGAAACTAGATGACAAATTGGGCATGCCAAATGTAAACAGATTAGTGGTTTCTGGAATTGATGAAGCATCACAACCCCATGATCCTAAGGATAAATTGGATACATGATCAGAATACCAAACATTCTCAAAAGGATTCGTATTTATGGGATAGGACGAACTCGTCACGTGAAAACTAGTGAACACGGGAGTCCCAGGGACACATGAGATAGAAGAAAAAGGAGTCGTGTGGACTCCTCGACCCCCTTCCGACGATGGAGTCGAAAGGATTATTGAAGTATTGGATGTAGAGCTCATAGTGAGAATTCTTTGAAGCTCATGGTGTGACAAATAAGGACCACCGACGGTCTATCTACGCCTCTTATGGAGAGGTTGCAGAGGATCACTCGGTGGTAAACTTGCTAAGCAATGAGACTGGTGGATAGCCAGAACTCGATCCATGAAGACTCCAAAGAATCGTAAAAACCGAAATCGATCCCTAGATCCAACTAACCGACAACGAGCACACTCCAGAGAATCTAGGCCAATATGCGTGCAAACAGAGAGGGTGGCTAAAGTGCCTCCCAACACTATAGAAGATATGCCTCACCCAGGAGGGGCCTAAGAGTCCCAAAGTAGATTCGGAGGTAATATAGCCAATTATAAGGGCCCTCAACTTCAATGCATAAATTAATGTGTTGTCCGACCAATATCTGGCTTAGGATACTCATAGAATAACCCCTGCAAGTACCATGTGCGGTGCCTAGGAAAGGCAACTATGGTCACCATGTATAATCGAATTCTCGGGTGAATAGTCGTACGTCATATCCATCGTATGGGAAGGGTAAAAAATACTGAAGCCCAAGAAGCACATATGTACTCCAAGAACCCCTAGATACGAATAAACCCGGGATATATCTCCAATGCTAGGAAGGTCGCAGAGGGTTATCTCCTCCACCGACTTTCATGTCACCTCATGCTTAATTCATGTGTAAGGCGGTCCTCCCGAGAACACCAATTATACAATGGGTTTCACTACTCCCTGGTCAGACACATAATGTTTAGTTTCATAGTCTTGGAAAATTTTACTCACACAATCCTATTCCAAGACTTTAAAACCTATATGTATTGGTACACCCTATAAAATAAAAAATGTTTCTAATCAATTTTAAGTTAAACGTTAATTTTAATTGGTCCTTCTTACTCAATGGGATATGGTCGTGAAACTAATGATCTTATGACTCAACGAAAATAAAGAAGTGTATATAAAAACATTGCTAAGTGATAGACTTGTTTTTCAAAAGAAATTTGTATGCCACTAAATGAAATGCGACTACAATCTCTTTCAATTTCAAATGGTGTTGACATAGTTCTGTCGACAGGGGTTCAATTCACACTGTTGTCAACAAAAACCAACCAGACACCCTTAAGCATCAGCCTAGAAAGTTTTTACCCTTTCTAGCAACACTCGCAGAGCGAGTGAGGTCTCACCCGAGATGTATAAGGGGGGTTGTAGGAACCAAGTTTCCGCAGTGGGGAGAAGACATGCATTAACTCTTACTCAGTCGCTACAGAAACTAGAGATCTGTCTTCGCATTATACTAACAATTCAAATATATATTCGACATCCGCATCAACAACATGCAATTGACATTCGCATCAACTAGCATTACAAATTAATCGACGGAGCAACAAAACCTTAAAAACATCACATCATTAAGATAACATTCATCATTCATAACATGGCGACACAAATAGAAACATAGAGTAGAGACATAATCGAACATCCCCATGCATTAACTCATCTCAAAATATGCGGTACAACCTTCGCAGGAACAGTTCCAAGCGACTTAACACAAATACATATACAGAGAGTAAAACTTGCCAAAGGTAGACAAATACATAGATGTGAGATATCACCATCTAAGATCGATTCCCTTAGGCTTACAATTGTGGTTCTATTTATAGACAACTAAGACTATTACAAAATGGTCAAAACGACCCATTCTAACCAACTGGACCAAAAATTGCGCTTTCGTCGGCTTCTTGTCCTTTGCAAATGGTCGTTTCTTCCAATGATAACCCCTTTGTTGTTGTCGGCTTCCGTACTTCATGCGCTCTAACCCCTTGCCAACAGGAACCCAACACAAACTTGTGGCTCTCCCTCGAGCCACCTCAACTGGACACCTCTGGTGCATTTACTTGGGACTTGAAATCATTGTATGCAATTCTAATATGGTCGACATCTTCCTTTGCCGATACTTTGAGTACTGTGCAATATTCTATGTGTTGTTCCGTTGGGTGCTCGCCACTCATTTGTTGCGCCTTTTCTAGATATTACTTGACCTGTGACATCCATGCCATTTCTTGCATGGTCAACCATTCTGCCTTTGTTTGTAACTCATCTAGGTGTGTTTTTCTCCTTTGTTGCCTTGCCCTCGCCTTATTCACTCGATGCTGGAGTTCCTTCAGCTCCGCGGCCTTTGACATCATCATCACGTTTTTTCATGTATTTTTTGAGGTAGCGGGGTCCATCAAAAGTATGCAGAGTGGGTACTCATTGGATTCAGAATTGAATTCCCCATCCAACGGCTGCTTGTGGTCGAAATTTGAGTGAATATACATGGAGATAAGTTGAAAATACGATTTAAAGAAGTATTTTTTTCACTTTGGCCTTTTTACCTTTTTACCTTTTTACCCACAAATGGTGATTCATCCCCCATGGTTGACATCATCACCTTGAATCCTATTGGTTGATTTTTATAGTACATTTCTTTTGTTTTGAGGCCTGTCTTTTACCTCAAAATTTATCTTATGTATTATCACATTGAATGACAGTCAACTCCAACTCCTGACCAAATAATCTTCTAATCATATTGCAAATCCATATAGCCTCACAACTCACCAAACTAGATGCCATGTACTCATATTCTTTAGAACTGAGTGCTATGGAATTATAATTCCTAATGAACCAAGAAACCACTATTGATCCCAAGATTAAGCAACACCCTGAGGTGTTTTTACTATCCACTGAACTACCTTCCTAGTCTGAATCTGTATTAATCCCACTAACTATACTCAATCATCCTTAACATAACTGTCCATACTCCACCGTACCTAGCAGATAACTGAGCACATGCTCCACTACAATCCAATGCACCCTCCTCGATCTAACATATATTGGCTTAGGGTGTTCACAACAAAGCATATATCTCACCTATCATTAACCAGATACATCAAGGAACCTACCAGCTATCTGTACATTGTAGGATCAACCAAATATTTCTCGGAATCATTAATATTATTCATATTGGATATCATAGGTGTAGACATAGGCTTGCAATCCTCCATCCCAAATCTCCTCAAGATATCAACCACATACTTTCCATGTCCTATGAAATTTTCACATGTCTGCTACCACACCTACAATCCCAAAAAATAGTGTATCAATCCAATTTCCTTCATCTCGAACTCCAAAGAAATATATCTCTTGCACTTCTCAATGATCTTCTTTGACTCGGTAAGGAATAGGCCATCCACATAAAGTACAAGAATGAGAGGATCACCACCAAAGAGTATAAAGTACAAGTTGGGATTCACCTCACTCTTGATAAATCCCATGCCCATCAAGTACCCATCAATCCTTCAGTAGCATGCTCTTGGTGCCTATTGATTCCATATAAGGCCCTCTTATTCCTACACACATGAGAATCCCTCCCATGATCCTCGAAGCCATGAGGCTACTCAATGTACACCTCCTCATCACTCACTCCATTAAGGAAGGTTGTCTTTACATCTAACTGGTGTATCCTCCACCCCATATATGAAGCAATCGATATCACAACCCTGATAGAAGATACTTGCTGACTAGAGTGAATGTATCCTCTTAGTCTACTCCCTCCTTCTGGGAGAACCCTCTCACCACAAACCTTACCTTGAACTTCTCCACACTACCATATGTAGCATGCTTGATCTTGTAAATCCACTTCGAGCTAACCACGTGATTCTCCTTCAATCGTGGAACAACATCCTACACATTATTATTTGTGATGGATTTATACTCCTCCACCATGGAATCCCTCCAAACCTACTACTTTGATGCCTTCTCAAATATAGAAGGCTCGGAACCAATAATGCCATTCATAAGCACCATATAACTAGAAAATTGCCTTGGTGTTTTTCTCTCCTTGGAAGTCTTCTTAGGAGTCTCCACGTGCTCCTGAGAATATTTTAATGTTTGATTTGGCCATCTCAACTTCCTCTTGATAGAAGTAGAAGGAACCTCATGCTCCTCATGATCTAAATATTGATTCCATGCAACTAGTGTTACAGGGCTAACCTCAACCTTCAGAGACTCTTGCTCTTAATTCTCTGTCTCTGCTGGAAGTGGGTCATGTGAATTCCTAAAGGATTGATCCTCCTCAAACTTCACATCCCTCCTCAAAATGTTCTTCACTAGTGAGGGAATGTAGATCCAATAATCCTTTGAAGTCTCATTGTATCCCACAAAAATTCCTTTCTCTATTGTAGGCTCCAACTTCATACTCTTTTATGAAGGGACATGATAATTCATCAGGCACCCAAATATACAAAGGTGCCCAATTTCTTGCTTTACTCCCATGAAAGCCTCCTCAGGAGTCTTCCTCCCCGATACCTTGTGAGGACTCATGTTTTGAATGTAGACTATTGTATTGCATGCTTCTTCCCATAGAAACATAGGAAATTCCTAATCTTTGATTAATTCCTTAGTAGCCCCGATGATGACCCTATCCTTCCTCTCTGCAACTCCATTTTGTTGTGGGTTGTATGGAACTGTCAGCTCCTTCTTAATTCCTTCATTAACACTGAAATCCCTTTAGTCATTGGAGGTATACTCTCCTCCATTGTCTGATCTCAACACCTTGATATTTATTCCTTTCTGGTTCTCCACAAGAGCTTTAAACTCTTGAAACCAACATAAGACCTCATCGTTGGTATTCATGAAGTAGATCCAAGTATTCCTGGAAAAATCATCTATGCAGGTTTCAAAGTAATTGTAACCACTCAAGGACACTACTGACATAGTACTACACACATCCCAAATCCAAACTCCCCATGGACCTTTTATCACTACTCGAAAAACTGACATACTTTCCAAGTGTGCAGCCTTTCCACACACCCTGCTGCTCTACACTAAATTCTAGAGGACTAGTCACAATCTCCCTCAACACCTTCAATGCACCATGGCTTAAATGTGTCATCCTCATGTGAAATACCTCACACAGGTCATTATTGCGATGTATCAATGCTTGTCCTGGTTGATATTGAAGTATGTATAACTTTCCCTTCCTAACTCCAATGACTCTAGTTGAGTCAGAGCTAGATCCTCTAGGATAGATAAGCACCCGTCCATCGTCAAGGTGATAACATACCCCTTATCCTCCATTGTCAAGACTGAGATAAAGTTCCTCAAAATATATAGCACCTCCTTCACCTCCAACAGATCCTTGGACTCTTTTCAGAACAAAATTGTTCCCAGTCCCACTACCTTGTACTTGGAATTATCACCAATCTCAATGTCTAAGTCCAATTCTTTCTCTATGAGACTTGCGAAGAGTTTATGTAATCATGTCATGTGATAGGAGGCACCACTGTCAATGTACCAAACACTACTGACCACTGAACTTGAAAGACATGCCACCAACGAGAATTCCTTCTCTAACCTTGTGGAAAACTCATCCACCTCTACAGATGTTGCAACTTGTGGCTTCCCTTTGTCTTTCTTCTTGTTTGGGGACTGACTATCATAGTGCCTGAATATGTGACAAGCAAAGCACTTGAATTTGCTCAAATCCTTCTTCTTCCCATCCTATGAGGTAGCACCACCACTGGATTTCTTCTTGGCCTTCCTTTTATTATTTCATGTAAGAGTAAGGTTCTTCTCATCGTCACCCTTTCAATGGCCCTCATGTTGGGATCATTTCCTTATCTCCTCCTGAATAAATTCATCCCACAATCATTCCTAGTTGGGAATATTTTCTCATGCAACGATCCCATTGACAAAGAATTCCCATGGCTTAGTGAAGCCATTCAAGACTTTCCTCACCAATTCCTGATCTATCACTTTCTCTCCAACTCCATCCAAATCATCATGTATTTGTGTGATCTTAGTGAGATAGGTGGCCACTATATCTGATTTGGAAATCTTCACAGCCCTGAGTTTTCTCTCAACACCATCTTCTTATTGTGGTTTTCACTCTGATAAAGCTTAGTTATAGCCTCCCACATCTCTTTGGCAATCTTCTTCCCAAACAAACCTGAGGGATTATATGATCCTTCACTACATTTAGGATAAAACTCCTAGCATTCATGTCCTTCTTGTTATAGTCATCCAACAAAGTAGCATCAGTAGGACATGTTACAATGGTACTAGCAAATTTCCACAATTCATTCACCTCTAAAATCAATGCCATCCTTTCCTTCTAGGGACTGAACTTGGATGCTCCATCCAACCAGTCCTCATACCTAAAACTAGTAGACATCCTTTTATCCAATCAAATTGAAACCCTCCCGATGAGAATAAATGTGTAATAGAAATGCAAAATTTATGAGTTTTAACCCACAACTGGAAATTTCAATCCCTCTGCAAAAATTTGCAAAAAATCACTTTCTGCAAAAATATGCATACCTTTACTTGTTGTACAACCTATTTGTATGACTGTACAGACTCATGTCCATATGACTGTACGGATCCGTATGGAATCCGTGTACAACTCTACGAATCTCGAAAAAAAAATTATTCCCGGAGAAATCATGCCTCCAAAAATAATATACGATTAGTTTAAAAGTTCTAAAAGAAAATGATAGATTCATCCGAACCAACCCATCAAATTTTTAGACAATTTCAATAATATATATAAAACAAAAAGATAAAATAACTCTATTAAAATGATGTAAAATCAAAATATATATATATATATATATAATAAAAAAAATAAGATAGCTAGATTAAAATGATGTCAAATCAATAAAAAAGTAAGATAACTCGATTAAGTAATAAAAATTATCAATTTATAAAGAAAATGATGTAAAATCAACCAAAAACAAAGATAAGATAGCTCAATGACATGGCTCACCTTCAACAATATTGGCTACGACTGGACTCAAATTGGCGTTGGATGTGACATCAACTTCATCAATAAAGAAACAAGGTAAAAGTTTCTCTATTTGGTATTGATCCTCGATTATGAGTATTTTAGTATTAATAGCACATGGGTAATTTTTAGTTTAGTAACTCCATTGTTTTTAAAAAAAGAAAAGAGATAGTTTATTTTATTAAAAACAAATCGTCTTGGTTTAAGGACTTGTGAGTCCTTTCAAGTACATATTTTTTTATAAGAATAAACTATCCTGGTTTAAAGGTTAAGTAGGCCTTTTATATGTATATATATAATGACTTGTGTCATTATAAAAAAAAATAGACCTCACAGCTTATATAAAAGATTACAAACAACTGTGTTTTCATAGTAAACAAAACATATTAGTTATATTCATGTGTATTTTAATTTCTGTTGTGCCCAATCTAACCACATGAGTGTTCTTTCCATCATGAAATCGACAACCTTGAAGTGATCAACCTAGACGAGGGCTAGGGTCATGTTCAATCAATGTATCATTATTCATCTCTTAGTAGTACCATATGCCATCTCCCACACGTAGCCCATGAGTAGTACCATATGCCATCTCCCACATGTAGCCCATTCATGGGAAGCTAGTCTGCTAAGACATTTCTTTCTCTAAAAATATGTTGGAAATTAACCTCTTGGAATAAACCTGTAATGCGAGTTAACTCCTCATAAATAGGTCAGGCCTTAACTGAATCTTTTTTGGTGGCCTCTTAAACCTCATCCAATCAACAACTAATTTAGAATCTCCAAAAACCTAAAGCTTCTGAACCCCATATGAGATAGTTGTGAGAAAGGATAATTTTAAAGCCATCATCTTAGCTATGTTATTGGAACTCAAACCAAGACCTATGGAAACATTTATCCAATGAGAATAAAAAATATCTATAACACCCCCTACCCCTCCCATGGCAAGTGTGCCCTATGAAATACCATCAAAGAAGGATCAACTACCAGATATATCTATTTGTTCCTCAACTATTATTCTCACTTTTGGAGGACCTTCATCCTATGGGAATTGACTTAAAATAACTAATACCTTGGATGCATAAATAGAGTCAGCTATGGATATGTCATTATAGATGGCTTTCAATTCCTGGATAACCAGGCCCCCCATATAAGGATGACAGGAAAAGCCATACAATCTTAAAAATCCCTATTGGTAATCCAATCCTGTAATGCACCTTCCAAATCTTGACATGTCCAAATGAATTGAATACCTTTAACTTGTGAAACATACTCACACAAATTAACACTATATGGACATGTGATGAACAAATGGGCTATATTTTCACTGTTATCCTTGCAAAGAGTACATATGTCCAACCCCACCCATAATTTATGAACCATTAGATCCCACACAAGAACTTTGTTGGAAAATGCCATCCATAGAAAAAGCTATATTTTAAGAGGGAATTTGAACTTCCATAGCAAAGAAGTCCACCACAGAGGATCTGGAAGGACTTCTTCCTCCTTAATGACCCTATAGCCTAAGCTAGGAGTATAGGCACCACCCACAACATTCCTTGACCATAATAATTCATCATCCCTATCCACCGATCTGACATGGCAATCATGTAAAGCCTTTACATATCCATTCCAAAACTCTTTTTATCATCTGTAAAACCATTAGGGGAGTTTTGAGGTCTAAAATGGGCCTCTTGAGGGAAATAATAAAATAAGAGTTTAAATAATAATATAAGAGCTCTTAATATTGGAGGGGAAAAAGAAAAACTATTTTTTTATCGTATTTTTGACATATCTTCTTATCGATTTACCCAAATTTCAAGTTTGGACACTCGTTGGATGCAAATTTAATTATGCATCCAATGCATATTGACATGGCATACTTTTGAGGCACCCACGGCATGAAAAACAAAAAATTCAATTAAAAAACATATTTTAACACGTTAATAACATTTATTATTATTTTTTTCATTTTTCATGATGTGCGTGCCTCAAAAGCATGTAGTGTGGGTATTCGTTGGATGCATAATTAATTTCCACATCCAACAAGGGGCCAAACTTGAAATTTGGATAAACTGATAATGATATATTTCGAAAATAAAATAAAAGAACATAGTTTTTTTTTTTTTTTCCCTCTTATTTTTTTTACAAATTTTACCCCCATGGTTGACATCATCATCTTGAATCCTATTAGTTCTTATAAAGTGAATTTTGATGCTACATTTTTTTTTATTTTGAGGCCCATTTTTTATCTCAAAACTCCCCCAATGTTAAGTCTTCAACTTTAAGCCAAAATTGTCTAATAGGGGTGAAGTTTAATTCATCACCAACCTAACCCAGCAAAGAGAAACCTTGGTCTCTAAGAGACTCCACCATAATCAAAGGTAATATGTGAGCTCTTGTGTTTCCTATCCATGGATCCTGGCCAAGCCTGATGCTTCTACCATTACCAACATTCTGTACAATCCAATAACCGGTAACATCAAAATCCAAAATAGGAGCCTTCCACATGATAGAGACATTCTTGATAGGATTTTCTCTAGTCATGAACTATTCCTCGGTAAAGAGGTGATAAATGTAGTTTTGCACCACCAATTTCACCCAAAATCCTTCACCCTTTAAGATTCTCTAAACACCCTTGGCTGATAATACATTTGCAAAATGCATAGGCTTCAAGCCCCAACCCCATAATTCCTTGGGAAGAGATACCTTATTCAATGCAACCTAATGAAAGGGATTATCATCCTCATTCCCCTTCCACAGGAAATTGTAACACAATTTTCTTATCTATTCCACAATTCCAATAGGAAAAAAATCCAAAGAGACCCAATATACAGAGATTGCTTCAAGGAAAAATTTCATTAAAATCAGACAACCTCCCTGAGAGAGCCACTTATTACACCGTAGAAGGAGTCTCTTCTCAATTTTACCTACCAACCATGACCAATCCCTTCTACGGTAATCAATATTGAGCTCTATAATGAATCCCAGATACTTAAGACCATATTGTAAATGCACCACAATGAATTCAAACTAAGAGGATATCCATTCAATAGCCTCTTGATCCATATTCAAATAAGATACTGTGGATTTTCTAAAATTGAGAGACATCCCCATAGCATAAGAAAAAAGAGAAAGGATATCTTTTAGCTTATCAATATCCCTCCTAGAGTTGTTAGAAAATATCATTATATCATCTACAAAGAGTAAGTGAGTAATACAAACAGTACCCCCTATCCTAATCCCCTTGAAGGAACCCAAAGCTTAGGTTGTATTATGACTCTACTTAATCCCTCCACCACCAAGACGAACAGGAGAGGGTCAAGGGGGAATCATTTCCTTAATCACCTACCAAGTCTTAAAAAGGAGTATTTTGATCCATTTATCAAAACAACAAATGAGACAGACTGTACACAATATAAAATCCAATTAACAAACTGGAAGGGACAACCAACCTGTAATAGCACCAACCTTAAATAAATCCAATTAGCACAATCATAATATTTGGAGAGATCGACATTAAAAATGACAACTGGAAAATGCCTCAACTTAGCTGAGTGCAAAACCTCCTAAGAAGATCCAATGAAATCATGTATTTGTCTGCCCTCCACAAAATCAAATTGTTCCTGTGAAACATACCTCGACAAGATGCCCCTAATTATTCTTGCAATAACCTTAGCAATCATTTTATAGATGCAATTTCACAAAGAAATAGGCCTATAGTCCTGTAGAGAAACAACTCTATCAGATTTTGGAATAAGAGCTATGAAAGTAAATTGAATGTTGCTAATATTCTCCCATCATTCCTAGATTCTTCAATAATAGGGAGGAGGTCTTGCTCAAAAATATCCATGAAACCAGAAAAGAACTCCATGGGCTATCCATTTGGTCTTGACATTTTTTCTTGTTGTAGAGAATGGACAAGCTCTTTCAATTCTTCTAAGGACACCTCTTCCAACAAAGCAACATTTTGTTCCTCATTCACATATGGAGGAAAGTGTGCAGTTGTTCTGATCATCTGAGCTACAGAAGCTCTATCATCCTCCTTGAAAAGATTACTAAAGTGATTCACCCTAGCTTAAGCTAAATCCCTAAAACCAGTAGTTACCTGACTACCATCCTCCTTCTCTAGATGCCATAAGGAATTTGTGTGAATAATGTTCTTAACAAAATTATGAAAAAAAGTGTATTATCATCCCTTTTATGTACCCAAATGGTCCTACTTTTTAACCTACAAATGGCTTCTTTCTCATCCAACATCTTCCTTCTTTTAAACTCAAGATTTACTACCTCCCTTTTTTTATTAGTGGCAAAGAAACCCTCTTGGAATTAAAGGAGTTCAGAAATGATTCAATTCGAACAAGATCAGATTCATGTGCCATCCTCCTCTCAATAGCCCATGAGATTGATTGGGCTTTAATCCTTTTTAGATTGTTTTGAAACTGGATCCCAACTAAAACTGGGCTATGAGCAAAAAAATGAATCCACAAGCTTTTGACCATATTTATGTAACTTTCATCCTCCAACCAAGCAAAAGTAAAGTTAAAGGGTTAGGAGGCTTCTCCCTTGCTGCCACAATCTCCAAAAATATGGGAAAGTGATCAAATGCCCCCCCCTCCCCCACTTATTGCTTGATTCTTACAATATAATTTAGGATACCCTCCTTTATCCAAAATCCGTCAATCCTTTTAGAAGTCGTGTCCTAACCAACTCTCATATTACACCAAGTGGGACTTAATTTCATAGGAGGGATATCATAAAGAGATTTATCGGTCATTCTCCTAACAAAATAATCAGATAAGGAGCCCTTGTGGGGATTGGATCCCCAAATATTAGCTTCTCCAAGAGAGAAGTTTAATCCACTCCCAAAAGTCACCCTTTCAGCATCTAAAATTTCAAATCTAAAAAGCTTTTCCCAATATGTCTCCCTCTATTGGTAGGGACCATAAATGTTGATGAAGGTGAATACCTAATCAATCTCTCTAGAAAACAAAATAGTGCCCAGACTTGAGAATACAACCCAATTATTAGTGCAAAGCATAGATCTAGATTGCTAACATGTAATAATGCCACCCGATCAGACCATAGAATCTAAACAAACAAACAACCATCCAAGGAGTAAAATATTTAGATCAACCAAGATAAAGTCCCCACATACAAGTGACTCCTAAATGAAAAACACAGAAGGATTTTGAGAAACCGCCAGTCTCTTTAAGGATAAATTTTTGGAGGGGAGCCCCAATCCTTTTCAATTAATAGAAAACACAATCATGGGGAAAATCTAACACGGGGATGAATTTCTCAAAGAGTCCCCTTGAGTATTTTTTGATGCCATACCCTAACATCCAAGGCTACCTGGACCTGGGAAGAAGCCATAATAGAACCCAAGAGATGAGGAGAGACATCATGTGAATCCTAAAGAATAACCACCCCCCGAACCGGACACCAAATTCTCCTTAAAAATCCTTTTAGGTAAAAATAAATAGCGGGAGCCCCTGGATTGGAAGAAGAAATCCAAAAACCAAGGTTCGAAACAGAACCAGAATCAAGTATCGGATCATCATTAGAGATGCTCGGGCAGAAAGAACTACCTTCCACTGCTCCAAAACAAACCATTGATTCTGGAAACCTATTATAGACAGCTTGTGAGGCACCACGTGATGGGTCCATTACTAAACCCCCATCAATCCCCATAGAGGATAGTGTAACAGGGGAACTGAGATTGCAAATAGAAGAAACATCAAATCATGTCGACGAAGCTAGAACCATTGAAGGGTGGGTCAAATATTCAATAGCAGGAAAGAAATTACCAACCTGAAATCCCTCATATGGGATAAGCATGACCTTTGAATCCTTAAAGCCGACAGAAAAACATCCATTCCCCTCCTAGTCATGAATAGAGAGCATATGATCATTCTTAGGGTACTCATCGAGAGTAGGACACTCAGATAGGGAATGGTCCACATGTAAATGTTCTCCTCGAACAAAGGAATTTCCCAAACTTGACCTGAACTCAAAACGATGAACCAAGTCAGAAACTCAACCAACCCGAAAACCAATCTTCCACACCATACCATCAGGATCAAAGGGTCGCGCAGACCCAATCCCATGAGAAAAAGAAATTAATTCCTAGGGAGACGCACAACCAAACATAGAGGAGGGGCCCCCAACGAGCTCAAAGGAACCTAGAGGACGAAGTCAAAGATCAACTGGGGGACCTTGAGAAGACATTAAACTATACATACTTAATAATTCCATAAAATTTAAGACCTCCAAACCAACATTTAAACATTTATCCAAAGAAACTAGATTTTTGAATAAACTCGTAGAACTCGTAGTGTCAGGAATAAGCTAGGGAAGATGAGATATAGACTTACCTAAGTCACATGAGGACTAAGCCACAATATATTTCCAACATGGACTGAGAAGAGAGCGGTGATCCGCACGTGGCCAGGAAGCACGAGGGGGACAATAGTTCGACTGAATGAGTCGGATCTGTTGTTGTGGAATCATAATAAGAATAAGCAAAGCAGGAATACACTACACAGACAAAACACAAGTGCACATAGACAATATGCAGGAATGCGAACTGATCTTCTCTATTACTTGATGTAATATCATCTACTGAAAATATTCTATGATAAGATGTATGTTACAATATTGTACATGCTTATATAGAGAATGTTGAGACACTTGGGTTCCTTCCCATTACATTCAGTTACAAGATAAGTTAGAACGGTGTCGAAAGTTCAACTGTTACAGTCGACAGGAAGACAGAGAGAGAGTCTGTCGTAGTTCGACAGTTGCAAATCGCAAGTCAATGCTATATGTCGACATCGCGAAACTGTTGAGGTCACTGAACTTGTCGAATTTGTTGAGTTTGTCGAAGTCGTGTTGATTTTGGAACTTGTCGAAGTTGTGTCGAATTCGATGACTTGTCGAAGCCGATGTTAGCATTCGACAACAATGCCAACTGCGATGTGGATCAAACCTCCTTCGTTAAGAAACAATGGTCCCCAATGTTTGCTCGTTTAAGTGAGGAAACTTGTCGGTCAGCTTAGTAGAAAAGTACCATTTTCCTTTTGCTTGGATCTATTCGGCTTTAGCAACCTGAAACAAGGGAATTGTGTATGTCCTTGTATGGTGTACTCGTCGTCCCACAATGGTGTCACAAGGAAGAGGCTCCTGAACATCTAGATAGATGTCGTCGGGTTCTGCTGTTGGTAAGTCGTTCTGTTCCAACAGTGGTGCATGATATGGTCGAAGTATATCCACATTGAATACTGGATGTAGACCCATGCATGCAGGAATGTCGAGTTGGAAAGCGTTCTCGCCAATATGTCGAAGAATACTGTACGGGCCGTATCACAAAGGTTTGAGCTTCTTGTATGGGCCAGTGAAACATTCCTTCTTGATATGTAACCAGACCTTATCCCCAATTTGGAATGAATGAGGAATACGATGCTTGTCATGTCGGGCCTTAGCTTTCGCGTTTGCTAGTTGAAACATTTCTTGTGCTTGCTTCTAGATGTCACAGATTTGATCTCGAAACTTCGAGGCTTTGTCAACTTCCTGCTAGCTGTAGTTGGTGTCATTTGACTGTGTCGAGGAGTTGATCAAGTCGATAGGTGCTGAGGGTTGAAATCCGTAACAGATATCAAATTGAATCTTTCTTGTAGAGTTGTGCTTAGCACAATTTTAGCTGTGTTGTATGTATGGAAGACTTTCATCCCATGTTCGTCGATGCTTGTGGTTGTGCATGAGAAGCAATTGTACTATCAAGCGATTCACAACTTCCGTCTGTCCGTCGGTCTGAGGATGGAAAGATGTCGACAATGAGAGTCATGTGTCCAGCTGTTGCCAGAGGGTCTTCCAAAATATGATGACGAATCTGCCATCTTGGTCAGAAGTAACGGATGTGGGTAAATCAAAGTTTTTCCAAACATGTGTGAAGTAGAGCTGAGCAATCTGCTGCACTGTCATGGTATTCTTGCATGGAATGAGAATGGCCATCTTGGAAAATCTGTCGAATACTACTAAGATCGCGTCATGTTGATGTTTGGTAGTAGGATATCCTATCAAATAGTCCATAGAAATGGATTCCCATGGTCGACTACGAACTGACAAAGGTGTGTACAATCCCTGTCATCGATTAGGCGGTTTAGCAATGGCACAAACCACGCATGATCGAATGTACTTGTTGACGTCGGTTTTAAGTGTAGGCCAAACAAAATACTTCTGGAGGATAGCAAGTGTCTTTGCTACTCCAAAGGGTCCTGTAGTCTTGTTGTAGTGTACGTCCCAAATGAGCTGTTGTTGATGCTCACTGGTCGGTACACAAAGTTGTCCAAGCTTGTATAGTAAGGTGTCTTTCAGGAAGTAGTTAGGGGTCGACGACTTGTCAGTCTAAATTTGTCGATAGACTGGTGAAAATTCGATGTTGTCCTGATACTATTTAGGCCAAGTGGTCGTGTCGTATCCCTGCGTACTCATCACTGTGAAAAGGAGAGTAATGGGTGGCTGACTAAGGAAATCGGCGGCGGCATTGGCCTTACCTTTTCGATACTTAATCACCAACTAAAATTGTTGTAGGTAATTAATCCACTTGAGTTGTCAAGTTGTTTGTAGTTTCGACTAGGTCCGAGCGAACTAAAGAGGCTTATGCTCAGTGAGGATGACCGTTTCCTTTCCAAAGATGTAATGCCTCCAATGCTTGAGAGCTTGCACAATGGCGTATAGTTCTTTTTCGTACATCGAATATCTTCTAACAATGTTGTTAAAAATTTTGGAATGAAAAGCGACTGGGTGACCAGACTAAGTGATCACTGCGCCCAAGGCATAGTCCGATGTGTCCATCTCAATCTCAAAGGGCTGATGCAAATCAGGAAACACAAGTACTAGTGCAGTGCAGAGCTTGTGCTTGAGCTGTTCAAAAGCTGCTTGTTGTGTCGGTGTCCATTTAAAGAAAATTTTCCCATTTCCTTTCATCAACTGATTCAAGGGCCAGGCTATGTGACTGAAGCCGAGTATGAATCATCGATAGAAATTCTCCAAACTAAGAAAATTTCTTAGTTCTTGAATGCTTTGAGGAATGGGAAAATATTTAAGGATCTGTACTTTGTCTGGATCGACATGAATTCCTTCAGAGTCAATTACATACCCCAAATATTTGATGTTGTTCATCGCAAAGGTACACTTGTCCATGTTCAAGTAGAGTCGATGTTGTTGGAGAGTGTTGAGGACTTATCGAAGCTGTCCGACATGTTCTTCCCATGATCGAATGAAAATCAATATGTCGTCAAGATAAACAATGACCCATTTGCTGATGAAAGGTTGAAGAATATTATCCATGTATTGCATGAAGGTCACAAGTGCATTGGTTAAGCCGAAAGGCATGACTAACCATTCAAACAATCCTTTCTTGGTTTTGAATCTGATGATATCCCAACTTGAGGTCGAGCTTAGTAAATAATTTTGCACCTTTCAGACAGTTGATGAGCTCGTCTATCCACAGCAGAGGGTATCGATTCTGTACCGAAATTTTGTTGAGTGCCCTGTAGTCAATGCACATGCACCAAGTCCCTTCTTTCTTTAGAACGAGGACAACTGGACTTCCACAAGGAGAGGAGTTGGGATGAATATGACCTTTGTCGACCAGATCTTGGTTTTGTCTGTGAATCTCTTCATTTTTGAGAATGGATATTATGTAAACATATGAGTTAGGCAAAGAAGAACTAGGAGCAAGTTCAATGGATTGTTTTACCTGGAAATGTCGAGGTACTCCATCCGAATCTTGGAATAAAATTTGATACTCATCGAGCACTTTGTCGATCAACTTCTTCTATCGGGAGCTACACTGGCCGGTGAGTCGACTCGTCGCTACAGTCTTCCTAGAATGTTGCGGTTTGATCATGATTGATGAGCTTCTTTGTCTATTTAGCAGATATCATTGAGAGCGTTCCTGTAGGTCATCACTCTGGTATGTCATACCATCGATTCTGAACTCTGAAAATCACATTCTTCGGTCGTGACTGGTAACTTCCATGGTGATCCCATAGGTAATGATTCCCAAATAGGACGTCGGCTACAGAGAGTGGTGCCACGCCACAAATTACTTCATCTTCAAAAGGAATTATGAAGTAGGCAAGCTTGAATTGTCGGGTGATCCGTAGTTCTTGTCCGTCATTCATCCAACCGATGTTGTAAGGCTGAGGATGCGAAGTGGTAACAAGACCTAGTTTCTTCACGAGATCTTCAGAAACAAAGTTCTGCTGGCTTCCGCTGTCTACAATCAAATGTAATGGATTGTTTTGAACCCATATCCGTCAATGGAACAGGTGCTCTCGTTCCTCCTCATCGACGATAGTCGAGGCTGTTGGAGTGGTCGATGTCGATGTCAAAAGGGTCATTGCATTTGGATCAGATTCTTCCATCGTCTTGTCGAACGCGTCGGATGTCGATACTTTTTCCAGAAATGTCTTTCGAGCTTTGCATTTAGACGTATCATGCCAAGATGAGTGGTGGTAATCACACCATTTCCCGTTAGGGGGTTGTTTGCTGCGTTCCCTTTTGTGAAAAGGATTTTTTCCATGATCTGTATTTGGCGGGGTTAGCCGAGAAGATTTCAACTTGTCGAAGTTAGCTGGTGTCTTCTTGTCGAGTGGTTGTCCTGATGTCGGCTTTGTTGCGAAGCGTGATTTTCCTTTCTTCTTGGTTTCAAGTTTGTTGGCATGGTGGAATGCATTCACGAGTGCATTGACAGTTAGAAACTCCATCTCTTGCTAAATGACCTGGGACAATCCGCTGATGTACTTTAGAACAAGCAATTTATCTTCTTCTTGGACGCCAAGTGTAGCCATGAGTCGATAGAACTCGTCAATGTAACTCTGTAATAAATGGTCTTTCCATTGCCTTAGCTGTTGCCACTTCTTATACTTCTACTCAAGGTACTTGGGTGAGTAAAAATCCTTCTGGATGTATTCAAAAAATTTCTCCCATGTGTCGATGGGGTCTCCGCTTTTCTCCATCTTTGTCGAGAGGTTCTCGCACTAGTAGTGCACAGATGTTGACATCTTTAAGGCTACAATGGTGATCTTGTTAGCTTCCGAGAGTTGATTCACAAAGTAATAGGATTCCAATCGTTGTACCCAATTGTCGACGGATTCTGCGTCAATATTTCCTTCTAGATTCGGTATATCCAGATTCATTTGCACTTTGAAGGGGTTGATTCTGTCAAAGCTAGTTCTCGTCGAAAATCCTTCGGATGTTGAAGAAATTTGCATGAGAATTTCATTGAACTAGGCAAACATTTTAGTCCATTGTTGAGCCAATGCTTGCTCAATAAGTTGTGCTATCTCGTCAACTTCATGTCCATCATTTGTTTCTCCTACCATTTCTGGAGGTAGTGTCTGCTTGGATTGTTGAGATTGTGAGCGTGTTTGAACCAACATAAGTCAGGTAACTTCGAAGGAAGTGTCTACGCAAAAATTAAGCACGAACAAAGCTGAATGCTCTGATACAAATGATCCACATGTGGACAGGAAGCACAAGACGGACAACAGTTTGACTAAATGAGTCAGCTCTATTATGGAAGAAGAATAATAAATTAGGAATACACTACACAGACAAAACACAAGTGCACACAGAAAATATGCGGGAATACGAACTGATCTTCTCTATTACTGGATGTAATATCATCTACTGAAAATCTTCTATGATAAGATGTATGTTACAATACTGTACATGCTTATATAGAGAATGTTGAGACACTTGGGTGCCTTCTCGTTACGTTCAGTTAGAAGAGAAGTTAGAACGGTTTCAGAAGTTCAACCGTTACAGTCGAATGGAAGACAGAGAGACAGTCTGTCGTGGTTCGACAGTTGCAAATCGCAAGTCAACACTACATGTCGACATCACGAAATTGTTGAGGTCGTTGAACTTGTCGAAGTTGTTGAGTTTATCAAAGTCATGTAGCGTTCAAAACTTGTCAAAGTTGTGTCGAAGTCGATGAATTTTTGCAGTCGATGTTACCATTCGACAACAATGCCAACTACGATCTAGATCAAGCGGTCCATCACAACACCAGGAGAGGTGTGCTCTGCTAGTGGACAAATCGAGCTAAAACCTTTAGGCAGGATAAAACATCCATTGGTGACTTGGGAAATTCATCCCCATCGAAAGAACCATTGACAGACATGAGGACCTCCTTTGATACAGTGGATACTACACCCACTTCCAATGGACTATTTTTTTCCATAAAATCCTTTGAAGGAGCACTCACCAACTTTGTCTCATGGGATAAGGATAAAGAGCACCCATCCGAGGTCTTCTTCCTCCAAACCTTCCGAGAAAAAGCCTGAGATCATTCGATCACCAGATAACCATGAATAAATCTATCACAACATTAAGACTAAATCCCTACACTCAAATATTTCACCAATATGAAACCCATCAATTTCAAACAAATCTATTACAACATTAAAACTAAATCCCTACACTCAAATCTTTCACCATTGTGAAAGCTAAAAACAATAGAAAAAAGAAAAAATGAAATGAATTTTACCTTCATTCCCTTACTTCACATTACTACTTTACTTATATAAGAGGAAAAATATTTTAACATCTCTTCACCTCATAGCTCCATTGCTATGATAGGAAGTAACTACCGGATGACAAAACCTATCCCCATAATGTTGTGTCCAATCAAAACAAGGATGACCCTCATTTGTTAATCTCAATAAGTATTAGTAGCATCAAACTTTTCGTGAATAATCATTTTCAATTGTTGCTAGAAAAAATTCGAATATAGACATCGTATCTAGTATGGAAGAAGGTATGACCAATCTGCCTATTGATATAAGAAATATCATAAAAACCTGAGTATAGTAACATAAAAAAAAATGAAACTCATCATATAGAAATATTTTGAAGTTGATAAAGCTAATGCCTGTTAATGGAGAAATCCGTTGGTGCATACACCAACCGATATCCCTAGTCTGAATGGTTCAGATCTAGAACAAAGCAAAACAAGAATGAAAACCCTTTCCTAGATCTATCAAATTACTTGAATGCAAAGACTCCATCCCATACCTTATTTATGAAGGTTTTCCTCGTAGCTTGAATCTTTTGCAATTATGCTCGTTGATGAAGAGATTACCTGCAAAATATTCAAAAGGACAAAGACAAGAGACTACAAGATAACATGATACATCTAAGAAATTGACCAAGGAAAACTATTCTAAATAAAATTACACATCATTTATGGGAAAGGAAGACATTGATGTATTAATTAAAATAGAGGAAATAATTACAACCAATGAAACCTTGGTGTTGAAGATCCTTTCCAATGGAACCTTGCCTCAATTTACCAATCATGGAAGAATGGATTCCTGTCTCAATTTCTGCATCATTTGGCTGCCCTTATTTAAACCCCCAAATCCCATGAAGAGGAGCTTCATTTATAGGCCAAAAGAGATGAGGAAGAGAGGAGAGGATTAAGGGAGAAAGATGAGATGGGATACTACTAAGTTGGGAGGCAAGTAAGATCCACCCTATATGGAAGCGATAGGCCTCAATGAGGATCTTCTTCGATAGACTTCTCAAAACTTCTATTTTTTTCCTCCGTACAGGCATCGACGCACCCTAGACACTAGAAACATGCACCAGTGATGTGATCTGTAGTGGAGCAACATGTGTCTATAATGAAAGACTCACTTTGCTGCAAGGAAAGGGGCATCGGCCTCTCTAAACAGGGTTTTAACAGGGAAAAAACCTCATAACTCATATTCCAAGGAGTTTTGGCCAAGTACCTCAGGAATTTAGGCAAGGAGAAAGTATACATGGTTCGTAATCATGATGAGAACAAAAATTTCGTGTAACAACGCCATAGTGGCGATTAAGTTTAATTATGATATGAAAATAAACATCATGGTTGTTATAAGATGCTTAGAAAGAGTCATTTTATCAAGTTTAAAAAAGATAATTAAAGAATGGGATTACTGAGCTCATATAAACGTCAATGGCCATCCCACGGCCTATGATTTTTGAAATGATGAGGTAGAACTTGAAGCTTTAATTTAGAATGATTTAACCAAATCTATAAAAAAAATTGTACTTAATGGTACCTAATACAAATGGCATGTAGTGAATATAGTCACAAACGAAATTTTACAATATGGACTCTAAACTAAACTCTTATATATATATGATGTGTCTACATCGATGTTATTCACTTTTTTCACAATGAACAATGTTACTTTGTTTGTATTCATCTTCTTAATTATGTAAATTTCTTAATGTTTTGTTTTTTATTAAAATATATATTTCATCTAAAACACATACATATACATGATTATGATCATCTACTTTTTTAAGTTAAATTATTTAAGATGGATGTACTCATTGTAGTTTTTTATAATTTCATAATTTCACAAATAAATTTAACACCTATCTTAATTAGAAAGTATTAATCTCAAATATTCAATAAATATGAGGCATATTGAATTTAATTTAATTACTCCGTAGGTGTTTCACCAACGAGAAGCATAACCATCCCGTTGGATAGATTCCTCACTCATAGAGCGAATGGAATGTTGCCACGTGGATGGTGCTTTTGTAAGCATCCAGGCAACTGGCTGATCCCACCAATTTTCACTTGTTGTGGACAAACATGCCGGAAATGGATCCTCCAACATACATGAATATGTGTTGAACTTCTTGTAAGATAAATGAAGGGCTCTTACGACCAGTCAGTCTTGTCCAACCCTCCTCTCGTCGCCCAATTATCTGCATTGCATATGCTGGAAAGTAAGTACATTGGTTGATTCTTGGGATACACATTGTCTGTTACAGCCGTGTGCCTGTACACTCTCAGCGGGACCAAATCCACAAAAAACCTGCATCATTAAAAGTACAGTCATATTTCAGCTTTACATTTATACAGATGGTAGATTTCAGCTTTACATTTATACATATGGTAGATTTCAGCTTTGATTTCTACATACATAATCTGATGGTTGTTCCAGAGAAAGGAATATGTATGGAAGTCCTCCGTGGGATCGAAGCAGAGCTCATTTCTTTGTTCTATGGATCCAATTCCATTCATGTATATATTTGTTTGCAGAACATAGGGCTTCCAACTCCTGTTCCCCAAGAATTCGAAATCCAACTAGTCTCTTGTCGCAAAATCTTTGGAGGCCATCTGTAATCAATTATCCCAAACTCATAATGGGAGGGAGGGATAGGGAAGAGCCTTTCTAGATCTAAGATGCAAAAAACAACTGTATAAACCTAGATTGTTTTTTTTCCATAAAATCCCAAAGGTTTCCCTACCAGAATTCAAAAACAAAATAGAATCTCACATAATAAGTAGTAACAACTCCTATAGAGTCTCCTGCAATGAGCTTGAGCTTCATATTGAACCATCCAAGTTTGTAACTGTGTTTCATTTGAAAACCAGAACCTACATGCAATGCCAGCAATACCATCTTCATGTCATTCAAATATCCATTTACAAACTGCCATGTTTTTTTGAATTACAGGCATTGTACTGCATGAATACTAAAAAAAATCTGAAAACAAAAGCAACCTATAGAATCATATATTATACCTGTGTTATTATCAAGCAACAATTCCCATATTTGGCCATCATTGGTTGTCTTGTCATTGGCCTTCACTGGCCCAGGATCTTGAATTGTTCCAGACGCTATCTCTCTACTCACATAGATTAAAGACATCCAAATTCTTGTTTTGCATATTAATAACTAACTCGGTACATCAATATATACATATTCACTCAGCTCAACATTCATAAACCATTGAACTAAAATTAGTCAAATAGTTCACAGAGTCTTTACCCGTCCTTAATTGAAGATTTACCAATATGGAACACTAAAATCTAAAATTCATTTAGCTGAATCACTTTGTGGGATTGTTGCAGTCCAAGCTTTTAACCAGGAATCATGATTCATAGACACAAATCTATCTCTAATTGATGACTATTCAAGGACATGGTTTCATAATATATCTGCCATTGAGGGGCTTCACTTCAGATTAAGCTTTTGATATTTTATTGTTTTATGTATATGCTATAATAGAGCATAGTTCTGCAACGAATCCCTAGAATAGAGCATTAACATAATTTTGCACCGGAGCGGTGGAAGCAATTTGGGACATGTTTCCAAATGTAGGCAGAAAGATAGCAGACCTTGTGGGCAAAGACAAAAACCGGTAGGCGATCACGTCCGGGTGGTCAATACGAGAATGGCTAGATGTAACACATGCATAGTCGTCACTAGATTTGAGTGGTTATAGTGTGTGGTCATGATGGCGGGTGATAGGCTAAAATCTTCGTACGGAACTTAGCTTATAAACTACAATCCACATGTCTTTGTAGCTACAGGATCTAGGAGACCGGGTCATGCAGGATGTCGTTTTTCATTATAAACTACAATCCACATGTCTTGGCAGCTACAGGCTCCAGGAGACCGAGTTATGCAAGCTGTCGTTTGTCATTATAAACTACAATCCACATGTCTTGGCAGCTACAGGCTCCAGGAGACCGGGTCATGCAGGCTGTCATTTGTCCGATAATGGACACTCCACGCATGTAAAATAAAAAATCTACCAGGATATAAAATAATATTTAACATTATTAAGAATTTCATAGTATTTTATTGCATTTCCCAAGACTAGATAGGATGCGCATTAAAAAAACTTAACTAGTGCAGTGCATTATATAAAATTCAAAATATAATGTGTATAGTAAATACTAAAATTTATATGTAAAATTTTATCCATGTAACACCATTAAAAATAATGCTTTTAGGTATTTTCCAGTTTACAATATTTATATTTTGCATTTTGCAATGTGAAAATACCACAAAAACCAGTGTCTCAATTATCCACGGTTGGATGTAATAATAAATGAAATGATTAGCATATTCGCTAAGAGCAGCGAGCTATTTGTTGCGAATCGTTGTAAAAAGACAAGCCAGAAATAATTCCAATAAGAAGAAGGATAAATAGCAGAAGGAAAGACTCTGGCTGGGTGTCCATCTAGGGTGTGTTGTGTTGTGTGTGTCGCGTTCTTTCGTTGTTCGTTTTGGGTCTTTCCATGCTGTGATGAGAGCTCCTATTCAATTTAGTATTTTACTTTTAAATTATGACTCCTTCCTCGTGGCTTTATACCTCATTAAGTTTCGTGAAGTACAAAAAAGGGCTTTGTGCATTTTGTCATGACATGAAAAATGTTTTTCGGTTATTATTTCATATTTTTGTTTTGTGTGAGTATTTATATCGATCACAATGTCAAAAACAGCTCTCATATATCATAAAGATGGATCTAATTTTGAAAGATACATTAACATATCGATTTTCTAAAAACCGGAATTATTAAAACATAAATTTTGGATAAAACAGAAAATTGCCCCTGCAAGTCTTCACACACTCAATTTGGTTTGGAATGGAAGGGATGTTCATGTTAAAATTTAATATGCTAAGACAGAAAATAGCAGCATTACATTCCATTTCACAATAATAGCATATATAGGATCACTGAAGAAACAACAAGCACAGCATAAACACAAGAGACAGAGATTTATCCTGGGAAACCCTCATGGGATAGAAAACCCAGCAAAGCTTCCTCAATATAGATGACCAGCAATATACAAAGATGAAACCCTGAGACATGATCTCCTCCTCCACAATAGCAGACCTCTCCTCCACAAGTGCGCTATCCTCAAGTGAGTGAGTGTATCAAATGAGGAACACACCTCCTCTATTTATACACTACTCTGATATGTATTTTACACAAGTACATGTAGGCTCGTATTTAACCATTAGGTTAAATACCCCATTATAACTGACTGGGCCGACCCCCACATGGTGGGTCTAATAACCCTAGTTACCACACCCAACTCGGAGGAATAAACATCTCCGGATTTATAGTATAATCACATCGGAGGTATGGAACATCTCCGGAATAAATAATATACAAATATAATATTCTTTGAAGTTACAATATTTCAACACTCCCCCTTAACGAGAAGGATATTATAACAGTATCTGCACGAGCAAGGAGTCATCAACATCATACAAGATACATCTATAAATCATTGGAAGCTTTCTCAACATCATCAGTAACTCAAGCAGTTACTGGAACATCTTCAATACTGGAACATCAACATCTTCAGTACTGAGTCTTTATCTTCTGCAGCACTCGAACAGCTACAACAACATCAACATCTGGATCCTCATGATCATCAGTATCATCATCTCACGATCATTAGCATCGTCATCACACGATCATCAGCATCGTCATCACACGATCATCAGCATCGTCATCTCACGATCATCAGCATCGTCATCACACGATCATCAGCATCGTCATCTCACAATCATCAGCATCGTCATCACACGATCATCAGCATCGTCATCACACGATCATCAGTATCATCATCACACGATCGTCAGCATCGTCATCAACACAGGTATCCATAACAATACAAGTATCCACATCATTAGTACAAGTATTCATGCCAATACAAGTATACATATCATCAATACAAGTATCCATATTGATACAAGTAATCATGTCATCAATACATGTATCCTACCGATACAAGTAACCACATCATCAATACAAGTATCCATACCGATACAAGTAACCACGTCATCAATACTAGTATCCTACCGATACAAGTAACCACATCATCAATACAAGTATCCTACCGATACAAGTAACCACATCATTAATACAAGTATCCTACCGATACAAGTAACCACAAAAAAAAATCACTTTCTCGGAGACCATTCGTCTACGGATCAATTCAGGGACCAAAGTCCGGGGATGATACAATCCCCACTTCTCGGAGACCACACGTCTACGGATCAATTCAGGGACCGAAGTCCGGGGATGATACAATCCCCACTTCTCGGAGACCACACGTCTACGGATCAATTCAGGGACCGAAGTCCGGGGATGATACAATCCCCACTTCTCGGAGACCACATGTCTACGGATCAATTCAGGGACCGAAGTCCGGGGATGATACAATCCCCACTTCTCGGAGACCACACATCTACGGATCAATTCAGGGACCGAAGTCCGGGGATGATACAATCCCCACTTCTCGGAGACCATACGTCTACGGATCAATTCAGGGACCGAAGTCCGGGGATGATATAATCCCCACTTCTCGGAGACCATACGTCTACGGCTCTCTTTAGGACTGAAAGTCCTGGGATGATCCAATCCCCTCAACTGTCCACTAAGGACTTCATTCTCGGAGACCTCACGTCTACGGCTCTCTTTAGGACTGAAAGTCCAGGGATGATCCAATCCCCTCAACTGTCCACTAAGGACTTCATTCTCGGAGACCTTACGTCTATGGCTCTCTTTAGGACTGAAAGTCCAGGGATGATCCAATCCCCTCAACTGTCCACTAAGGACTTCATTCTCGGAGACCTCACGTCTACGGCTCTCTTTAGGACTGAAAGTCCAAGGATGATCCAATCCCCTCAACAGTCCACTAAGGACTTCATTCTCGGAGACCTTATGTCTACGGCTCTCTTTAGGACTGAAAGTCCAGGGATGATCCAATCCCCTCAACTATCCACTAAGGACTTCATTCTCGGAGACCTCACGTCTACGACTCTCTTTAGGACTGAAAGTCCAGGGATGATCCAATCCCCTCAACAGTCCACTAAGGACTTCATTCTCAGAGACCTCACGTCTATGGCTCAATTCAGGGACCAAGGTCCAGGGATGATACAATCCCTATCTGTCCACTAAGGACTTCATTTTCGGAGACCATACGTCTACGGATCAATTCAGGAACTGAAGTCCAGGGATGATACAATCCCTCTTCTTTCTTGGAGACACCTGTCTACGGCTCACTTTAGAACAAGTGTTCAAGGATGATACAATCCTCACATGTATTCTCATCAATACAAGTACAAGTATCCTCAACCATACAAGTACATTAATCAATACATGTATCATCAAAAGTATGTATTCTTACCAATACATCTTATCATCAAAAGCATGTATTCTCACCAATACATCTATCATCAAAAGCATGTATTCTTACTAATACATATAACATCAAAAGCATGTATAAGTAAAACTAAGTATTCTAAGTATACGAGTCCTAAATCTAAATATTTCTAAGTATCTAGGTGTAGAGAACAGGTTACCTCATCATCGACCTTGTTGTTCGATGAGACAATCTTCATCATCAGTGACTATACTACTCCCCCTTTCGAGGAGGGTCCTTTTGAGCTACACCAAGCTTGTCTCGAAAGTATTCAAATTTCACTCGAGACAGAGGCTTGGTTAGTATGTTGGTAACTTCTTCACTTGAGGTAGAGGTTTGGTTAGTACATCGGTAACCTGTTACAAATTCAAACTTTATAGTTCCTTTCTGTGTCATATCTTGTTAGATCCCTATGATCTTTGACTTATCATGGAACACTGGATTCTATGTCATCTTGATACAACTCTATTTGTCACATAGGATCACAGTTGGTTCTATCTCTAAGTCAAGCAATCCTGAAGCCAAACTTCTTCACAACTAGCAGAGCAAGCAGCCATATATTCTGCTTGTGCTGAGAGCCACACTAGACTGCTTCCAGTTAGACCACGAGATCATGGCTAATCCCAGACAATAACATCCTCTCGATGTGTTCTTCCTGTCTGATACACTTCCTGCCCAATCAGAATCTGAATAACCATCTGAAGTCATGATCTTCAAGATAGCATAGATCAAATTCTATCGTGTCCTTTATGTGCCTCATCACATGCTTTGCAACTATCAGGTGAACACATCTAGTTTCCACTAGATACTGACTCAAGGTGTTCACAAAAAAGCATATATCTAATCTAGTATATGTTAGATACATCAATGACCCAATAATTTGACTGTACAGAGTTATATCCACTAACTCTGATGAGTTATCCCCTAACATCTTCAAGTTGGAATCCATTAGAGTGGCCATTCCAACACCTCAAGTCATATTTCTCATCATACTTTCCCTGGTTGAGAAATATTTCTTCTGAGCCTTGCCATACTTCCAGACCTAGGAAGTAAAGCATCAATTTGAGATCTTTCATTTTCATTTCTGCATTGAATGATCTTCTGCATATCTATCTGTGCCATCTCTCGTTAGATGGGTCTACTGATATGAACCTCAATATCATTCGAACTCTGTGGTGAGTTCCTTCTTGCATCCATGTCATATGTGTATAGAAATCATATTCAACCTTGTAGCAAAGGTTGAGATCCACATCACCCATGGTGATCATTAAGCTTATCAATTTATTATCGATCCTAGGTACCTATACAGAACCTGATTCACACTTCTTCTTTAATTACACCATACTTGGAGCAAACATCTTGTCATGATTCTCTTCCCCTTTCTAAGAGAATCTTCTAGCCATGAGCCTTCTATATTTTGTTTGATTTGTAAATCTTCTTGTTTGAACATCCACCACTTGTACGGTGTCCATCATTCTTCATGACCTTTCCTACAAATCAAAATTAAGTACATGATTAGTAATACTTCATAATCATCAAATCATATTGACATGATAACCTATTATGCATACAGATATCATTTACATAGTGATGCAACTATTTTGACCAATACTTTGGCACAACACTTTCCCATATCCTGTATGCATACAGTGGCTATCTAGATGCCTTCCATCTCTACCAGAACATACTATCGAGAGTGTGCACAACTCTTAGCATGTCAACAAAGAGGTTTCATTCTAGACAAGCAACAATGGAATGTTTGTCCAACTTACCAATCATATGCATATTAGTAGTATATTGTTCAATGTTCTATGAATATTTACACTCAGCATGATATATTATAGGAATACAAATATGCATACAATCTATTACAAGCAATATCATTTACTATTTCAAATAACAACTCAAATACTTATCTTTTATGTTTGTGTGGTTGCCTCCCGCTTGATCTTCTGTATGTCTTTTGAACTTCTATTCATTCTGTACCACTGTGCATGCTCAAATGTGCACTAGTGTCATCATCATGATCTCATACACAAACATACATTCATTAGTTTAATCTCAATGTTATCAAAACATTATAGTTCTAAATAATCTTGAAAATGTATAATCATGATTATAGATAATATTCAAGGTTTCAGGGAAGTCTTCCTTTACTTATGCATATTCTTGTTTGATCTAGTTAGTTAAATAATCAACCAAGATAAGAGACATGATATGCATAAACCCTTGATTACTAACTTTATGAATAAGCATAACCAATCATACCAAGTATACTTATATAAGGGATCCTAATCACAAGGTAAGATTCTAACATGACATAGGAAAACATACCTGGATTAGTATACCTGCTTAGTTATGTGCAACATACCTAAACAATCTCTTCATTGATTTAGAGATCCTGAGCTAGAACCTGCATGTCTCATAGGTTAAGCATAATATAACAAGTTCATACATACCTCGTAAGTAGAACAAAGATTATGGATGAGTCTTTGTATTCATGTGGTCATGGTCATGGAACTTGATTTGTCTTTTGTGATGTACCTGTATCTTGTTAGCAGACAACATCAACCTCACACAACACCATAATGCATTAGTACAATCATATAGCCCTAATCAATGAATGTCTTTGATCATTCACATGCATTCATACTGTTACTAGGGTGATAAGACAATTCTAACATTAATCAAGATTGTACTAATAAATAACATGAAGACAAAACACATTATGAACTTAATCAAGAATCAGATTTCAAGACATACCTGAACCTCCTTAAGTCATACATGTCGAGACTTCTTGTAGTCTTCTTATGTAAGGCCTTAGCCTCAACTCCCCCTGAAACTTGATCTGGAGCTTGATTAGGGTTTTCTAGAGAAACCCTAAAAATTCAATCTTTGACTTTCACACTTCTGGATGGATGAAAGAATATGTCTTGCTGAGCTGATCAAACTAGCATACTTCAATTTTGGAATTTCCAAAATTTGACCCCTCAAAATTGCCTTTGAAACTTCTGGATCTTCTGGACAGGATCCCGAACTAGGGTTTGATGAAGCCCACCCTTCTGCCCAAACAAAAGGTTCGATCCAATGCTCTAAACTCTTATTTTTCTTAGGAGTTTCCAGCCGTGGTTACAGACTTCAAAAATTCCAACTTTTGCTGAAGCCCTAATTTTCCATCTTTCTGATCAAAATCCCGAACTGGGGTTTGATCAAGCCCGGTCTTCCACCCAACCAAAAAATTCGATCTTGGTCTCTAAATTTTGATTTTCCTGAGTAGCATTCAGCCGTGGACTCAGATTCCAAAAATTCTAACTTTCTCCGAAACCCTAAATTCCGGAAGCCATGAATAAAGGTGCTCGAAAAATAATTCTGTTTTGACAGAAATATGCACCTGATTGTTTCTGCTATAAATCTGAAATTTTTGCTCCACAGGGTCTGAAACCCCTTTTCTGCAGTAGCCTGACCTGTCATCTTTCCATCCTGACAGGTATGACCTCAATTGGATTTTCTGAGAGAGAGTTATGCCAAGTGTCGCAACGTGACCTGTTTATGGGATAAAACAGTAGAGTGAACTTGTACGGCGTGCCACGTGTCACTGTTTGAACTTCGGCCTCTGAAAACTTTTCCTATGATATCTCGCCCTGTTTTCTTTCCATATTGATAGGTCTGACCTCAATTGGACTCTCTGAGAGAGAGTTATGCCAAGTGTCGCAACGTGACCTGTTTATGGGATAAAACAGGAGAGCGAACTTGTACGGCGTTCCACGTGTCACTGGTTCATCTTCGGCCTCTGAAAACGTTTCCTGAGATAGTAAAGTCTGTGTACTACCTGTCACTTTTTACGAAATTTCATTTGGAGCTTCATAGCCCAAGTTATGACCTTTTTTCCAAGGTTACATGATTTTGACTGAGATCTGGAAGAGGCAGAAACCCTAACTTGTACTGATCATAACTCATAAAGTACAACGAATCTGAGGGTTCCCTTTGGACACAAGGTACCTGGGGATGTTATCTTCGACCTGTAAACTTTTCAGACCCTGAACCTTTGCAGAAATGGATTTATAGCGAAAGTTCCACGAAGACTGGTTTTTTCTATGTAAAACCCTAACCTTCAAATTATCGTAAGTAAAGCAAGTGTCGTAAGTGCCATACCTTGTCTTCCTTCAGGTTAGCTCTGATACCATGTTAAAATTTAATATGCTAAGACAGAAAATAGCAGCATTACATTCCATTTCACAATAATAGCATATATAGGATCACTGAAGAAACAACAAGCACAGCATAAACACAAGAGACAGAGATTTATCCTGGGAAACCCTCATGGGGTAGAAAACCCAGCAAAGCTTCCTCAATATAGATGACCAGCAATATACAAAGATGAAACCCTGAGACATGATCTCCTCCTCCACAATAGCAGACCTCTCCTCCACAAGTGCGCTATCCTCAAGTGAGTGAGTGTATCAAATGAGGAACACACCTCCTCTATTTATACACTACTCTGATATGTATTTTACACAAGTACATGTAGGCTCATATTTAACCATTAGGTTAAATACCCCATTATAACTGACTGGGCCGACCCCCACATGGTGGGTCTAATAACCCTAGTTACCACACCCAACTCGGAGGAATAAACATCTCCGGATTTAGAGTATAATCACATCGGAGGTATGGAACATCTCCGGAATAAATAATATACAAATATAATATTCTTTGAAGTTACAATATTTCAACAGTTCAGAACATTTTTTGTTTGCTTGGAGTGACAACAATGTTGAAAGAGTTTGGAATTGTAGAATAAAATGTTGAAAACTGCTATGCCCTCTATTTTTCATTCATATTCAAATTCATTTTTGTCCATCAAGGATCAATATCAATGTCGACTAGGACTAAAGCTCTTAAAACAGGGAACACGCCATATTCATGGGCTTTGTTATGCTGCTTCCAATCAGATTAATCATAATCCCAACAGGGTTAAGACTTAGAGGGATTCGACATTAAATCATCACAAGTGTTCAACATCCAAGAAAAAGCAAGTGCAAACTGAGAAGGGAAGGGGGAATCCCATGCAGGCAGAGCACTAAGAAGATAATAGTAGTCATGATCTTCATATTCCATTGCCATCCCTCCTGTTGGTTTTGTGGTCGATGACTCGGGAAGGGTTTTGTTAATGACTCCTCCCTAGAAGTGCACTACTATTATTGTATTGTCTTCGTAACTCTCTCTCTTCTGTGTATAAACTAGTATAAGTCCATCTTAATTGAGATCTAAAACTTAAATATTTTTAATTTATTAAGGATTGAGATCCAACAACTTGAAGGGAAAACTTCAAATCTTTTTGAGGTTTTGCACCTAGCTTTATGGCAATAAAAATATGCACAATATATCTAGTTTTCTTCTTATTATCTTCCTAGCTATGGAAAGGTAATTGGATGTCTGGAAATGAGTTTGTTAGTTACAGTATTAGATAGATATGTCCTTGTATTCCACTTAGCTAATTCGTCAAGCGAGTAAGTGGATATAAGGACATGTCTAGCTAATGCTCCTCCACTTAGCCAAGCTCCTCACTTTAAGAATGACTCAACCTCACCCTAGGGTGTAGAGAACCTTAGATATTCATTTTCAAAAAACAACTCGAGGTGCATATCAAACTCCAATTCAGATGGAATCACTCCCACCCCATATTTACATTGACAACTTCAACTGTTGTACATTATTTAAGTATTCATTTTCTAACTTAACAACCTGGGGTGCAAATCAATCTCAGGTTTAGATGCAATCACCTCCATCTCTACCTTTCCATTGATAGATCCTAGTATTGTTTTATACTTTTATATTTTCTCAAGAATTTAATTAAAAAAGTTATACTTTTGTATACATCTAAATCCATCCTTAGCCTGGATATTCATAGCATAATGCGCAGTTAAGTAGAGTGCCAACTATGAGGTAGTAGAGTTTATGCCGCGTGTGTGCTCCTATGATGCCAATTCAATAGGGATGCTATTACATTCCTTGTATCACACATTCAATTCGTATATGTAGGCCTGATTTTACTCATTAATTAAGGGTGGAAGGATTGGCTTTCTCAACAGGTGGATCCTGAGAATCAATGGATGTTAGAGTGCATGGTTAGGAGAATCTTCTCCGGCTCCCAAGGGGAGAAATGTTGGTTGCTATGTCCACTTGACATGTGGGTCTCTTCCAACTCTAAATAAAAATTTTCTCTGAGAATTTGTTGTTAGCTAGTGAATTAATAAATTCTCAATGGCATATTCAATTCTCAATCTGCAGGCTTGTGCAGATTTTGAAGATGGAGGAAAATGAAGGTGTGCAAATAGTAAGAACTGTTACTAAAAGTTTCCTAAAATTTTCTTAAAAACTGGAAGGCTAAGTTCTCATTCATTTGCACTCATTAATTGGAAAGAACTGTTATAATTTTGCAATATTCTGGAAAATTTGAGAAACCTTCATTTGCAATCCTGTTACACATCAAGATAAACAGTTTCAATCATTAAATTCTCAATAAATAATGAAAATCCAATAACATACAAAAAATTATTCATGAAGAAATTAGATACATAATTTTTCTTTCAAGAAAGGGACCTATTAGCTCCTAAAATAACATGTCAGATTTTTTCAGGGCTTCTCACGTAAAGGATCAGCAAAATTCTAAATACTGCCCCATAGCAGAAATCAAGAATGTCATTGTTCTCTTGAAGATGCCCCTTAGAGACAAATATTTAACTTTAGGTGTGGGCTAATGCATTGATGCCATGGAGAGCCCATCCTCTGCTCCCATTTGTTCTGTTTTGGGCTTTAGTTGCAGTTGCAGAGTGTCCCTCTTTCATTCTGAAATGTTTCTTGTTACCTTTCCTTCTGACCGAGGTTGCCAGGGGGGTGGTGATCTTCCCTTTCCATCTGCATCTTGTATGTGCCCCAACTTAACTCCACCCCATGCTCCCATTTCACTTTCACACTATGTTCCACCCTTGCTCCATCATGTCCATTTCATTGGGGCAGAGAGTAGACTCCCTCCCATCCGTGCCCTTGCCTCCACCCCACGTTCCTCGATACTGTGACCGCTTTTCATTCTGCACTATGGTAACATGGACCCAAACTTTGTCACAGACAGGTGGCAACCTATCAATTGCTTGACAGGTGCCAACCATGATGATGTGGCACAAAGGGCAAGCTGGTAGGTGGCATTGAGGAGATAACTTGCCACATGGGTATGACAATGTGGACCTAAAATTAACTCATGGGCTTGGATTTGGGAGGAGGTCCATGGAGACCTTTGGACACACCTAGTATGATGCGAACGCATACACATTTAGAAATGGAAAGAGTCTCTCAATTTTGCACACCAGATATCCAATGGCTATAGTAGCCCCGACTTCCAGAGACCATATATTGGGCCATGAAACACTGAATTGGGAAAATAAGAGCTTGTTGGAAAGCTCTTGGGATTAAGGATTACATGAAATAATCTTTTTGAGGAAGAAAATTCCATTTAATGTGCATTTCTGGTAGGAAGGACACACATTGCTGCACATTAGATTTCATAAGCATTAAGAAAAGGTATATGATGATGCATAAAGTCCACCTTGCTGTAACACAAATGATGGTTGGGTGTAGTAAGCCATGTTTTGTGGAACAAGGAGACTTTGTCCTAATACTACAACCTGTAGAGATGGCAATCAAATTTGACTCTGTCAACATGATTGAATTTAGAGGGTGTGGAGGCTATATTTTTGAGTTTAAATGCATTGAAGGGGTGATCACAGTTGACTCAAATTAATGTTGGAGCTATTTTCAAAGGCACTATATTTATTATGATTGAATGATCATCCACGACTTTGTCAAAGATGTAAAAATATTTGCAATACCAACTTTGCGTGGAGGCTATATTTTTGAGTTAAATGCATTGAAGGGATGATCACAGTTGACTCAAATTAATGTTGGAGCTATTTTCAAAGGCTGGACTATGGTTGAATGATTGTCCATGAGTTTGTCAAAGATCAACATTAAATATTTGTAATACCAACTTTATGGTAATGGTATTGATCATTTTTTACACAACCAGGAATAATCAATCCATTTAGCTTCTATTTAAATAGAGGATGAAGAAGAGAAAGGGTTTGTATTCTTGTAGATTAGATACCTAGGCTTAAAGTGATTCGATCCTGGGAGATTAGGGGATTATTTGATGTCATAGTGCCTTCCATCTACTTTCTACTCTGTAGATTGGGCTATTATATCAATGCCGCAACCAAAGGTCTTTTTTGTACTGGCTTGACTCTATATTTTGTGTGGATTTTGGCTATTCACCAGGAGTTTGATTTGGGGGAATTCATTAGTGTGGCTCCTGCTGCCCCTTGTTATATTATGCAAGACATGATGTATATGTGATCATTGTCATAAGACTATTCTGTTATGAAGCTTTGAATAATAATAGTGTTGGTTATAACTTATGTATAATTACATGTTTCATGATATGTTTGTGGTTATGCAAAAAACTTCATGGATTAAATTACTTCCATCCAGTATTGATATAAAGTCTGATTGAGTTTAATTAGTAGGGCTTATTTTTTGCAATATCTTGCTAAGTTTTTCATCATTTCACCTTCAGTCTCTGTCTTCACACAAGACTCCATAACTCAAGAGAAAAAGGACCAGTCTAGTTGGATCCTATTATCACGCAACTTGTAGTTGCCCCTTTGAGATGAATCCTATTCAGGATGGTAGAGGAGCTAGGAAACTAAAGAGGTGACCTAAGAGGATCCTGACCCCCGAAATGGATCAGCTGTCAATCCAATCAAGATTCTCTTCACTTTATGCCACTTAGGATCAAGTGACAAAGGGGGAGACCCAGATCTAACCTAGAAGGAAAGACCTAAAGGTAAGACACCAGATCAAACTACAACTATAGAATATGTAAGGTGTATAACTGATGAAACCCTAGACCAATGAGGGATAGCCACCGATGAACGATTTTGGATTGTGAGGCTTTAAGGAATGAAAAGATAACCCAAATATATTATTTTGATGGTTGCATAATGATGCACAAGATCTAGGATGAAGGTGCTAGGTGAAAAATGACTAAGCCACTACTTTGGGGGATTTGAATGGGAAAACTTAAAGATGCCCAAGATAATGATTTAGACGAAGATAGAGATTTCCTAACACCTTATATTACTTGCTTGATGAGAGATATGAGAGTTTCTAAGTCCATAAGCAAAAAGAAAAAGCCCCAGAACAAGAAAATGATCAAAACCCTAGGAGGGTGAATTGCTTAAAGATCAATTCCTTCTCTATAGGGCCGATGGAGTCCCCAATGATGATGCATAAGTGGCTTCCTTGTGTCCCAAAGAGATTATGAAACTTGGACAAGTTTACAAAGTTTCCAAATAGGCTTTAAGAAAACAATGCCTCTCACAAATAAGTGGCTACAAAGCCCGTTATAACATGGAAACATTCATCTTCAAGTCACAATAAATGTGCACGAGTGGTAGACTCTATGGTCTCAAAACCACTACAACTTGTGTGCACATGGATAAGTCAAAATTTCGAATACAAGCACTTGGTGGAAGATGCTATAGTCAAGTGCACATGAAAATTCCCAAAAATTGATCTTTCTTATAATGCCATAAACCATGCATAAGTGGTGGAATCTATGGTATCACTCCACCATATAAATGCAAATACTTATTTCCCTTGGTTACCATTAATACTTATATGGAAACCATTACAAAAAATATATATATGTGGCATCCTTTTAAAGTGCTAGGTTTCAATAGTTTTATATATCAAGAAAACTATAATGGAGAGCCCATTAAATAAAGCACTATAATATAATGGGTTGCCAATAGTTTAGAACTATAAAATACCCATCTAAAAGAAATTAAAAAGGGACACATGATTTCAAAGCATATCAATACTTTATCCAAGTTGTCGACCCATCTCCATGGTGCGCTTGGACCCTTGATCCTCAGCCTTTATTATTCAATCCACATGGATTTTTCTTGGTGTCAAATGATTCGGCTTTGCAAGTGACTTGTCTATGACTTTGCCTCGAATGACTTTGCTCGTTGTACCTATGACTTACATTGTGACTTGTCTTCCCTGTTGAGTTGGATCTTGGTAAGCGTGCTTATATAGCACCATGGTGGTCCTAACCACCCCCACTTATCGTGGAAACAAACATAACCATGGCCTAAATAAGTCCATTGAAAACCACCACCATGGTTCATTGTTCCAACATCCATCAAAATTTGGCATACTCGATAATAAACAACAAAATGGTGCTAAGTGTGGCCAACCGTGAAAATCGCCATCAAATATAACATATGTTCTATAACCATGGGATCAGTGCCATCAAAACTGTTGTTTCAACGTCCATTAAATGTGGCCAACCTCCAAAGTCATTTTAATGTGTATGATTCAAATGGCGAATATTTGCTGAATCTAGCGCCCAAACATGTTCAACACCATAACCAATTTCCTTGCCAAGTCATATAGTGGATATATCATCCTAACTCCTCCAAAACCATATGCCACGGTTTAGGGTTGAGGGCTAAGCCCTTGGCCCCTTTTAACCACCAAATGCAACTCCAACAAACTTCAAATAGAAGTCCTGCCATATCATGGGAAGAGCCAAACTGTAGGCGGGCTAGAAAGGGTGTGTGGCTTGTGAACAATAGGTTGTGGGTTCAATTCTTGTGACTTCCAATTTTCCTTGGTAAGGAGAACCTATCAAAGGCCAATCGGATTGCCACGTGGCCTCGTTGGATTAGTCCACATGTGAGTGATGTCATATGCCAACTCAGCTATAATATTTTCCATCTCAGCAAACTATATGCCACATGTCATCTTGAGGTACTTCCACATTAGTGCATAACTTGTACGACTGCCATGTCTCACCCTTTCAGTGGTGCAACATGGCACTTTTGCCAAATTTTTGCCTACTAAGAGAAAACTTCAGAATTGCATAACTTTTGCATACAGAGTCCAAATGAGAAAATGCAAACATCGTCGGAAACATCTAGATGAGATCTTCACAATTGTTCTACTTCCGCCAGGATCATGGAATTTTCTTAATTTCAAAAATCCACCTGGATCAATTAAAAATTATTCCCTTTAGTGATTTCATGTGGAAAAAGGACTTGAACTCACCACCATTGCATATTTATTTAAATATTTGTTTTGAATAGTTCATTATAAGTGGCATGTATCATTTAGAAAATGCACTAAGTGACGATCATCAATACATTTAGCTAGAAATTTATTAAACATATATTTGAAGGTTTCCAACTAAGGTAAAGTTTGAAAATTATTTTATATAATATTACGAGTTGGAAAATAATGGGTGTCACTAAACAGGAAAGAAAAATTATTGCAACATATTATAGTTTCCCCATTAATCGTTGATCACATCAAAAGTAGAAACAAATGCTATAACTTCTATGATAATTCCAATACTTCAAGTTTTGTTGAAATGGGGTGTTTCCTTGCCTTGGAAAGGATATATAAATTCATTATGCCCATCCCTTGATGGTTAGTATCCATGAAAATTATCGTATCTTAAACATGAACATTGACAATGATTTATAGTGAAAATATAATATGGGATATATACTAAACATAAGAATTAAAATTACGTAGCAGAATCGAGTAATGCTCTTGTTAGGTGAAAAATTGTTATTCTTTGCTAGGGTTTTGATTTGCAATTAGGGTTTCTATTTTGATGCCTTTTAGGTAGCCATAGTTGTGATGGCCATGGAATCAACGAAAGGGGTGGATTTTCCCCCCTCCTTTAGAGATGCTTTTTCTTCTAGATAGCCTCTCTCCTTAACTAGTGAAAAATTAAATCATCAACAAGAGGTAAACAACCAACAAACACAACTAATTGAAGGAGTGGTAGGTGTAGAAAATATACTCAATGGGAAAGAGTCAATGATGAAGGAATTCAGATCTTCTCATCACAGGAAAGCCACCAGAGGACTAGGAAAGTGCATACCAAAAACATCGATGGTACCAAGATAGAAAATCACTTCCACCTGTCTAAGCCAGAATATTCAATATATGAAGGATTATGCTCTAATAGAAAAAAAATTGGGCCTATGGCCTTCGGAATGATCCTTTGTGGGATAGAACACCAGATGGAAACCCAAAGGGCATTATGACCTCCGCCTTAGATCTAAGGGATTCTCACTGTAATTTTTTACAATATGGAAGGAAAAAATTCAACTTTTGATAATGGTTCATACTTCTTCAAATCAACTAGATTATATTTAAAAACTAGGTTGAAAAGATTTACCCTGAAAAAGAAGACATTACTTATGTGTTGTTCTTGGTCAGGCTTGACTCGTTGCCTATAGAGTACTGGGAAAACGAGACCTTGGTAGGCATAGGTAATACTCAGGGAATATTTTTCAAGGCATCGGATGCCACGAACTTAGGTAGATACACTACATATGCTTATCTTTACATATATATGCACATCTCTCAAGCCTTGTTGGAAGCAATATGGCTAAGCCACCAAGATTCACAATGGATTCAACCAATCAGTTATGCACATATACCCTTTCGATGTAGGAAGTTCCATGTGCATGGGAATTTGTTCTAAGAATTCTCTCTCAATGCAATGACTGATAAAACCAAGGAGCAAACCCCCCAAGACGAGTTCAAGTTTATACATTGAGGCACTCGCCACAGTGACTTATATGGATATGGAATTGTTCCTTGGAGATTTCCTCATTATTAGTGCTATGGATATGAAATTTTATCCTTATATGATGCAAAAATCCATCCAATCCCATATTAATTAATGCCTTGGTTCAATTGGTGTCTTAGTTCAATATTTTTATGTAACCATTCAATACTAGAGTCCCATTAATACTATATAACCTGTGTTGGATCAACCTATCTTGGGTAGGTAGCTAGGATAGATAACTCCAATGGTATTTATTGAATGTTGAATAAACCTCAACCTTGATTTCTATTCTCTCATGGAAGGAACCAGGAGGATTACTCATTCACATTGCTAGATGAAATAGAGTGGCAACAAGTAATTTGTTTGAAGATCAAACCAACTACTATAATTTACAAGGAAAGACCATTTGAAGTCCAAGTGTCACTAGAGTGTATAAGTCTCATTCAAAAATAAATGGTTGGCCAAAAATTTATCTAGTAGTGATGAACAATCCCTAATTTGTAGTGTGAGTATGAAAGTTAAGTAGAGTGGCCTAGATAAAAAAAAAATGTCCATCATGTGGGATATGGGTCTTTATGTCCTCTCATTCACAATCATAGAAGGGAGGGGAGGGGGGTAAGTACATATACATTCATTCGTTTCCTTCTTCATATGCAACATAGCATACTCATTCTAAACATTAACAAATGTGGAACCAACAACAAATGATTCTATGAATAGACAACTAGTTTGCAAATGAAAAATTATTTGAGTGTTAAATTGCTTATATATTCCAGGTATAGTAGTAATCTATAGTGTTGAGATTACTACTACATATATTGTGAGAAAATCAATTGTAGTTGGTTCAACGTGTTGATGAACTTAACATTATTTTTTGCTATGGATTGAGTGCCTATGTCTTTGTAATCTGAGATTGTTACAAACTTTGCTATTTTCCTACCAGTATCCTTCGCTTCCTGTGCCTATGTTTTTGTTCCATGAAAATAGATTTGGCCAACATTCTCATTTTTCATTATTACATATATAACCTCATGATGCGCCACCATAGCCATTCTACTGCTTCCGTGTTTGTAAAACGTAACATTGAAGATACATTTCCTCCAACCATCTCAGAACTTGTATAGCAATTACAAGACTTGCCCGATGCTAAAACCGTTGACCAGGTCATGCGCTTTAGCTCTACCCTTTGCGGGACACGCTCCTATTGGAACAAAAGAAGGGGTGAACTAACTGACATGATCACTCAACAAGGGACACCAACATTCTTCTTCACGCTCAACGCAACTGACATGAAGTGGCCGGATTTGCATTCTTTGATGCCTGGACAAGCTTCAGCCACTTCAAATCAACAACACCAATGGAGAATTCGCAACCTTATAGCCAATCCACACGTTTCATCTCAATACATGGACAATAGATTCAAAATATTCCTAGAAGAGGTTCTTCAAAAAGGCCTTTCCACAAAAGACTATTGGTGCAGGTTGGTAACAAATCATATTCCCATCAAAGTTCAATGTATTCAAAACCTCAAATGTTCGTTCCTGATATTTATATTTTCCATGTAGGTATGAATGGAAACATAGGGGATCTGTGCATATACATGGCTTCTTATGGCTAGACAATGCACCCAATATGGACACGTTAGACTGGGGAGATGCTACCAAGGTCTAAGATGCAAAACAATACTTTGACAAGTTTGTTACAGCATGGAATCCTCGAGTCAACCATTTTCAAACCCCATCCTCCCAAGCCTCTACTATAAATGATCCATGCACCATTGGATCACATTCCATACTTGCAACTGATCACTTGGATGACTATGAAGACCTTGTTAATTGTGTCCAAAGGCACACAAAATGTTCAGAATCTTCTTGCCTCCGCAAAAAAGGATCATCTCTTCAATTTTGTTACGGCTTTCCCTTTGATCTACAACCTACCTCTTCCTTATTCTTGAAGCTGCACGCTCTTGGTCATACTCACCTTGTAGAAAGCACTCCCAATGGAAACCAAACTACCCTCCCAAAATTGTTCGTGCCTTTTCTCGCTTCACTACCATTCCACCCTTTACTGCAGATTCCTTTGTTTCCTTTTGTTGGAGTGAGCTCCTCCTATAGAAAGCTTTTCGCACCCTCTGTGATGACATTGGATCCACAACATTGGCCATAACTTCTAATTGGCTTCGCATTAAAGACACATACACTGCATGGCATGTTGATTGTTTTCCAGAAGCCCCCAGTACACCTCCCTCCAATGACTCTACTTCTACTTCCAACCACTTTTCCTTAGCCCCTGCCATGGATGAATGGGAACTCCTTTCTCAACTCCGCCCTGGAAACAACCTCTATGTTGATGACCTTGACATGCTTGGTCATCGTGACTTTGACAAAGAACACAATTGAACCGAAAACCATATTCCTTCACACATGCATGCAACAGCCATATCATTCATTGACCTCACTCGATTGTCCGCCCAAGTACAACAAGAAACCTTTTCATCTTCATGCTCTCCTGCCTCCTTGTCTCCCACACAACGCATGGCCTTTGACCTTATCCTCACACACTCCACAGATGCTACAATCCCTCCCCCACTCAAAGTGGTCATTCAAGGCACTGTTGTAACAAGAGAGTTTGTCCTCTTTCAATCCTAGCGCAGCCAGGCATCAACAAGCGAGGTTCTCAGATCTTGGAACCATAAAAAAGTAGGTTTTATTATCATGTTCAAAAAGCGCATCTTGGAAGAGTAGAGTTCTCAGTACATTTTTTTCAAACTAGAGAATGAACAGCCCCATACGACAATAAAAAAACCCAACCTGGACATATTTCAACGTCCTAAACACATTTATGGGCACATCCTACAACTGTCCATTCCAGTTCTGGGCTAATTCTGGGTGTTTAGGATCAATTCTCAACTCTATTTTGACCATAAATCAACAAATATTTAATCTAGTCCATGTGCAAAAAAAAGCTACATAAACAATTCTCTTCTAATTCTGGGCATGGACAGTGCAACAGAGAAGTGTTAGATCGGACCACCATCAAGCTGATTTTGTGCCTATTCAAGAGGGACGTCACCTTTGCCACCCTTATCTCAACATGTTTATACCTTCATAAAACTGTATCGACTGTAGATGGTGACTTTTGATAAATATTTAAAGTCAATATTAAATTGTTTTATACCCAATAATTCTATGAAAGAGTTGGATTTTTCCATTCAACGTTTTTTAAACCCCTAGGAACAAATGCTAGTATATATTTCAACATAAATCTATTTTAACTATAAAAGAAAGGATTCAAATTCTTCTAGAGACAAACCTCTCTAAATTGATTAATGTTCAATAATATTGAAGTTAACACATGCAATTCATAATGAGTGATGACTTAGAACTGCAAATGATCTTGTAAAACCTAAAACATTAATCCAGAACCATCCAACCAAATCGTGACGATAAAGTTTAGTTAACGGCACTTAATGTAGTTTGGTGACGGCTCATTACCATGGTTGCCACTTGGGTTCGAATGGGCCAACTAACGACGACGACGTGGAAGGAGCCAGTGGGGCAGCACTTAATGAAGTTAGAGAGGGCTCATTGTCCCGACTCCCACGTGCAACCCACAATGAACTAGGGCAGCATGAAACGACCCAGCGGGATTGCAACTAATGCCCGTTAACGCCGAGACCTTAAGTTTGCTCCGTTAATGCGACTTAATGCCGAGACCTTAATTTGGTTTTTTTCTTTAATTTTTGAACTGAATAAAAAAACATTTATCTGAGTTTTACAACCCGTCACATCCAACAAACTAAACCAATCAATATTAAAATGAAATAATTAAAAATTAAGTAAATAAATAAAATTTATTCCTATACAATAATGAAGGAAATTTATTTTTTATTTATATGCAAGAATTAATAAACGTTATTTTTTTCCAATTTTATAAAACAGTAATACCTTAAAATTCGTCAAACATAACTTTCATTTCGAAATGTTCTTGTTTTACTTTCATTTCGAATGTTGAAAACAAAATTTATGAAAAACTAGAAAAAATTAACCTCCGTCGCTATAAAAATTGCTCAAATATGCTTCTCACTTGGATTGTAGGTTAAGTAATCAAATAAGATTCAGCCTATATTCAGTACCAAAGGGAGAAGTATATGTGCTAACCAAATCACTTCCTCGACAAATTTTTGAAATTATAATTTTTCAATGTCGGGAACGGTGAAGAAAATGTGGCTAACATGAAGTCAAAGGTTTTGCTATTAATAGCGATTTTTTAAATTCACCAATAAGGAAAATGTTATTAAATTTGGGATTGTGATTGAGTTTTAAAAAGAAGCTAGATGTTTTAAAATAATTTGGGATTGTGATTGTGGTTAATTTTTTAAAATTATTTAATAATTTGAGAAAATAATTTGGGATTGTGATTGTGATTTATTTTTTAAAATTATTTAATAATTTGAGATTGCGAAATATAAAAAGAGTTGTGAATACTTTGGGATTGTGATTGTGACTAGCATAGATCCAATTTCTTGAGGTGTATTTCTTTTTTTAAATTTAAATTCAAGAAATTTGATCTTTTGATTTATAGATCGAGGCTTAAGTTTTAAGTTTTTATTTTATAAACGAACATCTATTTTTTAATTACTTTTCATAATATTTTAGCCGACATGAATTTTTTTAATTAAAAAAATTATTTTTTACTTTTTATTAGATGTAACGCTACATGTAATGGTACATACACGTTAGAACATCTCCCCCATACTGAGCTGTAGAGCACCTCGTTTCACTAAGTACAATTAATTTGTAAAATTATTTAATAATTTGAGATTAAAAAATATAGAAAGAGTTGTCTAGTTTTTAATTTTTTAGTGTGTTTTGGAAAGCAGATAATCATATTTTCATTTCCAACAAATTCCAGTCGTATTGCAACCAAATTTCGCACAAATATAAGCCGGACAGTTTTTAAAAATACTATAGAAACAGCTGATGAAATATAGATAGTCTATGATATTATTTGATGCAATTTCTGCCTAATTGTTACCCTAATAAAAACTCTAACAGAAGAGAAGCTTTATCCATGATATATTTACTGCAATCTCTACTTAATTTTTTACCTGATACAAAGTCAATAGAACAGAAGAATGTTTTTTGTTGTTTCTGTTTTTTAAAATTATTGATTGCAAATAGAACGAGTGATTACAGAAATTTCACCCAATGTTTTTGATGGATGCAGACATATCTACTATCAAAAAAACTTTGTATACTCTCTACCTAATGTAATTATTTCTACCCAGTGTTATTGAATAGATCTGTGGTTTGGCATTCAAAACTTTTTACTTGTGTTTGTTTCAACTTACCTGTGCCAGAGCGTCGACGGCGAAGAAAACCGAAGATTGCTATTAGGAGACTCACGTTTGGTCAACGGCCGGAGATTCCATGGCAAGTTTGAAGATTGTGAATTCCTGTTATGATCGGGAGTCAGCTGAGATGATTTTGGGGTGGCATGAGGACTTTCTAGCATGCGACGGGCACAGCTCCGGGTAATCGGGCCTTGCTCTTTGAGTACAGAGCAACCCCAAATAGTTGAGCTTGGAGGACTAGTTAAAATTAAAGTTGGGGAATACTGAGATTTTCCAATTCCTAACGATTCGCCGCGGCGTCTTGAAGCGGGAGTCTTTGGAATACCGCCTGCTTTATCATTTTCTCTTGCCAAGTTTCTACTGGGATTCGAACAGCTGACTTGTAGTTGTTCTCTCTTCTCTAAAAGCTCCCACAAGAAGTCGTCTCCAATTTTTTCTTCAAAGATGGGCTTTTCCGGCCGGCTCAACTGTGGCTGCAAGACCATTGTCTACAATCTCGTGAATTATAAAACCTAAAACCGAAAATAAGTGAGTTGCCAACATAAGACTAGTTAAATAATGACCTTCTGAAACTTGTTAATGACGGTGGAAAAAAATATTTATCAGCTTTGGGTTGCAGAAGGTGCTTCATTTTGACATCGAGGAGCTTCAAGAAATCTGTTGCAGCTTTCTCCTTTGAGAGATTATGTTCGCCTTTGCTTCTACTTATCTCATTTATCCAGTTCACAATTTGTTCTGCTGTCTGCAAAATAATTGTTTAGAATAGTCACCAAGATCCTGTAATTACAATGTAAATATTAACTGTGACATGATACCTCATCAACTGTGACCATCTCTTTGGTGCTCTCAGTATGTCTGATATTTTTATATTCGATCATTTTCTTCAACTCGAAATTTTCTTCCTTCAAAGCGGACAACTGGCGTTTATAATCTCCTGACTTCTGGAAGGCCTCGGCTCTTTGTCCGTTTATTAACGTTAACTGTTTCTCTTTGGCGAGCAAGCTCTGCCTGACGTCAGTGCTTTTGGCGTCAGTTTCTTTAATGTCCGTTTTCAGTTCTTCAATTCGTTTAGACTGAGTTCTAAGACGCTTGCGGAACTCCTCATTCTCTTCTCCCTTCTTTACCAATGCGTTACTCAGAGAAATATTTAATTGTTCTTTCGCGTCGATGGCTTTGCTCAGAGCTACCAAGTCATTCATCGTATTTTGCAGAACATTCTGGCGTTCTTTTAACTGCATTTCCAAATTCCGTAGCTGGAGCAGAAGGCTGTTATTTGCCGCCAGCAGTGACGGAATATGAGAAATAAAATCGGTCTCCATAGTCTCTACCAGAGACTGCAATTGGCGGACAAGAGAAATTATGCCTTCGGAATTTAAACGCTTCAAATACGAAAGCAAAGGCCTGGCACATATGACTTGCGAGGTCGTTAACCATTCCCTCCATTTCTTCTTTTAAGTGCGACAGGCTTTTTCTGAAGCCGTCGAAAACTGATTGCTGTAATTTTAAGGCCATAGACAATAGAGCCTTGTAGCCTTGTTCAGAAGGGTTTAAACCGTGTGCGAGTTGAGAGTTCTCCTGCTTCATGCTCTGTACTCGGTGATGAAGACCGGTGGTCTCTGATACAAATCTCTTTTGTATCCGGCAAGCGAAGTCCCGGTGATCGTCAAATTTTTGCATTATATCCCGTTCTTGTGATCTCACAAGGGATTCGATCATCTTAAGCAACGAGATTAACTGTTTTATTTGAATTTTTTCTCTAGTCATGATTTCTTCCGTGTGCAAAGCAGCCTTGCTCTTAAATGTTTCTCCCCAATACAAAATTATAACATTTCAATCAGTATTGAACTTCAAGAGCCATTTTCCAGCTCTAATATTTCTGCAAAATGTTAGACCTAGAGGAAATTTCCAGAAAATAAATTTAAAGCATGTAAAAGGATGGAAGTATAGAAAACAAAGGACTCTTCCACAGATGCGTTTTTACACCAATTTTCCAAAATATCCATCATTTCTGCAGTTTAACGACAGCGATACACCTTAAAGAACACCTCAGGCACACTAGCATCGATTTATGAAATTTAAGGTCTCTTTCATCTAAATCGTACAATAATGCTACAGGTTCTGGTTATTTTAGAAGAACTAAATCAAATAGAAGCTAATTTTACTAAATTAAAATAACTTAAAATAATATATATATATAATTTAAGAATCAAGTTATGTTCTCTTACCTCAGAGCTTTGAAGCAAGTGCCGTGTAGTACTCAAAAGAGATCGAAATGATTCGTAGTTAGAACTAAAATTACTGCTCTGCATTCAAATTAGCCGTTTCATCAGTAAAAGAGCTAATAACCCTAATATATTTGAAGATAGTCCCGACTCCCAATCATTTCCAATTAAAAAAGCAACTCAAGTTCAATTCATGTTTATTAACCAAATTTACAGTCTCGAAGTTGTCCGTCATAAACACGGCGGTCTTCCGTCCATCTCTTTCCAGTTCCTGCACCTTGAGATCGACCAGCCGTACCAAAGGAATTGATATAGAGGTGAAAACATCTTGCGCCTGCGGTGAAGGAATAAAATTTCCTAAAAAAATTCATAAATTCAACAAACTTCTGTATAGTCTTCGGTTTTACAAATTGAAGAAAATTGAACGCCCTACAACGCCTAACTTTCGGCATCGAATCTATCTTTACAAGAGCCGTTAAAGAGTCCGTGAAATTTTCTCGTAATGCAGCTAAATACAGAAAATAAAATTCCTCCACAAGCATGTCAAACGATCGAACTTATTAAAAAAAACGAAATGAAATAATTTTAAAGCTGTGTAAAGACATTTGCAGGGAAAACTTGAAATAAAGATTTATGCAGAACAATTTTTACCTCTGCCAGGCCTTTCACAATTTCAATTTTGAGAAGTGCAAATGAATCCTTGGATTCACGAAAGCGAGATAAGGTAGTTATCAGTTTCTCATTGAGTGTGGCAGATCGTGATGGCGAAAAAACAAGAGACCTGCATATTTTGCTATTCTCCATCGCGGCATAGGTTTCTGTGTTCTGGACAACAATATGCGTATCAGTCATGGAATTTCAAATCCTCCTTGCCTGTTAAAATTTGATGAGGGTTACTTGCTTTCCGTAAATTGATAAGGTGTCAATATTTTTATAATTTTATAAGTTAAGTTAATTATATTATAAAATTTTTAAATCTGTTTAAGATTCTAAAAATACAATTTCACCCTATAAAGAAATCATAATAGTAAAATGATAAAATAAGGTTAACAATCCATATTCAGTATTGGAATTTGATGGACAAAAGGCTAGTTATAGAACATTTTCATGTTAAATAAGATTTAGATTTTGATAAAGTAAAATGAAGAAATCCATAAAACCTTTATAAATAATGTCAAAACCCTTCCCTTCAAATTGAAGGATGAAAGTTTTTCCTACCCTTCCCATATCTATGAATTCTCAATCTAAAGCTTTCAAAATTCTAATATAGTTATCATTTTCTTAGAATTGCAGTGGTGACTAAAAACCCTAACTATGACTTCTTTTATCAACATTTATTTGTCCAATAATTTTGAACCAACAAGAAAGCTTAATTTTAAAAAATGTATTAATCATCATCACTAGCAACATTTTTGGTGACTAAAAACCCTAACTACTAGCCTAGATTTAAATTCTAGGTTCTATCAAGTGCTGAGAGGGATCAAATCTCCCTAGGTGCAAACCTCTCCTTGAATAACTCATTGAGTGCAATAAGTGAGCCACCTAATCCTAAGTTCTAAAGTCTCTAATTTAAGTCTCATATTTACTTTGTATTATTCTTTTTTGTTTATGGCCGACAAAATATATATTACTTTTTACTTTGTATTATTATCTTTTGTTTACTTTGTATTATTTTGTTACTGGACACACACTCCACAAACACTCTAAAGTCTCATATTTACTTTTTACTTTGTATTAAAAGTAAAAAGTAAAGTCTCTAGTTTAAGTCTCATATTTACTTTTTACTTTGTATTATTCTTTTTTGTTTATGGCCGACATAATACTCGACAAACACTCGACTAACGAGATCTCCCCCATACTGGGCTCTAGAGCGCCTCTTGGTGCAATGACTTCTTTTATCAGCATTTATTTGTCCAATAATTTTGAACCAATAAGAAAACTTAATTTTAAAAAATGTATTATAGAGTCATCATCACTAGCAACATGTGATATAAATCTCTAAACGTCAAATCAATTTAGTTTCAATATTTTCACCATGATCATTGATGTGTCAATTTCACATCCACTTGTCAAATGCATTCTAAAATGAAAAAAATGTTCTAAATGCCATCAAATTCCAAGCATGATCCATATTATGTTTGAGATTTCATAGGGTCACAACTACATTACATGGAAATGACAATGCCTTTAAACATTAGACACAAGACAACAATAAGGGATAGGTTCACACAAAGTGTTGAGCACAGTACCATTAGCAAAGGGCGACGTATAGCCCCATATGTGTTTGCAAAATGGTTGAAACGTTCAGGGATGATAAACAAACTAGAAGAACCAAGCGATTATCTTTTAAATTAAGTAAGGTTTTTTTACCATGAGAGTTAAAATAATAATAACTATCTACCCATGGCGTTATTGCGATATGGGCCCTAGCTTAGTCTTACAACATGGAGTTTCACATAAATTTATTATTATGGTATTTATGATCAATTTAATGGAAAAGGTAGTAGCAAAAATGTAGACGATTTTATGTTTTTTGTTTTAAATAATTCTCATAGTTTCATTTAGCAAACTATGTAAGATGAGGGACGAGATTGGTTACATAATGACTAAGAGAGCATGCCACATGGTTATTGTTGGTCAATACTATATGGAGGGGCATTAGACATTGTGCATTACAATATCACGTTGTCTGGATGTTTGTCAAATGAACTTATGTTAGGATATTATCTTATTAGGATTTAGTTAAGATCAATTTGGTTTAATGTGTCTTTAGGAAAAGTACGCTTATTTAGTAATGCAGTTGTCTTTCTCTTGGATTACTTTGCGGGTGTGGGAATAGGCTTGACCTCCCTGCTATCGACCTACCCTGTCCCATGTGGGATTAAGCTCCCTAATTCCCTCATCTTACTATCCTGCATGGGCTTAAGGTCCCTTCTCTTGGCTTGCATTGCGGGTATCGGTGTGGGATCAAGCTCCCTTCTCTCAACCTACCTTGTACCATGTGGGTTTGGCATCACTAATTATCTTGACCTTCTCTATCCCACGTAGGCTCGAACTCCCTTGTCTTATCCTTCTCTATGGGTGTGGGCATGGGATGAATCTCCCTTGTCTTTCCCACTATATCCCATCCATGCTCAAGATCCCTTATCTCTTCCTACTCTATGGGCTAGGGAACCATTGTCTCGATCTACTTTGTGGGTGCATGATCCCTTGTATTAGCTTACTTTATGAGTGTGGGTTTCCTGGGATGTCTCAACCTTGTCTCTAATATTAAAATTTGATTTATTTGTTTTTTTAATGTATTTGATTTGTTTAATTGTTATTTATTCTATATATTGTTATTTAATATAATATATATATATATTATTTATTTATATTTTATTTGTTCAATTGTTATTTATTTGGTTTTTTATTACATATTATATGAAATGATGATGACGATGAGTGTTAACACCTAGTCTACAATGTACACAGGGTGTTCATTAGACAAAAGACTTCATCCATCCAGGGACCTTCCTGTCCCCCATGCACATTAGGTAGTCTTCTACCCAGTTACATGTCCTTTGCACCTCCTTTGTCAAGGTCAAAGAGAGGTTGTTTGTAAAATTTTAACATCCATTTACATGTGTAAAAGGGATAGCCAAATTGAGTCACTCATGTTATGGAAACTTTGGGGTGTTCTTTTTACCTAGTTGAAATTAGATCCTAGTGATCATATTTTAACATGGTTTTTTCACTCACACCTCCAAAAGCAAAGTGTGTTATAACATAGGTGCCTCAGGTTGGTGTCTAAGGGTGCTTGCAATTGCAGTTCTTCAAAACTTGCTATCGATTTTAAAAACAAATGTGTGTGTTCCTTACTGCTAGCTTTGGAGGGGCTCGATCATGATAGGTTAGTTGACACATAGGATGGATAGGCAGAAACATGCACAAATTTTGTGGTTAGAAAATGTGTGTGTGATTTATAAGACATGTTATAAACCTTTACATTTCCATCCCATTGTCCCTACATCTCCATCCCACTCTCTCCCTTCTTCTACCTCTCTCCTTTACTCCCCTCCTCTCTCTATCCATCCCTAACTCTCTCTCCCTATTCCTCCTCCCTAACCATCATTACCCCCCTCTCACTCTCTCTCTTCCCACTAATCCACCTACACCTAACCCTCACCCCCCTCTCTCTCCCCCAACCCCCTAACACCCCCACCTCTCTCTCTCACACACTCTCACTACCCCTAACTCCCATATCTCTCCCTAACCCCCTCATACTCTCCCAATCCATAACCACCCCTTCCATCCCCACCCTCTCTCTCTCCTACTTCTCCTACCCTTAACCCACTCTCTTTTTGTCTCTCCTAATACCCCTCCCCATACCAATTACCAATCCCCCATCTCTCTTTCTCTTTACCCCCACCCTATAATCCGACCTCCCTTCTCTCTAACTGCCCTAATGCTCCCTAAACCATCCACCATGATATCTATCTTTTTAGCTCTCCCTATCCCCCTCCTTCCCCTCGTCCCCACCCTCCCCCCCCCCCCCCTCTCTCTCTCTCTCTCTCTCTCTCACCCACTCCTCTAATCCTCCACCTATCCTTAACTACCACCCCCCTCTCTCTCCCCCAACCTCTTAACACCCCCCATTATCTCTCTCTCTCCCTCTCCCTCTCTCTCTCTCTCTCT